>JAPFFP010000113.1:17871025-17902919 GCA_026153255.1 Solanum medicagineum | reverse complement strand
AAGATTTTTCTGTTAGGTCTTTTAAAATATTTAATGGTTTCCTAATTATCCGTAAAATTAGGTGGCGACTCTATTTTCCTTTCGAATATTGAGAATTGGTTTTGCTCAAATTAATTGAGTCTTGAATCGATTTTTGATTTTCGAACATATCTTTCATTTTTATTTAAAAGTCGGTCATTTTCCGGCGTAACACTTGTGTATCTCCTTCTCAAATTGTAAAAAATGAGTTTAGCCAGGACCCACAGTTGTGGATTCTGAAGGGTGCTAATACCTTCCCTTCGGAATAACTTGAACCCTTACTCGGAATTTCTGGTTCGCTGACTATTTGGTAAATAATTAGTTGGTTTCCTAATTATCCTTAAAATTAGGTGGCGACTCTAATATTAAATTATTTTTTCTTTTAAATTCTTTTATTTTATTTTATTTTTATCGAGTTGCCACGACGTTGCGCCTTCGAGATGTCAACAAGGCTACTCGAGTTAATACCTTATTGAGTTGTAATCTGAATATTTCTCATTGGAATTAGTGGAGTTTGTTTGAAATATAATCCCGCACATCATAGATAGTGATTTTTTTCTCTCTTGAGTAAGGAGTTTTTCCACTATAATTTTTTGTGATGAAATTAGTGTGTTAATTAGTGTTATTTATCAAACAAGAACCTAGCTCTTGTTAGTGTTGGATGATTAAGATTTTCTCCACCTTTTTATCAAACATACATGTGTACATGTATCGGACAATTGTGTACTATATAGCATGGTACTTCTCATCTTTCCTAACAAACCTAACAAAAAAGGAAGGTGGTTGTAACTTTCTAAGAAACACAACTATATGAACTTTTGCTATATGTATATATATGCCATGTTACTCAACTCTTCATGAATTTTTTCCATGTTCTTATGGAGAGGCGATTTCAGAATTTTATTACATTGTACGTACAAGTAATAATACTACTCATTCAAAATTACTTTTGACGATTGGTACACTCGCAATTATTAGATGAACATATACGCTTTTGGGGGCTTTCAAATGCCAAAAGAGCAACACATATACTAGGTAGTATTTATTTTGCAAGATTACTACTAATTTGTACATGCTGTAGCATTAAAATTAGGACCATGATGAGTAAGTGCAATTGCAGATAGGGACCAAACCCAACGACCAAGAACATCATTATATCATCATCCTTTAATAATTTGCAGGATATATAATTAAGAGTATGGACCATTAAGTTATTAGTAATTATTAACAATTTGAGATAGGGTATTGAGTGAGCCTACGTTGTACAGACTAACTATTTGTACCCAAAAAAGAGTAAAGAAGAAGGGAAAATGGGAAAGTTTTAGTAGTATTTTTGTGTATAAAACTTAGTTATCATGTCTTTTTCATACAAATATTACTGCGGTGGTGGTGCCTAATTACAACTCTCATTTACTCAAAAAATAAGGCCCATATTTTCCATTGTAATCAGTGCCCGATCCAGTCACATAGCCACATATAGCAAAAGTGTAGCCAATCAAACCCATTCGGCGAAGAAAATATATACTATTTTTGTATAAAAAAATTATACGAATTATATGAATTAAAAAGAGGATTTTTCAAAAAGAACAAATATTTAAAATTTAATAAAATCAAAAATAGTTATAGTTCACTGAAATTATGATTGATAGCTACATATTTATTAGAGAAAGTAATACTGTTAAGCAGCAGACTAGTAGTTACTAGGATAATCAATTAGTTAAGTAGCTGATTAGTTGGTTGTTAATTAGTTACATTAATAGTTAGTTAGGATTAGTATTGGGGATTAATCCCATAAGATGAAGGCACACAATACATAATGTAGGGGGTTAGTTGATTAACTACTTGTGTGTGTGTATATATACACACCCCTTTGTACACAGTTGAGAAGTGAAATGCATGTGTGCTTCCTCATCAGATCTCTCTGCAATTCATCTTTCTTCATGCTCTTCATCTTTCTTCAATATTATAGAAGAAAGGAGAGTGAATCGAGAGAGAGTGGAGAGAGGCAAATTGTATGTGTATATCTATCAAATAATTGCATATGTGTAACTAGTAGTAATATACATATGTGTTTGTATATTTGACAAGCGAGATTGGGACAGGGAGGAGAGAGGTGAGTGATATCCAGAGAAGGAGGAGAGAGGCGAGCGTGAGAGGGCAGAGAGACGAATTGTATAAGTATATCTGTCAAATTGAATATATATATATATATTTGTCAAATCATTATATATATACAACTGATATGCGTATGTATTTGTATATCTGGCAAGAGATTACAGAGAGAGAGAGCCGAGAGGGGAGAGTCGAGAGAGGGGAGGAGAGAAGAGAGTAAATAGCAACAAGTAATTTTTTCAAACTATCGCAATATAATGTAAATACATATCATATATTTTGCTAGTTAACATAATTTATCCATAAAAGATTATTCTTATATATATATATAAAATTTCAGATTTTATCACTGAGCCTACCCTCTCTTTTCTCTGCTTTGCTATATTATAGATTTGAGTAATATGCACATGGCTGAGTTCTTCTACAAATATTTTCAAGGGCCTTATATGCATATAGTTCTTTCCTTTTTTTAATAGTCTTTCTCGATACAATGGTGTCTTTAAAATATATATATATATATATTTTAAAAATGCATATAGTTATTAAGTTTTACTTTCGATCGAATTTATGCAATGATATTTCACCGTACAAAGTTTATTTATTAATTTGGCTTATTTAATAGTTAATACACTAGTCTAACGATGAACGGAAATATTGAAGTGTTGATTGAAAGAAGTGCAAAAAAATCACACATCAAAATGAAACTGAAAGTTGTGGGGAAAAAATGGGTGATTTTCGTTTCTATACAAGTTTGACTCATGAAATTACAAGGTCATGTCAATATTTTTACATTAATCTAGAAATTTTTATTACAAAAGTAGGAAAAAGAGTATGATTTATAATGATTAATGTGATGTGATTGAGTTGGGAAAGATCAAAAAAATAATAAAAAAAGGGCACTAGGCCCTGTTCCTCAATAGATAAAGCAATATAAAAATATTTTCTCTTACCAAAAGTAACCAAATGAATTTAATTGATTTGACTGCACATTGACAACTTTTTTTGGCATGCGTGTAAAAGAATGAATTCTTTGTTGAAAAAGTTGATAGAAAGGGGCAAAAGTTAAGTGTAGTTACCAAAACTTATTTATATATAAATATCTTGACTCACACATTAAGAGTATTAGTGAGATAAACACAAAGCTAAGGAGTATAAGAAAGATGTTCGTCCAGATAAAATTCGTGGATAACGATAAATTTGTGTTAATTTTGATACAATATGATAAAAATGGGATATAACTAGTATGTAATAGTAGAAAAATATTTTGTTTTAATTTGTTGTACATATTAAAGATTCGTGATAATTTCAATTTATATTTAATTAGTTTCAACCTTGTTTGTGTTGTTGGTTTATTTCTGTTTTTTTTAATTTGGCGAAAAAAACGCCAACTAATGAGAGTACCATATAATATACAAAAGAATCACTGTGATCAATACCAATAAGAATGCCATTGAATGGAGAAACTATCAACAACATTAAGAAAAGTTTAACCCAGCCACCAATTGTTATACCAAAAAAAGGTAGGCTTCAGAACCAAATAGCCTACCATATGCAAACTGATGTTCAACATATTGAACATTGTGTGTTTTATATCATAACTAACTAATCATACCAACAAAAGTTAACCCACCAACACTAATACCAAAAAATAAGGTAACCTCTGTAAAGGAATAATTATGCACCGATAATGAAATTCGCAAACACACCAATCTTTTTATGGAAAAAAATAAAAGCATTAGCAACTAATAAAGAGTACCATGCAATGTACAATACAATTACCATGTTAAAACCCAATAAGAATACCATTAAAAAGGAGGTAACTATGAGCCACTCTAATAATTAAAAAAAAAATTAGTCAGCCACCAACTGTTATATCAATTACAACATCATTTTACCAAAGAAAACCAAAAGTATTAAGAATTTCAACAACTAATAAAAACATAAAAAAAGTCCACCATAAAAAAGATACTATCGTGAGAAATAATAACAATATCACGAAAATACAACATTCTTGACCGAATAATACCTTACACAATCAAAAAAGAATAGTCATGACAATTCGAAGTGCATATAACTGCATTTTTCATTCTTTACATTGTTGCTAATACTTAAAACCAGAAAAAATACCATGAAAATCAGCACTATGAGCTTCAAATTCAAGATACAATATTCCTTCTTCTCCACCTTCTTTATTTGCTTATTATGACATACTTGATCATCTTTCCTCTCCACCAATTTCATCTTCTTCTCTTTGCTTTTAAAAAATGCTAATGTTTCTTCCAAGTCTTTAATTCTATTCGTCAATCTTGTAATGGCAAACTTTGATCGCATATCAATTTCCTCCAGATCCCTCCATCTAAAGAACTTACAGGAACTTTCCTAAAAAATGATTATAACAAGGTGAATTTAATGGTAAATTAGAGAAAAAAAGTATGTAATTCGAACATAAGCGGTTGCAGGGACATGACGAAAGTCTCCTAGATGGGTTGTTCTTTGACCATGAAGTCTACATTTGTAGTAAATCGCGATGTTTGCATCGCATTTGTTACATGCAACATTGGATCACTCTCATCATTACAAATGCGATTCAAGCTTGCATTTGACATTATAAGAATAGTCTCCCTAAAAAAGTAATCACAAATCAGTGGAAGCTTTTTGAACTAGAGCTTGGATCCAATTTTATTTCCTGCACTAGAAGCTTTAGAAGATATATTGGTTCTCCTTTAATGGTGCATTTTTGCTTCATTCAAAGAAACAAAAGTTTTGTTTCAGTACAAGGAAAAAATTAAAAAGAAAAGGATTAAGTTCGACTTACATGGAACTAATCAGAATACCAATAAAGGGACACAACATTCAACATGCCGAATAGCATCCAGAAGACCATTAAGTCGTATAACTAAAAACCACAGGGAAAAAAATATATAACAAAAATACCAACAATTATACCAAAATATTAAATCTCAATACGAAAATAATTGTGCACCAATAAGAAAACTAATCAATACATCAAGATCTAACCATGGGCTCCTTGCCCTTCCTTTTGCTAGGATCATTCTTTTCATTAACACCAAACTCATCGTTCTTTTGGAGTGGTGATGGGGTGAATGCATTCAAGTCAAAAGACGGTCTAGAACAAAAATGATGACTATTTTCCTTATTTTGAAATGTTGAACTTTTTCTAGTTGGTATAACTTTCATATTTCTAATTCTTTTTACCTTATGAAAGAAACTACATACAAATGCAAAAACAAAATGAACATAAAATTATTCAACCAAAATAAAAATGATCAAACTATATGAAATAAATCAAACAATTGAAATAAAATATTATATGCATTAACCTGACCAATTTCGTTGACTGCAGCGAAGAACTTGAGCAAAAAATAAAGGAAAATGATTTACTTCAATGGAGGTTTTTCACCTTCACAAAAGAGAAAAGGGTGATGGTTCAAATGGTTTTGATTTATAAAAGAAATATGTAAAGTTAAAACAAATCTTTTCAAATTCTTTTCTTTAACAAAGCTAACAAAATAGAGGTGTAAAAGTTGGGACTAGTGCCAACGAATGACCGACGCGACAGTCCATGCAGAATCGTCAATCACCGGTCATTCGAGGACCAATCAAATAGGCTCTTTTTGCTGATTGTTCAGCTTTTTGACCACGATATTTTTGTAATTATAGTGCTAGTTTTGTAATTAAAATGACCGTGGTAATTTTTGGAGAAAAATTTGATAATTTCGTAAGTTTTTCAAAAGAAATTGATTTATATGTCTAAATTTCAAATAAGTTCTACTCAAGTAAAATTATAATAATAATAATTAAAAATTGTATCAAAATCTTTTGAAATGCCTGAAAATAAATTGTAATAGAAGAAGTAACTAATCAACAAATATTAAGATAAAAATAACATTGACATAAATACGTTGTGAAATATTAAGGCAACTGCATATATCCCGTTGCTGCCTCTCTCATTTATCAAAATCAATACCCTTCTTTGCACCTTTTTACTTGGTCAATTGCTAAAAAAAAAGACAGGTGTACTTTTCAAAATATGTTTACATAAAATTTGGAGAAGAATTATTCCAAATATAAACATTGGTGATTGTTTCTACAGTTTAAACCATGAGGTTATAACTTATAGATCACACGAAAATAATTTTACTCTACAGTTTAAATCATGAGGCTGTAACTTACAGATCACATGAAAATTAACTTTACTGTTGCTTCTCTTCCATTTGTTACTTGTCTTTAATGGGAACTTGCATTTTCATTTTCATAAGTTTAAGTTACATAAGCTGTTAGATTTTTTTTTTTAAAAAAAATTACACTATCAAACTACCTAAAAAAAAACCACAAGTACCCTCCTTAGATATGAATTTATAACTCGCAATATTAAAAATAAGATAGATTTCGTGCTATAATAGTGTAATAACATATACCGATCATAATGGTACAATAGTTCTTCCAAGGTTGATGATGTTGCAAAGAAGAAGAAATTTTCAAAAGACTAAACTATATTTGTTATGATTCGATGAGTCCTTAGATCAAACAGGCTGAACTAAAGTCGATTGTTTTGTAATGACTTCACTTTGATAGTTAATACAATCAATTTAATTACTAAAAAAAAAACGTTTATCAATTATCATTCTATTTTATGAAAGTTATTTCTTTTTAAATTAAAATGTCTGATAGTATATGCTAATCTGCATCGTCAAACCCATATACTTGATGGTTCTTACTAGGAATTTAATCATTTTTCAAGGTGTTAAAACAGCTTTAAATACACCAAGCCAAGGAAGGACCCAAAGTTTTCTTTATGAGCCAGCAATTTAGTTGTAGTTTTAAATCATATGGATTTTATTTAATTTACTTATGTCCACTACACCATTGAGAAGTAATGGACAAAATAGTAATGGAGGGGATCATTTTCCAAAAAAATTGAGATTTAAATTTTCTTTCAATTAGGATTTGATTGTGTGTTGGGGTTTGAGACCATAAATGTTTGCTTATGTAAAATTACAATTAAATCACTTGGCTCATAAATATCTATTTTAATTTCATATTAGGGCTCTAAATGTGTAGGGGACAATATTACACACCTACCTCTAAATTTATAAATAATTAAAATCTCATCTGAATAAAAAGGACATTTTTTCTCCATTATACTTCAACATGAAGTGGCCATTCCATCACATATGGTGGATAAATACATCATTCAAAAAGAGAAAAAACTATATCATTCAACACGATAGTAGAAGTACAATGTCATATAACAACAACAACAACAACAATAACATATCTAGTGAAATCTCACAAGTGGGGTCTGAAACAGGTATAACGCAGACCTTACACTACCTCACGGAGGTAGAAAAACTGTTTCCCGAGAAACCTCGTTTCAAGAAGTACAATGTCATGTTCTTGGAAAAAGAATTCATTAGAAATCAAAGATTTCAGCCTCAGTTATCCACAAGGACAATCAAATAACAAACAACATCAATTTTGGGTATCAAGGCTATCATCTCAAATTCCAGAAAATGCCTAATACTGACTTAAAGCATTCATTCCACATCATATTGAGTTTATAAAGCAAAGAAATGAGAGGTCAAGCATGCAACACATCGCATAAAAACTTACAAACAATGAAGCAATGAAGAAGGTTAAACTATGTTATTCACATGAAATGATAGGAATCCCACCAGCAGCAACAATGATTTGTTGCTCCACCTGCGTTATCAAACGAGACACATCAGATCAAATTATAGAGTTAATTAAACTTGAAATCTGTTTTTTACTCTGGAAAGAGTATATATGTATAAAATGTATATGTCAATGCCTTCGATTATTGAAGAAAGTTGAAGATAAACTGAAAGGATGTCTATATATATATAATGCCTTCCTTCAAGGTGATTTCTATGATGAAATTTATAAGGACCTTCCACAAGGATTTACAAGTCACGAGATTGAAAGGTATGTAGACTTGTTAAATCCTTATATGGATTAAAACATGCACCAAGGCAATGGAATGCAAAGTTAACTACAGTCCTGATGAAATTCCAGTTTAAATTAAAATAGAGTCAATATGATCACTCATTGTTAACAAAAAGGACTTTTCAAGGAACAACCGTCATATTAATATATGTAGATGACATGTTGATTACTGGTGACAATCATTATAACTGTATACTGTGATGCAGATTGGGCTGCTCGCCCTCTAACCAGGAGATCAGTCATAGGATTCTTAATCGAGGTAGGTGACTCATTAGTCTCATGAAAATCAAAAACGCAAACAACTGTCTCAAGGAGTTGTGCAGAATCTGAGTACAGAAGCTTAGCGACAATGTAACAGTCACATAACTGGTATGGCTACTTGGATTATCGAAGGAACTTGACTACAAACATCAACTACCTGTTCACATCTATTGTGACAATAAAGTAGCCATTCAAATAGCTGCAATTCTGTTTACCATGAGCCCACTAAACACTCATTTTTGTTGTATCCTCAGTCCCTTCCATATAAAAAGGAAAAACTAAGCTTTCAACGTAGACATTTGGCTCGGTCCACGTATCAGTATTAATAACCTTTGAATATCTGAGCAAGTCACGCTTCGGATTGTATATCATGAAAGTTGATCCAAAATTTCACCTGACTCATGACAAACAGTCGATCCTCAGGATATTTCATGGTGAATATCTTCATCCACGACTCTTTAATTCCATACTCTTTCATAACCCAAACATTTACGTGAGTGTGGTTACAATTACAAAAGACTGAAAGATCACTTCCTAGTACTCCCAGCCTCAAATTAATATCTCCTTGTTGTTTACAGGGTTGCCCAATGAAGTTTCCCATTCAAAAATTTACCTGAAACATACATCTGCAATCACTCTTCAGACGGACCTCACGCATGAGTTACTTCATCAATGAAAATAACAACTCATCATATCCAAAACCATATAGTTGTAGGATCAGGCAATTTCTTGTATTCCATAGAAATAGTTCCTTGTCGTCAATGACAATCCATTGGAGGAACCAGCAATTGAAACTTCCCGATAGGATTTCTTGGGATAATCGAAGTCGTTTGTCTCGGTAACAGAGTACTAAGATTACAATCTTTAAAACTATACTTAGCAAGACAACTCATCATAACCTTATTCCTTGTTACTAGCATTTAAGCTGACATGTTTTTTTGACAAATTCAGGGCTAGAGATCAAAGACAGCCAAGATTTTAACAGGGATTTTTGTCGGAAGGATTTCAGTGACGACTTCTGCTGGCACAAAGGGTTCCATTGAAAATTTATTGGACTTCACAATAAAACAACTCTGCTTCTACAATACTAGAAGTAATTTTTTGAATTTAAATTGACTTCTTTTCCTAGTTTTCAGGAGTTTGTTATTTTCAGCACGCCATTAGGTATTTCAAATTAGTATTCTCTTATAAATTATACTGCCCGTTTTAAAAAAATATTTTTCTTTTTAGTCTGTTTTTAAAAAAATTTCTTCTCTTTTTTTTTCTGATATATTTAAGATCAAGATTAAAAAAATATTTTTATATATTTGATAAAACTTTAAAATGCTCTTTTTATTTTTTAAACAAGGTCATTATTTTTTAAACGATGGGAATATTCCAAATATTTTTATATATATGAGCCTCTTTTTATACTAATGCGTGAAAACATATTAACATATAAAATATACATATTGTATAATCAATTAATATATACATTATTTACCATTTTTTTTTTAAAAAAAAAGCGTTTCTTATCTAATCAAACAAGAAAAGATAAAAGAAAATAAATGCTTCTTTTTATTTTATTTTAAATTTGTTTGCCTGTTTTTTATTGGACATCAAATTTAAAAAAGTAAAAAAAAAAATGAATCTTGTCATTTAGAATTAAAATATGTGAGATATATTAAAATGTTATTTAATTTTACAATCTTAAACCTGATATGTGAAAAAATTAAAATTATTTTTTTAAAAAAAATAAATTAATTATGAGAAACAAATTAAAAGGGAGGTCACTTTCAATTATGGGAGGTCGACTGTGTTGACGCCACTTTACAATTTAAATTAAGTGAAGTTTAATTTAAGATACAAGATTTTATTGAGAGTTGGACAAATCCACTTACTTTTCTTGGGACAAATATCACCCTCACATTGTTTGATTTCTACATTTTGAGGGAAATAGAGAATCACCACCCAAGATTGTAAATATCACCGATGTAATGTTTTAAACAAGACTCTACTACAACTCATGTTAGTGATTTGTAAGAGATTCATAAGAAAAATCTATCAAATTTAGACAAGACAAAAACTAAACAAGGTGATAGCAGTGAAACAAAAAATAAACATGGCAGTCGTTCGAAAGCTAACAACTCCAAATCTTAATAGCAATAAATCAAATGACAAAGAATCAACTTACAATTACTTCCTATCATACAATTTGTGCGAAACACACTCAATATATCACGTATGACAAATATATAAACATAAATTAGATTTTGCACAAGTAATTGCTCAAAGATAATGTAGACTTTCATTTCTAAGAAGAATTTTAAAGTTCCCCTTTTGAAGGGGAAAACAACTACAGTAAAAAGCAGTAAACTCCCAAAATTTAACAAAAGAATTTCAATACATACTCTGTAATATAACTCTTATAATCTCAGACTATAGTAAGCATTTACAGGTCGAAAATGTACAAGTATATCTATTGTACAGCTTGGGGATCAGCCTTGACAACACATTTCTGCATCTGATCGATCGATTTCCTTTGCTCGACTCCCCACACTGGTATTGTACAAAGATCAATCGCATTTTTTCCCCTTAATACAACCTTCTTTTCACGAGATAGGCACCAAAAGAGGCAAATCCAGGATTAAGCCTCTTTTAAGTTCAGAATGAACGTGATAATATAACGATATACATATAGTAAATGCCTCTCATTTATATACATTCTTCGTTCCAAAAGTGCTAGGTTCAACTTGGTTTGAGTTGGAAAGCACAGAACTAGTCCTAAATCCGCCTCCAAGTACCAACATAACCCTTGATGCAGTGCGCATCATTTTGTGTTGTACTATAATTACGATGGAGAAACCGACTGTCTCTTCAAGAAGAAGTTTGCCAATTTTAACAAACCAAACAAGCATTTGAGCGTGGATCCCCATTCATCACACTTGCTTAGAGACTTCCAATGCTATTTGTTCCTGCAGACTTAAACCAGTTAAGCCTCTAGTCGTCTTGTTTTCTTCTGTGATAAAGAGTTCCTCATAATACCTCTTCCAATGTGACGGTTTTCTAAT
Organism: Solanum medicagineum; assembly: GCA_026153255.1. Taxonomy (NCBI): domain Eukaryota; kingdom Viridiplantae; phylum Streptophyta; class Magnoliopsida; order Solanales; family Solanaceae; genus Solanum; species Solanum medicagineum. The sequence continues at coordinate 17,891,490 of JAPFFP010000113.1, read as the reverse complement.
TCTCCTGATTATATCTAGGCTTTCGCTGTTTCCTCTTAGAAGCTGAAGAATCTGCATCGACCCGAAGTTATCATTAATTCTAGTGAATAGAAGAGAGAACGTCTCAATTAAACATGTATGTAGTGTCCACTTGAAAATTAAAATTTGATCAAACAACTTCCACTACTTGCCTGATTTATTCGGGGGCGCTTAATTGAAGACTGCTGCACACATAAAGAAGCGGCTAAGACCATGAGGTTCATCTGTAGTAAGTCGTAGTCATCAGCAAGTGAAGGATCGACGAGCTCTCTGATTCTGTTCTTCTTCAGCAGAGGTTTAGCCTATAATGAACAAAAAACAGCATTCAGAATATTTACCAGACATAAAAATGGTGAATAAGTTATGAAGAGCCAAACGTACTACGGATATAACTTATATGCACTATGTAGTAGCAGGGTGCACATCTTATTTTTTTCGTAGCGCAAAAATCTTTTGCTCAGTTGGTGTAAATAAGTTAAACTAGTATAATAAAGGTGGGAGAAATGAGGGATACCCAAATGACGAGGCTTTGCTGTGAGTAATCAAGCGCTCGACGACCAGTAATAAGTTCCAAAAGAAGTACTCCAAAAGCAAAAACATCAGTTTTTTCATCCACTATGCCGTGCATCAAGAACTCGGGAGCAAGATAGCTGCATTCACAAGGTTTTATGACATACATTTTAGAAAGACAAACTTGCAAGAATTATCACAAGCAGGAAAGTAACAGACGGCATAACGTCATACACACCCAAATGTTCCTTCAAATTTTCCGACAGTGAGGTGAGTCCATCGCTCTGGTAGCCATTTTGCTAGCCCAAAATCACATATCTGAAATTAAGAGGGGAAATATTTCAGGTTTTATCGAGAAAACGGGGATTCTGTTTCCTTGAGTATACTTCCGTAGTTTCATTACAGCACTTAACAATTCGGAGAGAAATGTCACTAATAATTAGAAATACCTGAGGTTCGAGGTCCTTCGTGAGCAATATATTTGCTGCCTTAATATCTCTATGGATAATCCTTCTCTGACCGCCCTCATGGAGATATAAAAGCCCTTTCGCTATCCCCAAGGCTACCTTATACCTGATTTTCCATTCTAATTTCTGCTTCGACGCTGTGAAATATCATAAAATAGAGTTAAAAACACTGAAGAAAAGATCGATATAATACATAAGATCTATTGGAGCATACTAACCATGCAACATATTGGTCAAGCTTCCATAAGGAGATAGCTCAAGCACAAGAAAGAGTCCTCCATCGACGGCATAACCAATCAATTTAGCAGTGTTTGGATGGTTGATATGTGCCATTATACCTAGCTCAGATAAGAAATCCCCTATTCTCTCATCTTGTGGTCCCCTCGTCAGCCGCTTAACCGCGATAAATTGGCCATTCCGCAACTGTCCTTTATGAACTTCAGCATAACCCCCCTTTCCTATCAAATTTTCTGCAGTAAAGAATTGCCAAAGTTTTACCATCAGAAACCCCAAAACAATAACAACTACTACTACGCCTCAATCCCAAGAAAGCTGAGTCAGTATATGAGTCTACACTATTCATTTCGCTCCTTTTAACCCCGTCTCAGTCCAATATTACAAAAATCAAATCTTTAGCACTAGAAGTTCTCTACATTTTCTACTAACACGAAAGACTCCTAGCAAACAACATGCCAGTATAAATTTAAGATAATAAGATAAACGAAATGGAAAAAACAAGAGGTAGTAATCAAACATAAAAATGAACCCAATACTCCTGAACATAAAAGAAAAACGCTAGGCAACCTACTAACCTCCTTGAAAACAGTGAACCTAAATTAAACATATTAACATGACTAAAACGTAACAAACAACTATGCCACTGCGAAAAAAATAAACAAAAGAGGTACAACGATTTGAAGTGAATTTGTGTAGATGGATGACCAACCTTGGTGAAAATTATTTGTTGCAGCTTGGAGCTCAGAGAGGGTGAAAAGTTTCCATTGAGGTTTAAAATAGCTCAAACCATTATCCATTACAGAATTCGGCATGACACCGCTACTAGTCTCTCTCATGCTTCTGCAAAACCTTTTGGACAGTTTCAGAGAACTAATTAAAGGATCTTTCGTCACATGTCCTCTTGATTTACTTCTAAATAACTCGAGAAAACCAGCCCATCGCGATCTCTGATTTTTCGAGCCATCAAACTCCGATGTGCTGGCTTTTGAAGAGTCTGATTCAGATTCTGCAGTCCTCAAAAAGTCTTCAAGAACTGTATCGGGAGAATATGCATTCACTTTTCCTTTCTCCATGGCAAAAGCTCATATATGTCTATAATATAAAGTAGCAAAAACTTGTTAGATTAACGAACTAAAAAACATAATTCAATGATTTTCACACCATGCAGAGTTGCCAAAGTTACCAAAACAAAGGTTTAAAAACGACTAATCACTATAATTAACAAAGCAATTAGTAAATACAATAAAGTTCAGAGCTTTTAAGAGTAGCAAAATTAAACCCAACCTGCCAAATCCGTTGAAGTTTTGGTGGGTTAATAACCCACACATTTATTAGCTCAACCAAACTCATTTCAATTTATTTAAATTTGGGTTAATATGCAATACAAATTGATTCGAGAGAAATCTTGTCAACATATTTTTAGAACTTTTTTTAAAATTTGATATATTTTATATAGCCAGAATAAAGAAAAATATAATTTAATTAACTACTAAAATATTATAAAAAAAGTAAAACTTAGTAAAAGTTGGATCGGATTGAATCTTGACCAGCTCAATAACTCATTACTCAATCCATTTTCACAGGACTCTAAGCAAATTTGAATTGGATTGTGTCTTAACCCATTTGTTATGTTGAGCCATTATGACCTGCTCAAATTTTAGCTAACTCTCCCAATTACGGAAAACTTTATTACAGAGCAAGGCCAAAATATCCATGGTAACAACTAAGAACAGACATGCTGACACTGAACTGAACAAGGAATTGGAAATCAACAAGTAAAACAAAGCATATCCCAAAAACTACTACTCCCTCCGTCCTAATTAACGTGGCACGGTTAGAAATTTGATATTTCACCAAATTTTTTCTAAAACCAGAATTTCTTTATATATTTTTTCTAAAATTTTAAATTACTTAATTATTACTACAATTTATATATAACAAAGACTTAGAGCTTTTGTATCCGAATTCAAAATTTTGAATTTTGAAATTTGAAATGTGTCACAAATTTGGAATAGAGGGAGTATTTCTTCTGTTTCATTTTATATTATTGTGATTGACTGGAGACGAAACCAATATTGAACCAAAATCAAGAAAGATGGAAAATTGACAGAAAAATCATGAGCAGCTAAATAAGTACTCCATAAAAGAAAAACTAAAAACACCCAGAAACAGAGGTAAGATATCAGATGAAAGGAAAACAGAGCATATATTTCCAAGAATTGTTCAGACATACCAGAAATGGAGAGTTTTTGTGAAGAAGGAAGTACAAAGTTCCAGAAGAGAAGTGAACGGTGGAAAAGATAAATACGGAGATATGGGAAGTGGAGCTAAATACGTACATTTCACATATTTCTTTTTTGTCTTTTTGAAATAAAGGAGAATTCAAAGTTTGGCTCCTAATTTCAATTTTTATTGTTATATGAGAGTATGTACTTTATATTATTAATTATTATTACTCTTTTGAAACACGCAATATGCTGTTCTATTTTCTTCACAAACAAGCTGCCTAACTTACCCCACTCCTCACCAACCAACACAACTATCTTACAAAAAGAAAAATAATATTCATTTCATATTTTAGATTCTACAAAATAATAAAAAATGATTAATGTTCACGAAATTTTAAAAAAAATACAACTGATTTTAACGATATATTTTATTTATTATTATTTATAGTAATATTATGATAAATTTGTACTTGTATTAAAATTGAATTGTGTATATAATATAAATATTTTAAAATATATTATGCTTATTTGATATGAAACTGACACAATGTATTATAAATATATTAAAGTGTGATAAATGTGTTATCAATCGATGAAACTTGTATTATATAGGTCATATAAATAGTTTTCTGTAATATAAATTAAAACTGTATTATAAGTGTTCAGCGAAATAAATTATTATTGATATAAATGATAAATATTTTCTCAATTTAATGTATCTATGTAAGTTTTTCATTAAAAAAATAGTTAATTTTTTTCTCGAATTTACCTTTGAATAAATTTCTAACCTCGTTGATATGTATGTCTAGCTACCTGTGAAAAATAATATTTTAGTCAAAATCTCTAGTTATTTAGGAGTAGATGAAATTTCATTATTCATGTGTCTTAACCTAAAATAATTACTATACCTTCTTTTTATGGATAATCATTAGATTTTTTCTATTTTATTATATCAACATTAATAAACCATTGTCGTAGTAAAAAAATTATTAAACTTTATTTACAAATCACAAAAATAGCTAAATGATATTTTAACTGCAAAGTCGTTTAATTCTATCTAAAGACTTTAGATCACAAGAGTTACTACCAAGGAAACAAGTCAATTAAATGACTTTAATAACAAAAAATAATTTAATATTTTTGGCAGGGGTATGCATTAATCGATTGGTCAATTCAGTTTATGTATATTGGTTTTGTTTATTAGTTTTCAATTTTTAAATATGCTAAACAAAGTAACAAATAAATAATATATATTTTTTTTTTATTAATTTTCGATTTATTGGTGTTTGGTCTTTAATTACCAGATTTTGATTTACCCAATAAAAAAATATTCATAATATTATTAAAAATCCGTTAATCCAATATCTCGATAATAATAAACTAATTTTTCGATTCAAATTTTGCCCACTCCAAATTTTCGATGCGGTAAAATAAATTAATGACATTACTCGGGAGAATTATTGCTTGTAATTCAGTAGCGTAAGGTTCAATAGTAATCATTATTTTTCCATTTCTTATAGGACATCTGTCTCTTGAAAGGAAATTTTTAAGAAAATAGATTAATAAAATGAAAAAATTAGATAATAATGGAATAAAAACTGGTAAAAGAATTTTAGGAATGACGAGCAAAATATGTTTGCATGTATATTTGTTTTTTAAATCAAATACTCAGTTGATGTTCTTTCATTTCAAGTAGTTGACCCACTTAATTAACCTGAATATTTTCTATTATAATATAATTTCGAGTTTGAATTAATTATTTACAATTTAAATTCGTTATTTCAATTATTTAGTCACATTATATTGAAGGACAATTTTGAGTTAATCACGTGTGTAACCTTTTCCAAATCAATTCAACCAATTGACCTAATTATCAAATTTGAGGCTAAATAGTTTAATATCAATCATAAGGACCTACAAAGTCACAAACATCCAAGCCAACGTTCTCCTCCATGGGCACAAGTGCTTAAGGTATGATTTAAAATACAATAATTTTTAAAGATAATAATAAATACTAATATTTTATTTATTTATTTTGTGAGTTTTTAGGATAAAAATTAATAATAAATACTGCTGTTTTATTTATTTATTTTGTAAGTTTTTAGGATAAAAATTTTAACTCTTTCATTATTTGAGACTTGTCTTGTCATCAAACCTCGGATAAAGAGCGGGCAGGGATACTTCTATTGTCGCTAGCCGCTATTTTATATCTGTTAATTTTTTCTCCTTTTTTTCTATTTTTATTTGAAATTGATATATTTGAGTAAATGATTTATTGAAAATGATATCTCTATCTTAGTGAGGTGATAATAAAATTTATACACGTTGTATCTTATGATATTTCATAGAATATATTATTGTTGTTGTACCTCAAACAAAGATATGGGTGGGGCGGCACAATAGCATACGAAAGTGATTTGTTCGGAGGATAATTTCCTATTTTTTGTTTTCAATTTGAATATCAAAGAATGTAAAAATGCTAATAAAGGGAAAAAATAAAAGACGACAAAAAGAGATGGACGTTGCCGTGTACGCCTCATGTCTCGTCAAATTTGCCACCTTTTAAAGGCACTAAGTATTTGTTCAAGTTTTTAAATAATACTTAACAGAGATTAGACACTTGACAGTAATAATTAAAAAAATGAGAAAAATAATTAACTAAAAAAGGATTGCAATTTAAAAAAGGACAATTTCGTGCACCAAAACTTCCATGATGCATACGATCCAAAAAAAAAATATTTGATCATCAAAATCTATTATATGTAATCTTATCCGGTGCTTCAACCTGAAACTATTTTTTTTTTTTTAACAAAAACAATTGATTAGATCTAAAAAGAAAAGGCAAGAACTTTCTGTGGGTTGTGAGGAAAGCATGGTGTGATGATAATTGGCAATCTCAATGACTTGTATCATTTCACTACATCCCTCTTCACACGTACGCAACTATATATTATATTGCTATGTTATTTTGTGATTGCTTCTGACCTCCCATTCTCATCATTATCCACTAATGTAATGCTACTATAATTATACTCTAATCCCCTTTTTAATGATGTGATGAATTATGATCCCAATATAAAAAGAAATTAATATGTAATATTGATTTGTATTATGTTTCGACCCTTGAATTTTGAATAAGATTGAACCTGAAATAAATACTTATTTAGTTTACGTATGTTATGAATCTAAAGAAAGATGTGAATGTTATAAACTTTTTATTTCATAGAGTTACTTTCTTAATAAAGACCTTACATGCAGCAACATGATAAGGTACCATTGAAAAATGTGGTATAATGAATAACGCTACTTTTCTCTTTATTTCAGATCAGGTTTGAGTTTTGAATATGAAAAAAATTTGATAAGGAGTGTTTTCTTTCAAATATGAAATTCTACGCAATATAAATCTAAAATATTTAAATTTTAATATGAATATCGAACATCAGATGAGAAATAAAAAAATCGAACACGATAAGGTGCAGCAGTCGCTTCCATGCAAGAGATTTGTGAATTAATTATTATTATATGTACTCCACCGTTAATCAATCAAATCATATGAGCAAATATTATATATAGTAAACGTGAAATACAAACCTTACAAAAAACGACCAATAATAATGATTTATTATGGAATCTGCGTTGCTTTCAGTCGATTTCTATCTGTGAAGATTATAGAATTGTGGTATAAGTTATGTCAGTGTATGGTAGGAGTAGGGGTGGCAGTGGATCGGTACAGACATCATCGGATCGATATTTATTGGAATCGAATCGATATCGATAAATATTGCATCAAAAAATTACTGGATTCGGACTGAAATCAATATCGAAAGTACCGAGAAAAATTGGTGGTACTGTCCGGACCGACACCAACCGGCACTTTATCGGATCGGACCAGATCGAACCGGAGATTTCGTTTTTTTTAAAAAAAACTTTTAAATTAAGTTTATTATTATAAGTTTAAATTAAAGTTTATGAGGTTTATATTATAATTTATAACTTATACGTTTATATTAAATTTATATTTAAGTTTATATAAATTTTTTAAAGTTTATATAAAGTATAAACTTCAAAGTTCAAAGTTTTGAAATTTATAATATAACCTTCAAATTTCAAAGTTAACTTTCAAACTTTAAATTTCAAAGTTTATATAAATGTTTTAACTTTGAAATTTATAATATTTTATATTTGATATAAATTTAAGTTTATGAACTTTGAACTTTGAAATTTGAAGTTTCAACTTTCAAGTTTAATTTATAAATCTTTAAAGTTTAATTATTTAATTAAATATATAAACTTAAACTTGTAAAATATAAATTCTAGAATCAAGATAATAAAATAATAATAATAATAATATAAAAAAATAAGGCAAATAGCCTATAAATTTATTGTGTTACTAAAAAATTATAGTGTGGTACAGATATTAGAAGAAAACCTAATTTACGCAGCTACCTTCTAGGAAGGGTTCTGTTTCAATTACGTCTTGTTTATTACATATTTACAATTTTCAAACTAATATCTTATACCATCTTCAAAATCTTTCCTAAATTGTTCTAACATTTCTTGTGTTACATTGTCTAGAATCTCAACTTGACCTTGTTCTTCTATGAGATCGATGTCGTCTTCACTTGATTCCGATAAAATACTATCTACGTCGTTTTCAAATTGAAACGACAGATTTGGACGTCCTAAATTTCTCTGCTCTGTATTTATCCAGCCTCTAAATAAAACTGATATTTCCAAGCTGTCTGCTGCTAGTGATTGTCGAAAGTCCCCAAGTTAGAATTTTGCCACGCTAAAAGTGCCTTCCGAAGCCACGGACGATGCTTGAATAGCTAGAATATCACGAACCACTCGTTCAAGTCTTAGAAAAGATTTGCCTTGATTCCTCTACCAGTCCAAAAGCTGCGGCTTCCCTGTGCATCTTTAATACTTTCCTTAGCCTGGTTAAGATATTCATCAAAATCATTATGATCGTTAGTAGTAAAACCAAGATTATATTCTATTAGCTTTTCAATATCATCGTCGTATCTATACCTCTGTGGGTCGGGTTGCTGAAACTATACATCATTAAAAGTAGAAACGTATAAATCATATAATTTTTTAGCCTCTGCTCTAACGCTACTTCTAACATAAAACATATTATGTGCAGGATGTTGTCCATCGTCTATAATTTCTAAATTTCTATATATAGTTTCTATCATTCTACATACACCAACTTCTTTGTAAGACGGGTTAAATAAACATGCAGTTAAATAAATTTGAGGAATTGGGGAAAAAATATTTTTTTAAAAATGTTCAATCATTTTTAAACAGGTTGTTCAAATTTTGGATTATCTTTAAAGTTAGCAAATAAACAAGAAATATCATAAATATTTGGTAAAACGAACTAATAGTAGGATAATAAAGACCGGAAATTTTTTTAGTAACTAAGTAAAAAACTTTTAAAAAATCAACTAGTTCTTTAATATTTTTCCAATCATTATCATCAATTCGAAGATTTAGATTAGAATTATGTGCATTCCAAACCATTTGAAGGGGTCTTCTATACTCATAAGCTACTTGGTAGTAAACTACTAATAATAACAACCAACAAGTAACAATTAAAGAATAAAAATTAATAAGTTGAAACGAATGTACCGAACGTCTGTGTAAAAATAGACGTAGAAGCCGAAGTTGATAAAGCTTGAAGCTTGAAGCTTACTCCAAATATGCTCCACCAAAATATTCTCCAACTTTCAAATAACCAAGCAAATTTTATACACTAATAACTAATTGACAATAGAAATTTACTAATTAAAATTTGAGAAAGTAGATAATAAATATTTATATAATTATAAGTTTATAATAATAGAGAGTAGAAGTAGAGATGAAGAATATAATTGAGAATTGAGATTTAAGAGAAAGATTGAGAGAATTTGTAATTGAATATTTGTATGAAAAAATATTTTGATTAAGGAGGTATATATAGGAATTAGGAAGTAAGAAATAATTTAAAAAATAAATAAAAAAAATTTAAAAGAGCCATTGGAAACAGCTCAATTCTGCAAATGTTGATTGTTGACCTTGGGGTGGGCCCCACTCACCGAACGGTCCAATCAGAAAATTTAATTTTTTTTTTTAAATTTTGAATCGATATATCGATCGGTATCAGGACTGATTCCGATATACCGAGACCAGTATTGACCGGAAAAATCTCCCTCTCCCGTCCCAGACCCCCTTACCCCCTGAAGCAATCGATAACCTACCGGCCCGGCACTGGATCGGGATGGAACCGGACCGATACCAATAGCTACCGGTTCTGATGCCAGCCTTAGGTAGGAGACAACTTTTTGTTTGCCCTTTATATTTTCATCATGTAAGTATTTTAGTTTAGAATTTAAATTGTAAATATATATAAATAACAACTTTTGTATATTATCAAATCATATTGTCGATTTGAAAATTTTAAAATAAAATATGCTACCTATTATTATACAATTATTTTTACATTGACGATCCACATAACTCATATTTAGCTGGCTCCACATAGTATTATGACCACACCATATATGCATAGTCTTGTTCAACTCAAACTATTTAATTGCGAGTAATATATATATTTTTAATTTTAAAATAAGTGATGTTTTAATTTTGATCATACCTTTTAAGAATTTATTTATTAATTTTTAAAAAGTAAGTGGATGTTTACTAATTTATCGTCTTGGTAAACACCGTGAAAAAGATATAACTCTTTGATAGTTAATTATGTAAAATATACGAGAACGGAAACACGCATGGCTGATTATGTATGTGTATATACATATTTTAAAGGGATAATTACAATGTACTAATATTTTTTTGGGTGATTTAGTTTACAAAATAGTTCCTAGATATTTTGATTTTGTTTGTAGGAAAACTTAAATTCAAAATTTTTGATTAAAAATGAAAGAATACTTATCATGCTACCGTAACTTTTGTGGATAGTAAGTTACCATATTTTAAACTCATTGATTAATTATGAGTATTATATATTAGTCTCTCACGTGATTCATATAGTAAAACAATGCATGGGTTATTATTCTAATCCACCTAATTAGGTTTTTAATTAGTCACGATTAAATTTCACCAAAATATTGTGGCTAGCTAGCGTCAATTATGGAATTATCCTTTGATTAATTTTGACAACCATTTTGTCCATTTACACTAATCCTAATACTAAATCAATCAATTACAAGTTGCTAGTATGTTAATTAGATATAAGTTATAACTATAATTGACCACGTCCAAGTCGACGAGAAACTAGAAGCTAATTGAAGAAATAATTAAACTACGTAGATAATTACTTTATTTTATCATGTTTTAAACACTACAAATATATATATATATATATATATATATAGCCGCTTAAAATTTCAATCAAGCCAATACAACTTGTATTAAATTAAAGTAAACAAATTATTTATTTGGTTATAAATAGTGATCAAAATATTAAATATGTAACTAGCTTTGAAAAGTACATCACTTGGGTTATTATCAAACTCCAGGCTGTCAGTTTTTTGAAATAATTAGCAAGCTAAGGATGTATTTAAAGAGTTCTTCTAAGCTAAATATTGGGTTTTGCGTAAGCAAGTATACATTTTTTGCGTTAATTTGTATTCATCAACAAATAGTGATTAGCGTATAAGTTTCATTTGATGAATAGTTGACTTCACTAATTACTCTATTACAAATTAATCCAAATTCTGTTGAGTAAGTAAAAGGGTTCTAAAAAAGAGTCGGCCAAAAGAAAAATTGACTTGTCTAACCGTATAATCAATGTATAACAAAAGTATACTAAGGAGTCATTTGGACTTTACAGTGAAATATAAGGTATAGTAATCACGGGATAAAATTCATAATTCATTTATCATGTATTTGGTTAGAGGTATTAGATAGTCCTTGAATTATTTCTCACAATTTATATCATAGTGTTTACTGGATATGTTGTTATTGTTGTTATTAATTTATATATCATAGTGATTTGATAAGTTATTCCATATACATGATAGAATAACATCTCAGAATGAGCGCATAATTAATGTTATATTGTGTACACATGGAGTATTGTATAATGATTGAACTAGCTAAAATGTATTTTAAATTTGGATATTATTAAGTTGTATAATGTCAAAAGAATCCCCAAGTAAAAAGGAGGAAGAGTTAGTAAACTTGGGGCCATTGCATATGGAGTAGAGTGATTTGGGCTCCAAAAAGAAGTATGAAATATGCAAAAATGTGATTGTCATGTTACTACCAAAAACACACTTTTTTTTTTCCATTTGAAACATATTCGATGGCTATTTCTACAGATATTTTGATTGAATCTATGAGAAAAGAAAAAATCAATATGTTTTTATATCAAACAAGTATGGAGCTTTCTGTCATTTCAATGAGAATTTGTTTTTCACCATGCATCATGAATAAGTTGATACTAGTGAGAAAATTATGTTTTATAACACAATTTTTTCATTGATTCGCGATGAGAAAAACCTTTATTTCTAATAGTAGGTGTTATTTTTACCCTTAACTCTAAGCTAATTATTATTTTCATCACGCTACTAATTACTAGTTGTTTTGATTGTGTAATTTCCTTACACCATTAATGAAAAAAATTAAAAGTTAAGAAATATATATCTTTATATGAAAAAACAAACACACTACAAATTCAAATCCATCTATTGGGTGTTGATAACCTAGTAGGACTATCATTAGAATCCAGGCCACAGCCATAAAATTCCAAAGGCGGGATCGAGTCAGTTTGCTAGCTATTGGGCCACATTTTGTACTACTAGCAATAGCATCAGTTGGTGCTTTTGACTTTTTTGTTGTCATGCATACCTAATTTATTTCATCAAAAGTTTAATAAGTAAATCTTGAAAGCTATACAAGAGACTTAGAATAATTATTTTAATTTTGAAATGTACTATGAATGAATATTGTTGTAATTTGGTTAATATGACTTGGCTTTTAGTTTTAACATCATTTTGATCACAAATAAATTATCACAAAAATGAAAAAAGAAAAAAATCTTATTTCATTAAAATAACTTATTGGAAGAAGTTGATCTTATATATTTCTAATCACTTACCATCAACCACAACTACTTGATCATGGAAAGTTTTAATCCCTTTCGAAAGCTTTGACTAAACAGTTACATAAAATGGGACCCTAGAGACAGAATCTCAACCCTCTCAGCCATTTCCCAGAACCTACACAATTCCTACAACACAAAAACTCCAAAATTTTGGCTGCCTGCCAGATATGAATATTCACTCATTTCCATTAAATTAATACCAATGAAGATGGTCGACGATCGATTCTATAATCAATCATCTCCAACTCAACATATTACATGTGTATCGATTATCGACAGAGTGACTACATCATTCACCAAAATACTAATCTTGTTTCTTTGTTAACTCTCTACCATGTTTCCCTTTCTTCATCTCTTCCTTTTTCTTTGCTTATCATTCTCTTGTTGTTATGGACAAACTACAAATTCTTCATGTCCTCTTGATTTCGGCGCACTGCGCAGAATCATAGATCAAAATTCAAGAAGACCCACTTTGAATTCCTCTGCTCAGTGTCAGTACATTCGTCAGGGGTTGCGCCTTGTCCAATCGGAATATCTCCGCCGTACCAGTTCTTTCTTCCCACCCCTCACTTCCGCCGAATCTTGCTGGAACTCTTACCAGTCCATGGTCAACGACTACGTCTCCAACTTCGATATCCGCAGGTCTTGTGGGTTTCAAACATCTTGGATCTCTCAAGGTTGTATGAATATCACAACCCGTTCCGAGTTCGAAGCTAAAGTTTCCCCTGCTGCGATTGGAAATATTGTTTCTTCATGTAATCAGTCTTTAGAGAACAATTCCCCTTGTGCTACTTGTACTACTAGCTTATCTGGGCTTGCTTCGTATCTGCCTGGTCCTTCTGTTGGAAACTTGTTTGATTGTGCGGCTTATCCTTCTGTTTATGCAGCTGCTTTTGCTAATCAGTTTGGACCTACTGATGAGGGTACCGCAAAATGTTTATTTCTTCTTGATGTTAGCGTAGCTAGCTCAGGGAAAGGTAAGAAGAATGTGGTTATTATTGTGGTTGTGGTAGTTTGTGTGCTGGTTTTTGCACTTGTTGTGTTTGGTTATTGGTTTGTGTGGCGGCGGAGGAAAATTGGGTTGGCGAAAAAGTGGAACAGTAGGAGATTGGACAGTAATTTGAGTTCACGTTTGGATTCGATTAGTGGTAGTACTACTTTGATTAGGTATACATTCGACGAAATTAAGGTGGCAACGAAGAATTTCTCTAGGACGAATATTGTTGGGACAGGAGGGTATGGGAATGTTTATAAGGGTGTGTTGCCTGGTGGAATTGAAGTAGCTTTGAAGAGGTTCAAGAATTGTTCGGTTGCTGGAGATGCGAATTTCATACATGAAGTGGAGGTTATTGCTAGTGTTAGGCATGTGAATTTGGTAGCTTTGAGAGGATACTGCACTGCAACAACGTCTTTTGAGGGTCATCAGAGGATCATTGTTTGTGATTTGATGAAGAATGGGAGTCTTCATGATCATTTATTTGGGACGAGACATGAAAAATTGAGTTGGGGTATTAGGCAGAAGATTGCAATTGGCACTGCTAGAGGTTTGGCTTACTTGCATCATGGAGCACAACCGGGTATTATTCACAGGGATATTAAGGCTAGTAATATACTTTTGGATGAGAGTTTTGAGCCTAAGGTGGCGGATTTTGGACTGGCAAAGTTCACTCCTGAAGGGATGACACATATGAGTACTCGTGTAGCAGGGACAATGGGGTATGTAGCACCCGAGTATGCTTTGTATGGCCAATTGACTGAAAGGAGCGACGTTTATAGCTTTGGAATTGTGCTTCTTGAGCTTTTGAGTGGAAAGAAAGCAATAATAGAGTTTAATGATGGGCAGCCGACACTTCTGACTGATTGGGCCTGGTCATTGGTCCGAGAAGGCAGACCATTAGACGTTCTTGAAGACAGCATTCCGCATTTGGGCCCTCCAGAAGTTATGGAGAAGTATGTATTGGTAGCTGTTCTTTGTTCGCATCCACAATTGTACGCGAGGCCAACAATGGACCAGGTTGTGAACATGTTGGACGCTGAGATACCTGTTCCGACCATACCAGAGAGACCAATTTCTTTCATTGCGGATCTTGATGACATTGAAAGGTCTGTTAGCAGTAGTGGTGGCTCAGGTAATCTTTCAACTGCTGCAGGCTATCAGCCTTACATATTTGAGCGTGAGACACCTCTAGCAGACAGTGATTCTGTCAAGGCAAGATCATTGGATCACTGATCGTGATAGAGTTTTATAGCATCGTTTTGATTTGCCTGCCTCGATAGACATTAAGTTGTCTTGAATAGCTCATTCATTGGTTTATTTGTCTCAAATTTGTTTCTGATATAGGAAACCAGAAAACTAACACAAATTGTACAGTGACTACGCATGTGTACTCGACTTCTGATTCTTATGTAATAGTTAGGATGAATAAAACATGATGTTTAGTACTTAACTTGCTCTCTTAACGTTCATTGCTTACTGCTAAATCCTATTACGTAATGCATTTGATTACCTTCAAACAACTGATCCTGCTTTCACAAATGTTTCATGTATTGCTTCCTAACAATAGAATAACGGCAGGTTGGAGAGGCCATAGGGCATAGAAGAAGACAGAGTTCGATTAGAATCACGCTGTGCCATATTAGGTTGAACTTCTAAAAGGAATGGGTATTTTCAGCAACAGCAATCATGATGGGGAAGCCAAGTTCATGGCAAGAACTACATCACCTCTATAGCTAGCGCTTAGCACATGTCCAATGGTAAAATTGCATTATCCACTCTAAACTCTCGAGGACAACTGATCTCTAGCTAAGCGTTATTATTTGCCTCGCTGTTGAAATGTATTTGCATGAACAGGTATTGTTCTGTCTTTGATCTGCTCGTCTATAGCGGTATAGACATCGCTTGGCGGCCATTCTAGTTTGTTTAGTGGTAAGGTTTTACTTATCTACATTGTCCGTGCTTTTGATTCTTTATACTATAAATGTAGTTTAACATAGTATAACACATTACTAACTTTTACCTCTCCATGTATAAAAGTTAAACCAGTATTTATAATAAACCAGAGGAATAAATCATTATGTTTAATAGGCAACTGCTCTCCAAATGCTCCTTGCTTTACCAAGACCCAAGGCACTAATACATCCTGCATTTGTTTCTCAAGAATAGGTTGACAAAAAGTGTGAAGGACAGTGTCAGTATTAACTGTGAAACTTTAAAAAGGCAATTTCAGTGTATTGAAGCAGAACTCGTAAGGGCATCAAAGAGTAGAAACATTTGAAAGTTCTTCTTGGGAAGAAGCCCCGTGCTTCTTTTGTTGAAACAAAGACAAATGTTTTGATTCGACATTTCGAATCAACTTAGTGAAATCCCCTATTTCATCTATCGGAAAAAGGGATGATCTGTCGGGGTAAGGATTGCTCTCTAATAACGGATCAGATTTTACCAATAAACCTGTCCCCGTGATCAGTAGCGGAGCCAAGAATTTAAGTATCAAAGGGATAAAAATGTCACATCTAAGATATGAACCTACATTAAGGAGATTCAACTGTTTATATACATGCAAAAAAAATACTCCCTTCATCCCATTTTATATGACACCCTTTGACTTGACAAGGTGTTTAAGAAAAAAGGAAGACTTTTAAAACTTGTGGTCTAAAATCATTCTTAAATATTTGTGTGGTTAAGAATCATTTTATTAACGGTAAAAAGAAAATTATAAAGGTAAATTGTTTCCAATTAGAGTAAGGTGACATTCTTTTTGGGATGGACCAAAAAAAAGGGTGTCACATAAAACGGAACGGATAGAGTGTGTATATATATATATATCTACCCTCTTTATGCCGCTGCCCATACTAGGTTGAAGCATTTGGTGAAGGTTGGGACTCTGATTCTTAGCAACAGCCATCATGATGGAGGTAATAAGTTTTTCAAAAAAGAAAATAGTGGTTCTGTGCTTATTTTTGACAAAATTCAAATTTTTCACTCAAGATACGGTGCTTGAGATTTGAAGTTGAAATCTGAACGTGAAGTTTGAACTCTTTTGGACTTAACGTATGTACAAAACCTTGACATAGTTTAATTGCTAAGGCGCCAAGAAAAGATGCTGATGTAACACATGGTTAGTGCAGTTGGATCTGTATTAATTTTTGTTCCTACCACTTATCTAGTGATAATTCGTAGGTAAAATACTCTTAATTTTACTCGACAAATGCAGACAAAACTTTTAAAAGAATATTTCCCCTGACGCATAAAAAGTGTTTGGCTTGACGCATAGTTGATTTACTGGGAAGGCTTTTAGAGAACCTTTGCCACCGATATAACTTCTGTGGCATAATTTATAACTAATTAACATGCAACTTTACTTTTATGAGATCACTTAATTATATCCGTTGGGTGTATCATCTAATTGGAATTTTATAAGCTGTATTTTGGCAACTAACTTGTATAATTGAAGGTGATATAATTACAAGATATTTTTCCAGAAAAAAGTTGTTATTATAAAAAACTAGTACTACTCTAGCTGAATAGGTTGGGGTCAGTCCAATAATTAATAATTTGTCCTTATATAAACAAACTTTTCAAATTTCTCGTATCAGATGAATATTTATGTACAACAACTTGCACTTTCAAGACAACTCATTGACAGTAATAGAGTAGTCGATGTTGGGGGCAAATAGTCATTATCAGTGTTTTAAAAGACGGAATGTGGTTTTACGGAAAGCAAGTTATTCTTGCAAAAATTCTCGACACGATTTATTTTCCTCCACATGTTTACGAGCAATTTAATCAAGCAGATAAAATTTAAAGCCAAAATGCATATTTTTTTGTCCTAACTTATTTTAGGATTCAAACAAATCTATGTTCGATCGTAAATTTTTCATACATCTTTTCAATAATTTCAATTTTCAACTATTATGTTTATAGTAGTTTTTATGCGGTTTACAAATATATAAGCTTCATTTTTAAGCAATTTGAAGATTTCATAGGCAAATTCTAGATCAAACTTGAACTACTTGACTCTTGAAAAACGAAAAATGTCACATTAATTGGGACAAAAGGAGTATTATTTTATCATAAGTAATGTTGAAGAATGAAAAAGACTAGTATCGGTGGTCAATGAGATGAGTGGTCTCCTTAGATTGACTTGGATAGTCTTTTCATTGTAAGCTAATTTTTGAGGGTTGAGTTAGACTGAAGATCTATTATATAAATATTTCTATCAAATACGCATATTTTATAGGAATAAATTACACGATAAAGCAAACATATACTACTTCATTATTTACCATAACTATAGTTTTAAGTAATTATCACTCGCTACTAATGTCACATCCAAGTTGATAGGGGTCACAGGTCCAGAATTTGTATAATTAAGCTCCCAGTTGTAAAAATTCAGAATTTATGTTGTATAAATCCAGATTTTATATATGCTTACCCTAGCTTGCATAAGATCGTCATGTTAATACATTTGATTTGTACAAGTTTTGAAAAACTTTTAATTTATAAATATAGAATTTGTATACATTTATTTATACAGTTAGATATGCACACAACTATTATGATAACAATAAATTTGTTGTCATGTGACCAAGAGGTCACAGGTTCAAGCCTTGAAAACAGCCTCTGACAGAAATGTAAGGTAAAATTGCGCTTATGGTCAGACCTTTCTCGAACCCTATGCATATCGCGAGCTTTAGTACACTGAACTTGTTTTTTTTTAAAACTATTTATTAAGTTTCACGACTAAGTTATTTACGAAGATTTCACTATTTTATATTCATGTCCACTTGATTTGATATAAAAAATGCATGCATTTTCCCCCTATATACCCTCGGATACCTAACTGTCCTAATCAAACAAAATTTCAAAAGGACCTAGTTGGCTAATAAAAATTGGTCTTGATCTCTGTCAACGTCATGGTGCAAGTTGCCTTTTTTTCTATAAACGTAAATTGATTTTTCACATACATCTTGTTTTTAAACGTCAAAAAGATTGGATCAAGATAAGTGACAACCAATGACCTCTTTAAAATTGGAACTATGTAACATTAAGATGCCTAGTCAGATGCTCAAGTATCTTGAGTTGGAAATTACCATATTGAATTGTCACATGCAGAATAACCCCAAAAAAACATATTACCAGCCAATCTTTGTCCTTATGTATGTCTTTTTTGGGATAATTAATTAACAATTACCAAATGGATGGTCATTTGGTATATATTCAATGTATATTTTATGTATAAAATATGTCATAATATATTGTTCATGTACAAGTAATTTATATTGTACGGTCAAAATATGCTTTTTATAACTTTTGCAAGCTATTTTGTATATTACTGTATATTTTTCTATGATTTTTTTTTGACTATTTTCTTATATAAATAAAATGTCATTATATTTGTTGTAAACTAACTATTTATTGTATATACTAGAAATAATCCCCATTTTTTCCCTAATCAATGAGAAGTGGAGCTACGAATTTGAATTTAAGAGAACGTAACTTGTTGAGTTTTTGATAATTAATTCTTACAAATTAAGTAGAGGTTTAAATACAAACATGTTTGAATCAAAATTATTGTATTCTATCAAGCTTAAATTCCAGCTCCACGCCTTGAGATTTAATCCGAATTTTTATTTTATATATATAAAAAAAACACTTCTAGATCTCTTCCAAAATATGTGTCTGTCTATATCCATTAAATAATTAAGACAGAAAGCCTAGCAGGTTGGAATAAGGACCATTGTTTTTGTTAAGATATTTAGCACAGCATTAAATGAAAAGACAAGTGAGTTGTTAGAAAAGAGTCAAATGCAGACCAAATACACAGAAAAATATCTTCTTTCTATTGATAAATTTGAATCTAAAATTTATTCTGAATTGAAGGGTGAATTAATAAATTGGACATCCAATTTAAGTTATACTTGTTATTTTTCACTTATAGAGTATGGAAATTTTTCAGAAGTAACAATAATTTGAAGTTTAACTATCAAATATAGCTAGTAAGAGTTTCTTAACAATTCTAATTAGTTATACAACTATAAATACAAAATAAATTAGGAAAAGATACACTAAATAGACTTAATTTGACATTATTTATTATAATAAATCCAATTCAAACTATTTACCCTTAAAAGACTTATGACCCCAAACTATTTACCTTCTTATCTCACTTTCCTCTTTTCTTTCACTCCGTCAACATGATGTCAGAATGAATACTATGAAATAATCCTCTGTGATACTCCGACAATATAAATATATCATACCAGTATTATATAGGATTAGTTTAATCCCGTGTGATACTCTGGCGGTATATTGATATCCAATTTCTATCATATAAAATTATTTAAAAAAAGAAATAAACAAGAAACAAACAAAAAAATTATTAAACTCTAAATTAGTAGAAAATATATATGTTGTGATACTTCATTGGTATATTTATAGCATATCGGTATTTGTAGAATTAGAAAATTATTAAAAGTACAAAATTATTTATTAAATTCGAAATTAGTAGAAAATATATTCTTGTGATACTCCGTCGGTAATATTGATACCCTATCGATATCATATAATTTTGAGCTCTTTTTTTAATAAATAAAGTAATTAAGAGAAAATTATTAAAGTTGCAAACTTATTTATTAAATTCTAAATTAGTAGAAAGTATATTCTTTGTGATACTCTATCAGTGTCATATAGAGAGAGTTTAATCATCTGTGATACCCTATTAGTATATGTATACCTTATTGGAATATTATACAAGGTTGGTGCTGATGTCAGCATTATGCTTGTACTGATGTCAGCATGAAATCAGTGCACGAATTTTAATATTAGGGGGCAAATTTTAATAGTATGAAAGCATAAATTATAAAAATATATATAAATATAAATAATTTACTTTAAAG
>JAPFFP010000113.1:17858535-17870925 GCA_026153255.1 Solanum medicagineum | reverse complement strand
TGCACGAATTTTAATATTAGGGGGCAAATTTTAATAGTATGAAATCATAAATTATAAAAATATAAATAAATATAAATAATTTACTTTAAAGGGATATGAACTTAATTTTTCTTATAAATTATTGTATCATAGATATAATGGGAATTTAAGAAATTATTGTATTACTGGTAACGAGTGAGTTTTTGAAACTAATATTTGTCTGATATATGGGAAATTTCATAAATTCTCCTTATCTTTTGTAATTGTTTAAAACTCTCTTTCTATATTTAATAAATATAATGTACAAGTTTATCGGATTAGATAATTATCCCTATAAAATACTTTAAAACTCTGTATTCTACCTAACACACATATTCCTAATTTGAATCCTCCCCTATTTCCTAATTCATGAGTTTAATTTTCGTGCACTGTTATTGTATTAAATTTTTATACAATCAGATAATATTTTTTAAAAATTAAAATATAATTATATTTTCATTCTTCTCTACTTCTCTCTCTGTCTCACCCTCTCTCTTCTTCTTTGGCAAATAATTTAGTTTTTTTGTTGGCTTCTTCCACTATAATCTAATTATCTTTTTTTCTTAATTATTCTATAAGCATCGTAGTCTTTTGTGCATTCTTTTTTCAATAAATAACAATTGCATTTTTATATCTGCAATCAAAGCAAACTTTTTAGATATATTTTGATTTTGTTTATTGATTCTAGGATTTATGGTGTTTTTTCTTCACAAAATTAAGTATTTTTTGAAGTGTTTGTTTCAATTTTCTATTATTGTATTTTTCATAAAAGACGAAAAATCTCTTCAACAACTTCCTACATCTTCCCTCTCTTTCAGATCTTCTTTTTGATTACATATTTTATTAGAATTTTATTATTATAAATATGAATGTCATAAATTAAGTTTTTTTTTAAAAACAAAATGAAAGATGAATAGAATAATTTAAGAAAAACGAAAGGAATAAAAATAAAAAGAAAAGACAAGAATCACAACATCGTCATTTTACCATTGTCATACAATACCTACGAGAAAGGGAGAGAGTATACTTTGGATTCAAATTAAGAAAGGAAAAAATCTAAAATTTTAGAAAGAATTTGGATTACAGTATAATTAGGATTTAAATTACATTTAATATTTTTTTAAATTATATTCTTTTTAAAAGGTATAAATATATTTGATAAAATTATGATAATTATTTCGAGACAAAAATTCCCACATTGGTGGTTAATGAGATGGATGGACTCCTTATAAGGCTTAGACAATCTTTGAGTTAAGCCAGCCTAATTTCATCAAATTATCTTTCAAAAAATGAATATAATTTAAACTCTTATAAATTATCTGCTTAAGGTAAATTACTAATTAAATTTATTGCTATAATGAGTTTCACACGTCTCTCCACAAAATTTGGGACGTAGATCTAATTACACTTTAGAAAATCAAATTAAATACTAAAAATGAACCATTTAAATTTCCACAAGCATAAAAAGTAGGCATATGGTGATCATCGATAAATTCCCTTCTTTTCTTGTTTGCCCTATACTCTATAAGCCAATACCCAAAAAAGAAGTATGAAGGACGATATAGAGCATAGTGAAGAAATAAGAAATCCTCTTATTATCCAAACAAATAAAAGTGTAAAAGAAGAAAAGGTTGAAAATGGATGCTATGAGAAGAAACAAGATAGGTGCATGGTTTATCTTAGCACATTTGTGGCTGTTTGTGGTTCCTTTGCATTTGGATCTTGTGTAAGTTCATTTAAGGTTCCATTGACGCTTTCAACTAATAGTTATTATCATTGAGTGATATGTTTCTTTAGTTATTGAGTTCTATGGACTTGAAGATGTATGATAAGCATTAACTGGTAACGTCTATAACTTAAATCCTTCTTTTTCCCCCTTTTTAGGCTGGCTATTCATCACCAACACAATCTGCCATCAGAGAGGATCTTAATTTATCTATACCAGAGGTTAGTTAGAGAAAAGATGGACTTACTCTATTTTAATTTATCTTACTTTCCTTTTCTAGTCATGTTAAAGAAAGATTGCCTCTTTCTTTTTTTCAACTTTACTCGTGTTATGTTTACGACCACAAGATTAAAAAACATTTTGATACATCCTACGCCTACTCAAAAATCTTTTTACTTTCTTAAAATCAGACAAACAAATTGAAGTAGAGAGAGTACATCTACTGCTTTTATATACAGTAGTGAGGTTGTTTGGTTGTGATTAAATTATCCTGGGGTTAACTATCTTAGAATAAGTTATCCCATATACACATGATGCGATAACTTATCCTATCACTAAGATATAACTGGTGGATAAGTAATTTCATTACTATCTAACACCTCCAACCAAATGCAGGATAAAATTATTTTATCCTGGGATTATTTATTTTTTATACATCACACCAAACGACTATATTCTTAAGGAAAGAAAGCTAGTGGATGGATACTTTGGATGTGTTACGAATTTCTATACAGATAATTACATGCCTGTAATTCTGCAGTATGCTTTTACTCGCGAATGTAACTTCTATATACTGAGCGTGTAAAGAAGTTCTATACTATCAGGTTACTCCAAAGATAACTGCATGTAGTAATCCATAATAAGTTACTAACAAGAGTAAGGCAGGTAATATTCTACAATAGTGAAACTACACACATAGTATAAAAAATTTTGTGCTGTCAATGTATAAAAATTAAATCCTTCACCGATTGACTTGGTTAGGTGAGCATTTCTAGTTAATCTAATCATGAATGCTCAACTCACCTGTAATCAGCTTTAAGTACTTTGGCTGATCAAACGATAAATGCACTAGTATTAGATTGAAGTGTTTGTATGGAGTTGGTTAATTTTCTGATATTAGAACACTAACATGATGTCAAGAATCTACACTGGTTAAAATACCTCTGTCGTTAATGGAATATCAATTTTGTTGAAGAAATTTGTGGTATTCATAACCTCTGCTTTTGTATTGTACTATACATTGAATGTGCCCAACATTTTTCCTATGCAGTTCTCTCTCTTTGGTTCAATATTGACATTTGGTGCGATGATTGGAGCCATCACAAGCGGTCCAATCGCTGATTATATTGGTCGTAAAGGGGTAAGCTGGAGAAAATTCTTACACCAGTATCCACGTTCACATATCGTTTCTATACAGCCTGATAATTATGTATGTATGTTACACACTAACAGGCAATGAGAATGTCAAGTGGTTTCTGTGTTGCTGGATGGTTAGCCATTTACTTCGCTCAGGTTTATTACAACTTGTCTTCTCCAATTCATGTCAAAGGAGTTACAACATAGGTCTTACGAACTGATAATTGTTTTTCCACTCTTCAAGGGAGCACTAGCTCTGGACATTGGAAGATTGGCAACAGGATACGGAATGGGAGTTTTCTCTTATGTGGTATGTTAATCGGTTTCCTAGAGATTTTGTAGAGTCATCAAGATATCCAACTATACTCATGTTTTTAACCTTTTTAATTCTGACATTTCCCTTCGACAACAACAAATCAGGTACCGGTATTTATAGCTGAAATTTCACCTAAAGATTTACGGGGAGCTTTGACAACCATAAACCAGGTAAAGTAATTAAACTTGCTATCTGTTCTCCATACACTTCCTGTATTTATAGTTGATAGTTGATTAAGAGATGATTTGATTCTACTAAACTAGGATCTTTTGATGTAAGATCCTACTGTCATTATCGCAAATAATATTACATATTAGTTTCAAGCACAAGCTATACTTGATTAAATCCAAGTAAAACTAAACCTTAGGGGAAACCGGTTTGCAGCTTGCTGGCCTTCTTTAGTCGTAAGGTAGGAGATACGAGTTTCATATAGTTTTAATAGGATCACTTTTTCTATCATTTATCAGGTAGTCTATATCACCATTTCTTTAGCTGAGATAACTTGAAAACAATGTGGTCATTTCAGTGTTTGAAGAAAAGCTAAATAGGAAGATATTGTAGCTTTTATAGCTTGTGGTGTAGATATTGTAGTTGTTGGCTCTTGATTATCATATTGTTGACTGTTTGTTACGTCTAAACCTCCAGCTGATGATATGTTGTGGAGTCTCAGTTGCCTTCATTATAGGAACTATGATGACATGGAGGACGTTGGCGTTAACAGGTCTGTCTTTAGCATCTAGTTGTATTGTGAGATGTAGGAAGAGCGAAACAGAGAAGTAACCACAATAATCAATGTATTCAAGAGATAAAAGTTTGTTTTTCTTTTTCCAGGAATAGTTCCATGTGCTATTCTCCTTTTCGGTCTCTTTATCATTCCAGAGTCGCCTAGGTGGTTGGTGAGTCACAAATACAAATGGTTAAGAGTTCATCATGTCAGTAAAATCAAGAAAATGATCTTAACATTTCCACCATATCTTATAGGCAAAAATAGGACATCAGAAGGAGTTTGAACTTGCACTTCATAAACTACGAGGCAAAGATGCTGACATAACTGAGGAGGCAGCTGAAATCAAGGTTTCATCATTCTCTAAAACTCAAATTTCAGTTTCTTTCATTCTTCTGAGTCATCTAAGACTTCCTTTAAATACTCTCCTAATATTACGCACCCAATCTGCCTGACAGGATTATATAGAAACACTTGAAAAGCTTCCTAAAGTCAACTTGCTTGATTTGTTTCAAAGAAGATACTTGAGCTCACTCATAGTAAAGTTCCTTTTCCATACATTGTTTTTTCGACGTTATGCTAGCTGAAACTGTCGGTTAATTTATATTCACGATAAATTTATGGCCAGGTGGGAGTTGGACTTATGGTATTTCAACAGTTCGGTGGAATCAATGGAGTCTGTTTCTACACCGGTAGCATATTTGAGTCCTCAGGTAGTAATCCCTCGATGTCAAATATCATTTTACACGTGCGACATTAAACATAGGACATTCGATATTGTAATATTGCTTAGAACTTGAAACCTCACTTATCTACTTAGGCTACTTTCTTCGCCTTTTGTATCTATGTTCCTGATTTAGGTTTGTACGCCTGTAAAATACAAAATCTCATTTCATTCCCTTCAGCTCAAGAATCTAAAGCAAAGAACTCCGTCTTAAACCATAAATTATTTTGTTCTTTAACCGTATTTCTTTTACAGGTTTCCCTGCTGATGTCGGAACTATAATCTATGCAATTATACAGGTTTCAACTCTTACTCTCTCAGTTATACAGACGTTATAAATCTCCCTCCTAACGTTTGGTGTTATAACGGATAATTTTACCTTACTTTATTTTCTTCATCAGGCTCCCATCACTGCATTGGGTGCAGCCTTAATTGACAGAGCTGGAAGAAAACCTCTTTTATTGGTATATCTCAGAAAACAAAGTCATTTTCTTGAGGCTATTACACGTTGCAATATTGACGGAATATAATGATACTGATATTTTTGCAGGTTTCGGGATCAGGACTTGTCATCGGCTGTATACTAACAGGAATCTCCTTCTATCTTAAGGTCAGCTTTAAAAAGGAAACTGCTTAATATCCTTATCATGTCTCTCAAACATTTTGAAAAATTATTATTGTATATACCAGGGACATGAAATTGCAATAAAGGCAGCACCGATACTTGGTGTAACAGGCATACTGGTACCATCACTATCCTTTCTAAAATTGTCCACTGCACAATATGCTACCCCGATCCCCAAAACGTAGAGGTTTCCTTCTAATACTTGTTCTCAAATGCAGGTCTATATTGGTTCCTTTTCAATAGGAATGGGAGCAGTTCCGTGGGTTGTGATGTCAGAGGTACGTAAATCTATATATATCCTGAATCCACCAATGAACATTCTCTCGCGCCTAAGAATTGGCTTTGGTGCAGATATATCCTATTAATATTAAAGGTGCTGCTGGAAGCCTTGCAACACTAGTGAATTGGTTCGGGGCATGGGTGTGCTCCTACACATTCAACTTCCTAATGACCTGGAATTCTTTTGGTAAGCATTCGTCACAAAAATCATTTCCAAAGTAAGGAGAATTGTGCAAAAACTCAGATTGGTTTCACTGTTTGCAGGTACTTTCATTCTGTACGCTGCAGTCAATGCTCTGTCCATTGTGTTTGTGATCAAGATAGTACCTGAAACCAAAGGAAGAACCTTGGAACAAATTCAGGCTGCTATAAATTCATCCTAAAATACCTTAGCATCTCGGTTCGTCTTTCCTACTGAGATTTAAGACATTTAAGTGTTGTTGCATCATGGATCACATTCTACATTTTTTTTAAGGTAACTCATGAAGGAAAAAGTAGAATGACCTGTTTAAATTGTGGGAAGATCATCATTTAGTTAGTCAAGAAAAGCCTTCCACTTCACATATCTCTGCAACTATTTTCTTTTTTTGGAAAAATTACACGGATAAACAAACATATACTAGTTAATTAGCTAACATAGCTATAGTTTGAATTAATTACGGCTTGAGGCAAACATTCAACCATAATTAGAGTTTGAGTATTGTATAATTCGCGCGATTTATACAAATACTACGCGCGATTATACAAAAGTTATGCGCGAATCAAATTGTATAGAAATATACAAGCATTATAAATTGTATAGCGAATTACACAAATGATGTGCACAAACTGTATAGCAAAATTTACGAGCACTATACAAAAACTGCGAATTATACAAATGCTATGCGAATTATACAAATGTCGTTATAACTATAAGTACGAATGTAATTTCTCAAACTATAGCTATAGAGTATAAATAAGCTTTATATGTTTGTCATTTTATGAAATTCGCTCAATATACCGTCATCAACAGTCCAACCAAAAGCACTAGAAATTCCACCCAAACACATTACAAATAGAAACATTTCAAATTATAATATTCTTTTGTTATGTTTAAAGATCTTTATTAAGACCAAAAAACACTTGGTCAAAACCAGTGAAGTTATGACTAGTTTTTTTTCCTCACACGACATTTGGTGTCCATATTGAAATTCTGACTAAATTGAAATTGTGCACTACGAGGCCTATTGGAAGGGTGGTGCTCCCCGCATTGGAATTCTGACTAAACTGAAAGTGAGCACTACAAGGCCCATGAGAGGTGTGGCTCCCAATAGGATATCTACAAACTTGGAGTTGGATCTCGGCACATTTGACTAAGGGTGAAATAGTTCCATCATTACCTCACATGTACATGTACGTGAAGTTATTAGTAGGTATATATATTCGTCTATTGGATGCCTGCTTGCAAATTATTGAGTGAAGAACTATAAATAAGGCGATATACTAAATTGCTCATTTCTCTCTCCTATGTCCTTAAAATATTCAAATAGTTCTTATTAATTCAATCTCAAAATAAATTTAAGTGTTTATTTTAAGGAAAAAAAATATTATGGCTACATATATTGTATTGTAAAATTGTATTGAGTTTCCATTTATTTAACTTCTTCTCTCGCAAAAAAATACACTGCCTCTGGTACACATATATATGTAGAAAAATATAGCAAAAGAAAAGTATAATTTGGAGATCTTCTGCTAGGCGAAGATCGTTAACTAAGATCAAAACTAAAGAAGATGAAGTTTTGTTATGAGAGAAAACTACCTAAAATAAATTCAATTTTTGGTTTTGGTTTGGATTTTTGTTGATTACAAATGAGTATGATCATCCCTATTTATGGTTCTGAAAGGATGGTTCTGGATATCATTCTAGATATATACAACAACAACAACATACCCCAGTGCCTCAAAAGGCTCCCGCTCATTGCGGGGTGAGCGGGGGTCGGATGTACGCAGCCTAATCCCTATGTTTAAAAACATAAAGCGACTGTTTCCAGATGACCCATGAGGAGCGTCGAAAGTTGCATTGACTAACTGCTACTTCACAAATGAAAGAAGCGCAGACAGTTTAAAGAGCCATTTTGCTTTATTCCATCGTACTCCAAAGCCAAAAAATAGTCAATCTTTGGCTCCATCCGAGATTGATGGAAATCATTCCAGATATATATCTAAGAAATATTTAGATATTATCTTCTAAATATCTAACAAAAATCGAGATTATATCTTACTAAAATATTTATAAAAAAAATTTAGTAACTTTATCTTCTACTCTAGAATATCTTAGATATTTCTATAAGATATTCATCCCACACTAGATTGTTCTAGAAACTAATCTATGATATTTTTTTTAAAAAATCATCTTTAATTTTCACACTCCCCTTAAAATGATTTTTTGAAAGCTACTCGAAACTTGTTGCGGAAGAACCCAATCAAAACTTTTGAACGATCCTTACTGATGATCTCGACAGTTTTGTTCAAACTCTTGTTAGTTTTCCAGTGATGAAGGTTTTTGATAATCGATTGCACCTGAAAAAAACAAGAATGTTGACTTCATGATATTTTTGTGTACCCTTTTCAAACCATATGAATTATTTCCTTGTTGAGTTTTTGAGCTCCCTCTTTCTCTTAACTTCTCGAACAATTATATTATCCAAGGAAACACCATCAATATCTTGTAAAATCTCAGCACTAGTATAAGGTCCACTCTCATACTCTTTTTTTTAGCTCTTTAATAGATATTTTAGCAGCTTAAAAGCTTTCAGAAATCATGTCGTTCATCTCTTCATTTGAAATTAACTCTTTAATATCAACTTCATTCGTTTGATCTCTATTTTCTCCATCTTCCTCTAGAATTTTCTTTGAGCATTGATTGACTTTGATATTGCAGAAGATTGACCAAATGCTTCAACTTTCTACTACGTCTTTCTCAATGCTTTCTCTGTTTTGATCACCATCGGCATTTATAATTTTAGACATTACTTCGTCGGGAATTACTTCTTTGATTTCTTTGATAAAGGCTACCGTATCACCAATATGAATATATTCGAAAGTTTCTTATTGTATTCAGATGACATCAATGTCTTGCTTGTCCACATAATCAACTACATTATATTCCGAATTTTTGATGCAGTCTCTTCAAAATTGATGCAAGTCATGACATCTATTACTCGAGTCTCAGCTACTAAACACTTTCCCCAATCTTCTTCTTCCTCAGGGACTTTCTCAGCATGAGCCATATTGCTCTCTTTGGCTCGACAAAATCTTTTAGTATGTCCTATTTCGCCGCATCAATAACATCTTAGAGGCTTTTTGCCATTTCGAGGTGAACTTGAATCTCCTGAGGATCGATCATGCGGTGTATCTCTTGCTTTTTCCTAAAAGTTTCTCTTGTTGGCTACAAAAGCATTCCCTTCCTCTTTATTAACAAATACACTAGCCAACTGTTTGGCTAGTAACTCCTTTGACGACAATAAATCCTCAAAATCCTCCAAGGATGGTTGTTGAGTCCACCCTTGAATTGACGTCACAAATAAAATATATTCAGGCTTTAAACCACGAATAATAATTCTTCTTATTTGTGCTTCAGAGAGAGTTGCCTCCAGATTCAACAAAGATATCTCAGAACATAAGTTCTTAATCTTCAAAAAATACTCGGCGATAGAGAGATTACCTTGAATGGTCAATTCATTCTCCAGTATCTATAGCTGAGCTTCATTCTTTTTATTGAACAATTGATCGAGAGTCTTCCATATTTCATGAGCTGATTTACACCTTATAATATGATCAAGTAAGCCGGAGGAGAGTGACCTTTTTAGGATGAACTCCACTTTCACATTAATCTGCTTCCACTTCTTGTGTGCATTGCTATTCTCCGATTCGTCGTCAGGAGCACTTGTGTTACTTCCATTAACAATATCCCAAAATTCTCCGCTCACAAGGTATGACTCCGTACATATCTTTCATACCTTATAATTGGATTGGTTCAACAACTCCATTTCTAGTCCATCATCAACATGATCGCTAAAATTCATTTGGACAAACTAGTTGAATCAACAACCAACCCAATTATATTGAAATAAACCCAGAAGCCAATGTATGGCTATGACTCTGATACCATGTGGAGAAATACAGTAAAAGAAAAGTATAATTTGGAGACTTTCTGCTAGTCCAAAATTGTTAACTAAGAACGGAAGATTCAACTAAACAAGATGAAGCTTTGTTATTAGAGAAGGCTACTTAAATTGGATTCAATTTTTGGTTTTGGTTGATTACGAATGAATATGGCCATCCCTATTTATAGTTGTGGAGTGATGGTTCTAGATATTATTTTAGATATATCTACAAGAAATATCTAGATATTATCTTCTAAATATCTAACAAAAATTTAGATTATTCTATAATCTACTACAAATATCTTCCTAAAATATCTATAAGAAAATTATAGTAATTTTATCTTCTATTCTAGAATATGTAGATATTTCTTCAAGTTATTTATCCCAAATACTACACTAGATTATTCTAGGAACTAATTTATGATATTTTAAAAAATCATCTTTAATTTTCAAATATACGTATAATCAATTTACTCAAAGTATTTCAAGTATTATAATATTTATAACTTCGTTAAAGATTGTTTGGCCACAAAAATGGGGAGTTAATGAATCCGGTCTGATTCAGCATGACACACATTGTGCAACAAATAAAATCGCAGTTGAATAAATATATACAGCAAAATGAAACGAAACAAAAGAAATAATCTTTGACAAAATTTTTCTGCAAAAAGATGATTTACACCATATTATCTTTTATTACTTATGATTAATTAATAATTAAAATTAAATCTGCTTCAAAAGAACCTACCACAAAATTTGGGATGTAGATCTAATTACACTTTAAGAAAATTAAATAAAATACTGAAAATGAACCATTTGTAAAATTTCCACAAGCATAAAAAGTACGCATATGGTGGTCATCCATAAACTCCCGTCTTTTCTTGTTTGCCTCTAAATATAATCTTACTATTCTATACTCAATGAGCAAACACCAAAAAAAAAAAAAACCAAAAAAAAAAGAAGTATGAAGGAAGATATAGAGCATAGTGAAGAAATAAGAAATCCTCTTATTATCCAAACAAATAAAAGTGTAAAAGAAGAAAAGGTTGAAAATGGATGCTATGAGAAGAAACAAGATAGGTGCATGGTTTATCTTAGCACATTTGTGGCTGTTTGTGGTTCCTTTGCATTTGGATCTGGTGTAAGTTCATTTAATGTTACCATTGAATTCTTTGACGTCAATCAACTAATAGTTATTGAGTTAGTTGAGTGATCATCTGAGAAATCAAGTATCGTGTTACTTTAGTTTAATTGAGTTCTATGCACTTGAAGATGTATGATAAACATTAACTGGTAACGTGATAAAAATGATAATTGATTGTTGTCAGCGTGTATAACTTGAATCCTTCAGGTTGGCTATTCATCACCAACACAATCTGCCATCAGAGAGGATCTTAATCTATCTATAGCAGAGGTTAGTTAGAAAAGATGTACTTACTCTATTTTAATTTACCTTACTTTCCTTTTTTAGTCTTGTTAAGAAAGAATATTTTATGGTATGTTCATGACCCCAAGATTAAAAGACATTTTGATATATTCTATACGTATTCAAAAGTATTGGAAGTGAATAATAATTAATTGTATATGTTAAGTAGGTTTAGTTCATTCATTGTTTATTAGTAGGATTAGTTGGAAAATTATCCCATACAGTGAGGGTGCACTGTAAGCTTGTATAGATGTATAAATATATACATCACTATACATACACAAGTTAACAACTTCTTTACCAATTCAATACACAGAAGCTTTGCCCTAAATCCCAAATACTCTCTCCTCTTGTCGCCGTGCTCTTGGAATCGATCATGGTATCAGAGCCACGCGATTAATGACGGCGGTGGCGATAAGGCTTGAGAAAGCTCAAGAATGACGGAAACTGGAGAAACAGGTCGCGAATCGATTGGAGATCGCGAATCAGTTGGTAAATCAATTGAATCACTCGATGCCGTGGAGAAGAATAGGAATCATCCCTTGTATCTTCATCCATCGGACACAACTGGGAGTGTGCTCACCTCGGTACAACTCACAGGTACTGAAAACTACTCCACCTGGAGTAGATCATTGCTAATCACGCTTTGCGCCAAGAGCAAACTAGGATTTGTGCTCGGAACATGTAGAAAATCAGACTACGGCCCTGAATTGGAAGAACAGTGGGAAAAGTGCAATGCATTTATTCTCGCATGGATTATGAACACGGTATTGAAGGAGATGTTAAGTGGAATTGTGTATGCCTCGGATGCGGCGACGGTTTAGGCAGACTTGAACGAACGATTCAACAAAGTAGATGGATCGAGGAGTTATCAACTTCATCGAGAAATCTGTACCCTAAGTCAAGGTAATCTAACTGTTTCAGGTTATTTCACCAAGATGAGACTCTTGTGGGATGAGTTTGATGCCCTGGTACCTCCACCTTCATGTGATTGTGAAAAATCTAGAATGTATGTTGATCACATACAGTACCTGCGATTATTTGCCTTTTT
>JAPFFP010000113.1:17834695-17847829 GCA_026153255.1 Solanum medicagineum | reverse complement strand
AAAGAAGCGCAGACAGTTTAAAGAGCCATTTTGCTTTATTCCATCATACTCCAAAGCCAAAAAATAGTCAATCTATGGCTCCATCCGAGATTGATAGAAAAACAAAGTTCCTGCCAAATAAGGTGCAGAAAATGGTGCTTTCCATAGTTGAAAATTTGTATGATTGAAAAGCTGCTATCACTTTTGAATTGTATCGTTCATCTTGTATGCATTAACGATGTAAAAAATATTTATACAATCTTCCATAAGATTAACTAGTACCTGAAATCGGAGTCATCGAAGATCTTCTGAACATTCCAAGACTTAATTGGCCATTTTGACATAATAGCATTACCATACTCAGGTGCCCAACTCTCTGCAAAAACATAATTCATCCCTAAAGCATCAGCCAAATCCGATAATGGCTTCATACCTTTTTCCTCCTCTGCTTTAACATCTTGTAAAGCCAAAATATCCGCATTCAATTCTCTCAAAACTTCAAGAACACTTCTCGTGATTCTATAGCATTGAGAATCAACCCGAGGCATACTCACAGTAGACCTTAAAGGAGCTTTTCCTCTACATATACCACTCCCAGAAAATCTCTCACTATCACATCCCAAAATCCTCAATTGCCCACTTTTCTTCAGAGATATTTCATTATCTGGTAAGTTAATCGAAACCCTTAACTTCGATTTGGCGAAATTTTGCCTTTTCAACAGAAGAGCAGTATCGGTTTCTTTTGTGGGATGAAGAGGAGATTGTTTGAGTATACTCTTCGGACGATCATTAGCTGATTTCGCTCTTAAATTATAATAATCACTCAACTTACTAGCTTTTCCAAATTCATCATTTTCAAAATCAAAGCTAGCTGACCTGTCTGTACTATTCTTCGGGAGTGCTGGTGCCATGGAGAAGAGGGCAGCATTAAATGTGGCTACGCGTATTATACGCCCAGTTTTAGAAGGACCCAATTCGCCATTACTGGGATGAATTGCTGCAGACCCTTGATCAATTTGAGAATGAGACCTGGAATTGGATTTTCCGAGGTGTTTTACAGTGATTTTGATTTTGGTTTTTGATCGGCGGCGTATCGGCCACCGCAGGCCATAACAGAGCCGCTTCAGCTTTTGATTGAGGATTTTTAGCATGACTAAAGAAATGGAATTTAACAGAGATGAGTTGACTGTAAAGAAGAGTGACACCTTAATATATATAAGTAGTGTAATTAGTATGACCCAATAAATATAATCATAGGTAGGTTTGGATCGATTTTATATATTATTGATTTAATTTATTATTTTTTATTTTTAAATATATTAAATTTATAATAAATTAATAAGATATTTTTTATCAATTTTTGGTTTATCGATTTTAGTCCTTAACGATTCGGTTTTCGTTTTACCCAATAAAAAAATATTCATAATATAAATATGTGACTTCTCTAATAATTTAACGTAGTATGATGAGATATAATAAAATAAACAAATTAATTATACACCTAAATTTAATAATGTGCAATAATTAATCTCATATGCTAATTTACTTACTAACAGAAGGATTATACATTTGGAAAACAATCATATACATGACTTACAAGTACTGATTTAGTATCACGTGATGTTAAATTATTAACATTTAATATTTATGAAAGGATATGCGTTATCAATCTACGCAATAACCGAATACTAAAAATTGATACCGAACAAATAATCCGATAATTTTTTTGATGTAAAATCATTAAAAACTCATTAACTGAATAATCCAATAACAATAAATCAATAATATTTTTTTCGATTTAATTTGTCGATCGATTTAATATTTACACATTCCTAATTTGAGATGATAATATTTTAAAAACAAATTTTTATTCATAAGATAATATTAAAGTTCACATACTTTTATTTTTCTCAAACTTTATTTATGAAATTTCACTAAATATATTAACTATTATTTGATTTATAATATTCCATATAAGATTAGTCTAAAGAGTAGATTTTGAAATATTTGGAAAGTTGGAGGACCGTAAGGAGTCTTATGGAGAACGGTGTGGTTACACGTGGCAATATTTTTCTTATTTTAGACAAATAATTACTGACCAGAGGGGCATAGGTGCGTGGGAGGGCAGGGAGTTTATTGGACAGAAAAGATATGTCTCTTTAGACTTTTGATTAAAGAATATAAAAACCAATAATGATTAGTAAAAAGGTTCTGAAAAAACTCAACCACTCCCTCCTAATCCAGTCGTCATGTCTCCATTTTTTTAATTAAATTTGGTGTATTTCAATGTCAGTCCATAATAATTTAATAATGTTAATGTTACTAGAGTCTTTTCTTCTTGGTAATTACCCTTATCGAAAAAGTTGATTTTATGTTGCACTATTTTATTTTTAGTTAGTTTAAAAAAAATATTATTTTACTTTAATGAGAAATAATTTAATTTTAAATTTTTTTTCTTGACAAAATATTTCTAGTCACACAAGTATCTAAAAATTATTTTAGATCATAAGTTTTAAAAGTTTTCCTTTTTTCTCAAATATTATTCCAAATCAAAGAGTGTTACATAAAATAAAAGGGATTGAGCATTACTAAATATAATTATATTGATGTTACTGGGATTAATGTACTCATGATAAATAATTGGTGTAGAAAAGGTATAACATGGTATTAGTATGTGTCTATTTATCTGTATTTTATATTTATATCAAATTAATAAATGCATAATATATGTTTGAATATTATATATATAATTTTTCACTTTTTTTTTGTGACAATATAATTTCCACTTAATCATATTTACTAATAATGTGTACATTTATTTTATAAAAAATCATTTAATTACGATAAGTTGTATATTTCCCTGATATAAACACTCAATATAATCAGATATAACTTACATATATTATATTATATATAGAGGTGTACTAGCAAATCAATCCCATATATAAGTTCAATATTATTTAACTTAGAATTGCAATTATTACTTGTTACTGTATTATATTAGTGAGTCAAGACAGATAGTCTTCCTTGCTGGGAAAGCCACGTCACCCAAAACCCGGCGGGCACTACTCTCCACTGCACAAGAGAACTATCAACAATATCCCACGCCGTATTTTTAGAATTTTTGAGAGTTATACAAATTTTTATATTTTTTTTAAATTTGTTAAGTATTATCGTTTCGGTTCTATTTTATGTGGCATTCTTCGACTTGGTATGATGTTTAAGATAAAAAAAAATTTAGGTCTAAAATCATTCTTGGATATTTGTGTGACTGAGAATCATTTCATTAAAAGTAAAAGATAAATTGTTTTCAATTAGAATAAGATGATATTCGTTTTTAGACGGACCAAAAAGGAAAGAATAAGTAATTATTATGCTTAAAGTATTTTTTATGTAATTTTTCATACATAAAATTATATTTCAATAAAACTTAAAAATTTTATTTAATTGAAATGGGACTTTTCTGGTTTTGGAAAGGAAGAATTTAATACGCATTGTGCTATCCCTTTATGATTCATTTATATTACTGATATTTATGGGGTTTGATTACGTCGTCTTCATGCAAAAATTATTAATCACAAATTTTTCTAAGATTTATTAATATGATGAATTGATGAGTAGTGGACCCAATTGTCATATGCAGATTTCCACCATAAATAATACTAATAGTACACAATTATTAGCATGTCATACTATTAAACAACAAAGAATATATGCCATTAAATAGTAACAATAGCAACAAAAGAAAAAAAAAAAGAAAAGAATGGTCTTAATCAAATAATGTTTTGTTTTTCATTACTGGATACGTCAACGTAATGTAATGTAACACGACGAGGCCCTTTCTAAAGTCGTTACCACACAAATTAATACAAAAATGAATAAAATTATATAATGCAGGCCACGAATTAATTTAGGACCACCTAAAACTAAGAAAAATAAGGGAGAAGTAATTTCAATGGAAATTCAAGATCATAATATAGGGAGTGTTGAAAAATATATTTTTAAGAAAGTAAGTGTGTGTATGTCTATATATATATTCTTGTGTTTGGTATGTAAATAAATTTTTTAATAAAATTATTTGTATATAAATAAGATAAATACTATATGGAGTAGGGGTGTGCATCAGTTGGTTCGGTTCAATTTTATACATTATTAGTTTAGTTTATCAGTTTTTAAATATGCTAAACCAATAATAAATTAATAAAATAATATTTATCGATTTATCGGTTTTAAGCCCTTAACAATTCGATTTTCAATTTACCCGATAAGAATTTTAATGAGTATTTGCATTAATAAAAACAAATTGAGTGCGAAGACTACGTTTACAAACTTGCAAAAGCTATAATTAGTTGATTACAAACTAAAATACTAAAGTGAGTAACTAGTCACTTAAGTAGTGTAAAGATTAAATAGTAAAATACTGTTATAGTGTCCTATTACTATTAAATTACTACTTTCGCTGTCCCATTTTATGTGGCACCCTGGTTCGTGCTAAAAGGAATATGGAAATAATTTGGCTTTAAAATTCTCCTTTTACTCTTAATGAAATGAATCTCAAGCACACAAATTTCTCAAAATGATTTTAGACCACAAATTTCAAAAGTCTTATTATAAAATGGGACGGAGGGAGTAATATTTAATATTTATGAAGGGGTAAAATAGTAAATTATTATAATCTTATTGGGTTATCGGTTTACGCAATAACTCTATTGCACAAAGCGATATCGAAGCCCTAACTCAATATTTTATTTTTCAAAAATCATTAAAAACCCAATAATCTAATAACACAAGAACAATAGATCAATAACTTTTTTATCGATTTAATTTATCAATTAATTCAATTTTTGCTTACTCCTAATGCGGAGTGGTGGTCGGGGTCAAGGTTGTGAGGATAGGGGCTACAAGAATACGTACAATTGATACAAAATATCACTTGCAGACTTGTTTCCCTGCATTCACCAGATAAGTCATATTCCTCATTTTAATTTCAAGAAACTTGCTTTTTATAAAATAAATATTTTTCAAAATTTTTGCCTAATCATACATGAAAAAATTGAAAAATATTTTCCATCTGAACATACATAATCTGTGATAGATTTATAAGGTTAGTGCTCCCTAAAACGAACAAACAAAATAGGACGAGTGTTTAGATTTGGATAATTAATACATCATGACTATATTTGATTTGTCTCGTCCTTATGGTTTTAATTAATGTCGATTTTGACAAGAGGGATGAAAAAAAACCCTATATATTTTCAAATCTTTGTTGAAATTAAAATTCATATATGATTTGTTCACTTTAAGCTAAACTCACAATTTCTTTTTTTTAAAAAAATAGATATTAAAAGTATTCCTATAATCACACACATATGTATGATATTTTTCGTTTTTCCTTAAAAAAGTAAATTATAATATGAGATATTATTCACACATCGTTACGTCAAGAGGCGTTGAAAATTTAGTCCCCCTTTAACATTATTTTATAACTACTATATAAATATTTAGACTGTATAATAATATGCCAAATGCATGCATTTAATTTAATTTACAACTAGATATATACACAAAACATATTGATTATGAAAAATGAGAAGCCAGCTCTTATCGTGGCTGCCTCTTTTGTATGCTTGTGGCTTTTCAAGATTCCCTTTCTCATGATCAATCATTTCATTAAACTAAGATCTTCATTCACACTTTAAAGAGGCTAATCATCGCTATCTGCCACGCCTGTTGATTTTTGCTGGGCCTTAGAATAACACACATGCAAGATTATGCGAACACGGAATCAAAATTTAAAATTTATAAATTTTAAATTTCAGTAAAGTATAATTTTTTGTTATTGAAATTTAAGTTGATATTTGACGTTGTTTTATTTTGAAGTTTGAAAAAAAATATATATGTAATTTTTGTTTTCAAAGTCGAAAATAATATTTGAAAATCACACCGTTATATTTGATCATGCATACAAATTGAAGTTCTTTTCGGCTTATGCTAAATAATGTGGAGCGAAAAAGTGAATTTTTTAAAAAAATTTTGAAAATTCTGAAATTTGATTACTTAATTCAACTTCAAACTTTCAGAAATTTTATGATTAAATGTGTTTAGAGTTGGAGTTCACAGAAAAAAGTTTTTTAAAAAATATGGCCATACTGAATTTCTTTAACTAAATATAGAATTTGAACAAAGTTACTGAATTTGATTGAACTCATATGCTATATACTCTAGCTCCACGTTAGTACTCGTGTTAATTAGTTGTATGCTGTTAGAGATGGTAATTGCACCGGTTGGGTCAAATTGAGCAATGGGTCAAGACCCGACCCAACCAATCCAAATTTGCTTGAATCAAAATGGGTTGAGTAATAATGGATTACAGAGCCGGTCAAGATCCAACCCGATATTTACTAGGTTTTATTTATTTTATTTATTCTTTTTTAATATTGTAGTATTTAATTAAATTATATTTTTCTTTATTCTGACTATATAAAATATATTAAATTAAAAAAGATATTTTAATAATATTCTCGAGTTAATTTGGATTGCATATCAGGATCTAACTAGCTTAGTTTTTTCCAGCTCATGTTTTGAAGGATGTTTCCTTTCAGAGTATGTGTCTTTATTATAAATGATGTGACCTTAGAAAGGTAATTTTCTATATCTTATAATAATAATGGCAACGGCCCCAAGCATATTCCTCTGATGATAAAAAAGTCGAATTCAAAATTTAAAATCAAATCGAATTATTAGTGCATTCATTATTATTCACGTATTTCTATTTTATAATATGATATTCTTTATTTTTAGTTTGTTTCTAACAGAATGATACTCTTATATATAGAGAACCATGGTCCATGGTGTCATAGATGAAGGAGATTAAAAGAATGAGAACAAACATGAATAATTTTATTCAATGAAACATTTACTTACATACGAGTACATTAAATGTAATCAACTTGATTAATTTAAGAAACTAATCTAATAGTTTAATATTCTAATTTTATAGATTAGATTAGATGGATTATTCAAGTTGGTTTAAATAATTAAACTAAATCTACTTCTAACAAATTGATGCTCACTTCGTCACTTTGTTTTAAAATACTTATCACAATCTCCTTTTTTAGAGTGAGACAGTATAAATTTTAAAATATATTGAGAAAATTTATCATATATAACACTTTCTGTTAATCTAATTTAACATTTTAAAGTTAGATAAATTATATCTAAATTTAAATTTACAATATTTAAAAGTTTAACTTTATAATATTTAAATTTTAATTTATAATATCTATTTAATTTAACATTAAAAATAATTAGATTAACTCTAAAAAGAATAAAATGTAATAATTATTTTAAAATCGATAGAGTAACCGTAGTAATTTGGTAGGGAGTAAGTTATTCTGAGATTAACTATCCTAGAATAAATTATGGTATAATGTATATATGATAACTTATCACATTATGAAAATATAAATGATAGAATAAATAATTTTATGACTATCTAATACCTACAATCAAATACAATATAAAATAATTTTATATTTTATTTTAAAATAAATAATCATTTCTTATACGTCACACCAAACTACTCCCATATGTTCTCTGACAAACTGTTCATCATCAGTTTATCTCAACATCAGATTCCAAAAGTTTCCACTTT
Source organism: Solanum medicagineum (assembly GCA_026153255.1). Classification (NCBI taxonomy): domain Eukaryota; kingdom Viridiplantae; phylum Streptophyta; class Magnoliopsida; order Solanales; family Solanaceae; genus Solanum; species Solanum medicagineum. The sequence goes on along the minus strand of JAPFFP010000113.1, from coordinate 17,840,196 downwards.
GAAACAGTTCACAAAATAAAGAATGAATGTACCTTTCAAGCACTAAGGCACATGCAATATTAAGTTTGTTAATTAATATGCTTTAAAGATTGTCCTTAGTCCTTACCAACTCTAATTGATATTATACTCGGTCTCATTTTATATGACATCTTTTTCTTTTTATTCTGTCTCAAAAAAAATGTCATCTTATTCAAATTGAAAACAATTTGCCTTTAAAATTTCCTTTTTACCCTTAGTGAAATGATTCTGGATCACAAAAATATCTAAGAATGATTTTAGACCATAAATTTCAAAAGTTTTCTTTTATTTTTAAACATCATGCCAAATCAAAACGTATCATATAAAAAAGAACGGAGGGAGTACTTTTTTTGGTCATTGAAATTTAGAATATTAAAATGATTAGAAATAGAAATTGAGTTGAGTTATAACTTGTCCAAATTCACTTTGAGCTCAAATGGGCTAAAATTTGAGTGGGATCATAACCCGTCTAATCTGACCCGCTCAATATCGATAATTTTAACATTTATTATTTACGTTTTATAACCATAGTTTGAATTTCAACTCAAAAAAATAAAACTAAAAAATTATAAATAAATGGATAAATCATAAAAGATATAACATAGATAGAAAATATATATTCTATCAATGCAAATAAAGAGTCCTAGAACGGATTGAAATTGGAGATTAAATTACGCCCAATTGGAGATCTTTTAACATGGGTTAAAACTTGAATGATGAGTTGAGGTTGAACCCAATTCAAATTAAAGGATTTTTCAAAAAAACAAACATTTGAAACATAATAAGGCAAAAAATAACTAAAATAACTATAGTTTACTAAAATTACGATTTATAGCTACATATTTATAGGAGAGACGAATTGTATATATATATATTTGTTAAATTGTATGTGTATATTTGTCAAAATAATAATATACATGTATTTGTATATTTGCTTCTGTTGAATTGAATATGCATATCTATCAAATAATTGTATATATGCAATTAGTATACATATATATTTGTATATCTGGCAAGATATTGGAGAGAAAGAGGAGAGAGGCGAGAGATATGAAGAGAGGAGAGAGAAAATAACAATAAAACCCTTACTATAGTTATTATAAATTGTAATTTTTTCAAACTATAATTATGTAATGTAAATACATACCATATATTTACCTAGTTATGTAATTCATCCTTCAAAGTTATATCGAGCCCAACAATAAAATTCTGAGCAAATTGGATGATTAATCTATGTTTGAGTTCATTTTAACACCCTCAAACCTTACTATACATTAGTAAATATTGATATGTGGTAAAATACTGATATTAATTATTATTTTTTAAAAAATGTACAAATTTCATAAAGCACAAGTAAATCGAATAGAGAGGATAATTAGAAACTCTGAACGCCATCATGTATTCTTCCAATTAACACTTCTAGTTCTCTGCTAATGTGCTTAAAAGTTGTATTTTTTTTTTATAAAAAGAATCAATTGATTAGTCTAAAGAAATGATAAAGAATATTTGTTACTTTATGCAATTTACTAGTAGGGCAAGCCCATGGCACGGGTCCAACATGTCCAGTATGAACTAATCACTTTTTGTACATGGATAAGTAAATTAGCTAAAGTCTTTAAATAAAAGATGAAAATATAATTGAACTATAGCCAAGATAATTTCATATCATTGCTTTTATAGGAACATTAGCAATGTAAAACTAAGTATACCATCTTTTCATGTAAACACAAGTCTATATTCATCCATCTAAAACGTACTTTCACTTGAACCTCAAAGTACATGTGATAGGCACATTCTTCATCAGTATGAAAAGTTCAAACATTTTCTGATCTCCTAAAGATAGTAACCTATGTACAAGATAATAAAACTGATAAATCTACGGAATAAAACAATACAACTGATAAATATATTATACATGATAATAGAATCGTTTTCAAACACGTAGTTAGACATAATCTCACTTTTATTTCATATCGAGAACATACAAAAGTTAGCTATCTGACGACCTAGGACATTCTTTAACAATCATTAATAAAAAGGCAAGCATGCTTTTGAAAAGTATAGCAAAGCTTTTAAAACCCTATTATTTTGAATAAAATGTTAAGAGTAAGGTTCAAAGTGTCTTTACAGATAAGCCATATGACCTCACTCTCAATGTTTGGTATTAAACAGAAGCCCTTAGGATGAATAATAACCATACAATAGATACTATGTGACTTTAAATAAAAGATGTTTCAAATCTAGTGAGAACCTGTTTGCAAATATTCAAATCCATAGTTCAAATGTTAGAAAGAATTGAAGTGGAAATTGCTACTCAAATATAAAAAAAAATTGCAAAATATATATTTGAAGGTTTACACATGTGAAATATTCTTTTGCTAAACACCCATCTTTGTCCTTTGTTATCAAATATTTTCTTCAAACGTAAGAAAGTAGAGGAAACAGAACACAAAAATCAAACTTTGTGTGATAAAAACTTATTCTACACATATTAAATGATTAATAATGCTATCATTTTGTTGTTTCTATAACAAATTAAAGATATTAATAAAAAAAACAAATGCCTATGTACTTTCCTGTAAAGCAAAACTATTGAAAACAACCTCACTATTAATTTAGCCAAACTCACTGTCAAATATTTTGTTTGAATTTTATGAGATACCCATTTTCACTTGCATGACAGTGCTCTCAAGATTTAACAAAGAAAATGAGTCATCGAGATGATTCTATATGTTAGCATCAACAAAATGAGGTTAACACATGTTATTACTAGTGAGCTCCCTGAGAATTGTCAAAATAACAAGGAGATGAAGTCCAATGAACTTAGGTGTCTCCAAAGATGAAGTACATGTGGTCCTTTTATAATGATATTAGTTAAAGAACGTACTCTATGATTTCTCCAATATCAGTGGAGCCTTGTTTCTGGCCACCTCTCCAGCAACTCCAACTTACCCATATAATTTAGGCCCCCAATAGAGAGAATTTCTCATTTCCTGCACCTACTATGCGTAAGTCCATGATTCAAACAACTCTATGTAAGGATTTATAATATTTTGTGTCTGGGCCCTGAAAACTCTAGGTTAAAAGACTAAACATCTTTTAACAAGAGGAAAGTTACATACCTTGTGAGAAAAGCCATTTGTTGGACTCTGCACTGGATCATTAATGAGAGAGTCATGCACTTTACTGCGATGACGAAAATGAAAGGGCATCTCAACCCAACCAGCCTGCATGGAAGAAGGAAACATTATAACTCCAAAATGTTGCACACCCCTCTCAACTTAAGATCTACAACTACACAAAATCCTTAATGTTGCTCGTCGCTCTAAGTTTGGTACCAAAAGCTGGCTTTAACAGCAATATAGAATGGAACATAGAAAAATACACAAATTGGACAAGTTAAAGAAAAAGTGACCCCCACAGTAGAATGTAGAATATGCTGAATGTCTCTCTTGGTTAAATTCAATTTGATATTTAACCCAGGCAGTATCTTCTGTCTTTTTCAGGTACAACATGGTCAAACAGGGCATGTCTTCTCATTTTGGCTCAACCGAAACACAAAGGAAGAGCAAGGGGGAGAAATTGTGTTTGGTGGTGTTGATCTTAATCACTTTAAGGGAGAAATCACTTATGCCCCTGTCACACGGAAAGGTTATATACTGTCTGTATGTTCATGTTTTATATAACTACTATCTTAATCTCAGTAATATGATTGACAGTTTGAGATGGGCGATGTTCTGATCGGTGGTAAAGCTATTGGTATGTTTTTCTTCCGTATGCCAAATTAGGGGCTATCAATGTCAGTCTCTACCTGGATACAGAATCTGTTCTCGTAAAAAAAGTATCAGATAATCACTACTCCTATATAAATTAAATGGTTGCCTGGTTATTACGATGAATATTATAAGAGCATTTTCTTGTAAAGGTGGCGCAATTTGTGCTATAATATCTTCTTATATTATACTTCTACAATCAAATTGGGCAAACATAAAAGTGAGTAAAAAAAAAAATAAAAAAAAATCAATTGATATAGATATATTACCAAACACCATTGAAGCATCTGCATGTAAATATTCTCATTTACAACCCATTTAACGACATTCTATAATATTAGAGATAGAGAAGAATTATCAGCAACATTGAGACCTTAGTCAGATAACACGACCGTCTATGAAATGCAAAAATAACCATACAAATTTGCATAATTTGAGGTCCATTCCTTACCTCACAATATGTGTTTCGCGCAATACTATCTGCATCCTCTCATGTTTTTCTCCTTGAACTGCAATTTTTTCTTTTTATGTGCATTTGGAGAACTTCATTCGTCTAATTCATCTATAAAATATAAAGAGCAATTAAATTCTTAGAAACTCAACTTAAAAGTTTAGGTTAAAATGAAAGATAAAAGTAGAAAAATTTACTCGAGTTATATTTTACTAATGTAGAGACTTAATAGAGAATAAATTAAAGAGTGAAAAAGGAAGTAGATAAGCGAGAAAATGAGAGGAACTTACAATTGAAGTTTGCTAGAGAAAATCAATAATTAGGACTTCACATGACAAACCAATGAATGTAGCAAGTAAGAAGCTGACAAAGATGATTTAAAATTTTAGTATCATTTAGATTAAGACGATCTATCAATGTACATAACTTGAGTCTGAATTTTGAACTTTACTCTACATTTGTAATACAAACTATAGATTGGAAATTCAGCATAGTGAGATTTGATTGTCAGTATCTATTTGTTGCAAGATAATTGAATAATAGGAATTCGGTATCATGAAAAATTAAGAGATAACTCAGTATAGCGTGGAGCTGGAATTGAAGGTGATGCAAGGAAATGATAAAGTGGACTGTAGAATGCACGTGGAAATAAAATTTTGTATTTTCAATTCAACCTTGTGAGAATTATTGAGATGAAATGGTGTTCGATCAGTGGATATAATGTGCCACACAAGGCATTTACTTTGGAAAAAAGCACATACAAGTTTCAATATCCAGCAAAATAGGCACAAAAAAAAGCATAAGAAAGCCACTGAAATAAACACACACGAATTCAGGGATTAAATCAAACATGTTGCATGCCAAAAAAAATTTCACATTTCAAATACAACTCTATGTATACCCCATAAATATAAATCTGTTTATACCCCACTTCTTATTAACATTCTTTAATTAGAAAGCTACAATAATATTTATAGAAACCAAAAGAATTTCACTACTAAAGAGAAGATAGAAATCAAGTATCTATTTCTAAACAAACATATATAAATTGAAAAATTTGTTGGTATACATATAGAAAAGTATTGGAAGTAAATAATTAATTATACTACTTATCTACGTTAGGTAGTTTACTGTTTGTTAATTAGTTTACAATTATAGGTTAACTAGGTTACAGTTAGTCGATTTATCGTATATTAATTAGTCTACAATTATAGGTTAACTAGGATACAATTACATGTGTATAAATACACATATATCAA
>JAPFFP010000113.1:17802714-17825572 GCA_026153255.1 Solanum medicagineum | reverse complement strand
GCCGCACTGTGAATTAATTTATGAATTAATTATAAACCTAAACCTAATTATATCTAATCCTATATATCTGAACCTAAAGAATTAATTATAAGAGTAAGGTAAGATGCTTACCTGAAAAATAATTGCAGGGGACGGCGTGCGTGCGTTCTGCTTCTTCTTCTTCTTCTTTTTTTCTATGGTTTTTGATTTTTAGGGTTGGCGTCTCTAATCTCTTTAATTCTTTCTTTCTTTTCCATTAAGCAGATGCCCTTTTGCCTTTTATTAATTTATTTGTTTGATCATTTTTTATATATTAAAAGTAATAAATTTGGTTAACCCTTTTTTTCCTTTTTCTTTTTTAATAAATATGAAATAAATAGTATAGGATATTAATTAAAAATATTATCTTGATCCACCAACTAAATAAAGAAAATTATTAAATAATTCAAAGAGCTCCTTTAAAATTCATGAGATAAATCTTTATAACATATGAAACTCTATATCTCAAAATGACTTAACGGATCGTTACAGAGCAATTGAGGTAAGGCTTTTTGACAATTGTTATTTTTCTGGGTTTGATTGAGTATTCTCGAAGCTCTCAGACTTTGATTGGAAAAGTTTCAAACCAGATGAGCTACCACCTGGCTTTCTTGATTGCGTAACTCAATCAAATGATTGCCTTCCATTGCACACGCATGTACTAGGTTCAAGTCCAATATTAATAGGCATCACATTGCTTCCGCAACTGTCAAAGCTGGCTTAACCTCCCTCAGCACACATACCATCTCTAGCAATGTGTAATCAACCAAACTAGGTAAATTAGCAAATACAAAATGTCTGGCGATATCAAAAACCTTTTCCCTACTCAATAAAGTCAACGCACCATCGACAATATTTGAAACAACATCTTTGCTACCATGATAAATGCCACACTTCAAGATAATCCTTTCAACAAATTCCTCATATATCCACACTTAGCAATTCTTTTGACTGCATTCTGAACAATTGTGGACAAATTTTGGGTTAAAAGCTCCCAAAGTTGACAAGTTATTGTATCCTCCTAATCATTATTTGTTGTCATTTTCACTTTTTGTTCCTCATTACAGTGAGGAGATCCGCCTTTCAGCTCAATCTCAGTAAGAGTGCCTCCTTTTTGTGCTTCCTCTAATAGTTTGCCCTTCGGCTCAATCTCAATAAGAGTGCCTCCTTTATGTGCTTCCTCTAATAATTTGTATCTTGAAAAATCAGTAGGAGATGACACAAATGAATCACTAGATGTTTCTTGAGGAAGCTCAGAAACAAACTTTCACTTGTTCCTACTCCCTTTTTCTTGGTCTAAAATCACTGATGACTTTTCATTGTCATCATCACTAATATAATCATCAACCATGTTATTTATGTTTTCTATGAGTGTTATATTACTAGTGTAATTTGATCAGTCGTCTAGTTACAGTTTTCGTTCTTGCGATAAGAAGTCACTCAAGTGATAATATGGACATGAGGGGATTACAAGTTAAGATAAACAGAGAACTAGGAGATTATAACAAAAGGAGAAAAATACATACCAATGTTTCTTTCATAGGTTGAATAACAAAAAACAAAAATGACAAACTGATGCATCTCCAATTAGCTCAAGAAACTAGCAACATTATCAAACAGACAAATCTGCCAGAGAATTATTTAATATTCTATGAGGATTACAATTTTTACTATATTTTAGTTACTCAAATCTCTATCCTTCAACGTAACATCATTAAGTGGTAATTCGGGATTAAACTAAAGAAAACATAGCAGCAGAGAATTGAAAAGTGCCAAAACAAAAGGGAAAACATATATAGATGGATTACTCAAATAGAAATGCCAATGACGAAAAACAACTCTACTGAGCATAATAAAACCATCAACATTACCAAAGAAAATAGATATCAAAGAAAAAGAAAAGATCACATCTGAGTCATAGTAAACTAGCTCTCAAAAAAACTTAACTTTTTGAAAAAAAAAAAAAAAACTAATGAATAAAGAAACTTAATTTCTAGAAAAAAAAATCACTCAAATGAATCAAAAAACATAACTTTTTGCCAAAAAAAAAAACACTCAAACAAATAAAAAAAAACTGTACTTTTTGCAAAAAATAAAAACAGTCAAATGAATTAAGAACCTAATTTTTAGCCAAAAATTAAAAAAATAAAAAAAGATCTCAAATGAATGAAAAAAACTTCACTTTCTTTGAGAAGAATCACTCAAATGAATCAAAAAGCTTAAGTCTCTGCCCAAAAAAAAAAAAAAACTCAAATGAATTAAAAAAAACTTAATTTTATGCAAAAACAAATCACTTAATTGAATAAAAATACTTAATTTTCTACCCAAAAAAAAACATCAAATGAATTAAAAAAAACTTAACTTCCTGCAAAAAAACAAACATTCAAATGAATCAAAAAAACTTCTCTTTCTACCAAAAATAAAATAAAATAAAACACTCAAACGAAACAAAACTTCTAGTTTTCTATGATAAAATCACTTGAATGAATCAAAAAAGCTTAATTTCCCACCAAAAAAATCCTCAAAATGATCCAAGAATCAGACATTCCCCCCAAAAAAATATGTATCAATCTCTATCCAAATAAAAACAAGCAAAATCACAGATGAATACATAGAACCTCAAAGGTGAAATTCCAGAAAATCAAGAAACCTGAAAAAGGCATCATACCAAAAGGGGGAGGAATGGATACTTTGATACAAATATATATATATATGTCAAAAATGAAACTAGATATATCAAAGTTCAATCCAAAACAAAAATAGTCACTAACCAGAGGATTTTAAAAGCCAAAATCAAGAAAGGGTGAACTCTGTTTCTTGCATTTTTAGTGCGATGGTCACACCATTTGGCACGCGCTGCGAGTATTGTTTTTCTTCTACTACCAAACACTAAAATTGGGATTCTTTTTTATAGAGCCACTAACTAAATGTTGGTTTAGTCTCTTTTAACACTTTATTAATGATAATCACAGTTAGGTACATTGTATTTATTCTCTAACTCATCCACAAATTAAATGAAATTTACAACTCTTTTCCATTTTAAAGGGATGTTTACTATATTATTTCTTGTTTAATATATAATAATCTTTTAAAGAAAAATAATAATAATAAGGATACTTGTGGTGAATGTGAAAGTCTCAGATATTTGGCATGTATGTTGGATGTAAGTCAAAGAAATAAAATGTATATCGAATTCATAGAATCTAATTACTCTATTTTGGATATTGCAAATTAAAGTAATTATAGTAAGATGACATTCTTAAAATACATATTATAATGTCATTGTAGCACATTAGCTTTTTAATTTGATTGTGCAAATAGCTCATAGTGATTTATTTTGATTTTTCACATAATTTTATGGAAAATATGTTATATAATTAAACTAAATGATACTGTAATTAGTGCAATACCTTGTATTAATTGTTGCATTTTACGCATTATTTATAGTACGTGTTTGATTTATATGTAAATATTCTCACCAACACTGCCGTGTCTACTTCCTCCTTGGAAATCTACCTGATTTATATGTAAAGTATTGCAAGATTCAACATCAAGCTAAATAACTCTGAATTTATATTAGAAAAGTTGAATCAGAAGATTCATAGAGATTGTAGAACTCACACCTTAAAATACAATACTACAATTGTTGCAATATTTTTGTCCATTGATTATTATTTTTTCAACTCAAATTTTATTGTCATACTTATCGAATTAGTGATGAGGTTCTTGGTTTTTGGTCTGATGAGTGTTGTATCTTTTACTTTATTTTTCTTAACGTCAAGTAAGTTAAAAATGACTTATTGGCTTAAAAAATCAAGTAAAATAGAGGCACCTAAGAGGGATTATAAAATAAAATTAACATGTATAGATTAAAATTGCTTAAAAAGAGTATGATAGTTGTTATTCGCCATTTTTTTTCTCCTTGCTTGTTTTCTATTCATCAATTCGTTATTCCTCTTTGATTATTTCTTCTTCTTTTTTTTTCTGTTGATGTTTTCATATCATTTTCGATGATAGTTATTTAATCCTCACACCAACTTTTTCTAATGTATATTAAGTAGGTTGAGAATTTTTTTCTAAGCCAAATATATATACATGTCCTCTAATTTATCCTTATTTTTTTTATTCAATCACTCTATCTTATCTTGTTCCATTTTAATTATTCAACTCTATTTTTTAAGTTCCATTTAAACATTAAATACAAATTTTATGATTTCTTTATTTATATATGCTCTTTAGCTATACTTTTATATTTTAAAAATCGACAAACGTTCGTTAGTCTTCGTGAAAAAAGTTAAAAATGATGAACAAATATGATTCTTTTACAGAAAAATAACAATTTATTTTTGATAGTTCTCGGTATTTTTATAATACCCAGTAAAATTATCAAAATATCCCTAAAGGAGAGAAGTGTGCATAACGCGTCTTCTTATGCTCGACGGCAAATCCGAGGCCAGATATGTGATCAGCATGAAAAATTGAGTAGGAAAATGGTCTTGGTTGATTTTTAGAGCAATTTAATCAAAAGATAATTTTTCAATGCGAAAACACGAAATAGTAAAGGTGTGCAACAGATACGTGAGTGCCCCTATCGCGACCAGCACTTAATTTTTTTTAAAAAAATCGAAGGGTTTGAAAAATTGATCGGAAAGCCATTTACAAAAAATTTACGCATAAAAGCACATTTGCCAAACACGATATTTTAATAGAAAAATATTTTTTCAACGCATTTTAAGTTTTCGGTCAAAAAGATAACTGCAGTGAGACAAGCTCGCGTCGCAGACTTGCCCCACGAGGACACTTGATGTTTATTGTTAAATAGAAAGGACATTCTAGTCTTTTTCTCACCCATCCTAGACAAAAATCATTTCATTTTGAGGTCATTTTCAACCTTATATCAACTCCTAACCATGAATTTTCAATCATTTATGCTATTCATACTAAGAACTAGGTCTAAGGAGAAATGAGAAGACAAGGGTTCAAAAGGATTGAGGCCAATTTCTTGCGAATTTGATCATCTATCGCTCTACAAGGTATGTAAGGCTACTTATAACTTTGGATTGAGTTCATCCACGTGCCACACATGTTGATTCTTTAAAATTGAGTTCGAGAGAAGTTTTATCCTAAATTCGTGAATTATGTTTATGAGTTTTCTATTGTTTTAATGAGTTTCTTGTATACAATAATATCTTGATGATGTTCTTGAAGTTGAGAATTTGTTTGAATGTATGTTCATGTTTTCATTCACATGAACCCTAATTGATAATTATATTTTATCCTTTTCTTATGCACTTTTTGAATTAGATTTGATGGTTATTTTTGTATATTGAGCAAGGATGATTTATGAGTATATTTTATTGAGTCTGCATTGAAAATGATTTTTGAGCATAAATACTGATTTGAGAAAGAGTCTTAATGATATGTAAAGATTTTTGAAGCATATGTTTCCAAAAGAAAGCACTTGGTATTTTGATTAGTTTTGATTAAATTGAGAATTGATTTAAATGATGTTTTGAGTAAATATTTGATGACGACGTGAATAAATTTTCAAGATATATTTACTGATAGAAGATGATGATGTTTGAGATGAGTTTTAAAGAGGATGTTTTGGGGAGTAGTATTGAGCATCGATTTGGGTTGAGTACAAGTGGTTCAACTCTATAACTATGTTGCACGCGTAGGATAGTTGTGCAGCACATTCTGACAACTCTTGTCCCAAAAAAGATGAACGGGACAGATGAATCATGATTCATAGTGTAGATATTGACGTCCTTACCTTGGCAAGTAATGGACGGGCGACCAATGACATCATCTTCATTGTACATCATCAAAGAGGGTGGTGGGATATCTATCGGTTAGAGAAACTCCCTAATTTGCATAACATATTTCACTGAGTTGCATATTAGAGTATCTTTTGAAGAGCATTACATTATTATAAAAATTTGAACGATTTGGTGTGAGTTGTATACTATTAAGTTATTTTCAAAGCATGACTTTATTCTTACACTCGTATGTTTTACTGAGTTGAGCCTCTTGAGTTGTGTTTCTTGATTTGAGCATTTTTATTATGTCCTTTCCATTCCAACTATTTTACATACTAGTATATTCCATGTACTGACGCCCACTTGGGCATGCATCGTTTTATGATTCAGAGGAAGGTATTAGGATAGGATTGCACTATAGTACCTTCCTCTTTAGCCACTGAGAGGACCCAGATTTGGGATGGATCCACTCCCCTAGCACTTCGTCCCCTACCCCGGCAAAGTACGGGACGGCTCTGGCAGCTTGGGTAAGACGTTGTATTAGCACGAAGCTCATAGTGGTGGTTGTCGGTTAGAGAAACTCCCCAAGCTAACAAAAGTACGTTTCACTTACTAATTTCAACATATTATTTTAGCATGTTATTTTCAGCATATCAACCTTTATGATTATTATTAATTAACTATGATTCATGATTATGTATTTGAGAAGCATTTATGATATACTATTTAAATATTTTGCCCTACGAGCCATACCTTGACCTATGACTTACTGTGGGCTCGTAATGCAACTCTACACTGGCAGTCTTTAGTAAAATGACCATAACTTTTGACTCCAAACTCTAAATGAGGTGAAACAAAGAGTGTTAGAAAGCTAACTCAAAGGGCTTTCATTTGTCATGTTGTGGACCACCCAATCCAAGTTTTCTAAATGTTGTGCTTGTTTAAAGTTGACCTTTGCATGAACCATCACCCACCACTCAATTTTTAGGAAAGTCTTGAACTCATTTAGGTACTAGGGTCTCCCATGAACCTAATACAACTCCAACATAACCAAATCAGGCTTGAAACATGGATAGAAGAGCATGGAGCTATAGGGTGTCACAAGGGGTTTTGGTATGATGCTTTGGGAACATAGTGACTAAAGTCCCTCCTTGACTCTGCCTTTTCTAAACTTTTGCCCTACCAACACTACCATTTTTCACTTCATTCTCCCCTTCTCCTTCTTTTTCGTATGCCTTACTCTCCGTTTTTTTTAGCTCTTTGCCTTTTGTTTTCACATCATTTATTTTTAGCTCATTGCTTAGGCATCTGCTTATTTTTCTTGCACCCAGAACACATTTTTATCCCTTTTTCCCTACATCACTAGCTTCCACCTCATTTTTGTGTTTTCCCTTACACCAACCACCCTTAACATAGGCTTTTGGCCTGATTCGAGGTGCACAATATCCAGCCTATGAACCAGGGCCACTTTTGGTAGCCACCCTCAACTTAAGCTTTTTTCCTCAATCAAGGTGCACAATATTCAAGGAAGGACTAGGGCCAGTTTAAGGATTTTACCTTTAACAAGGCTAGGTAACTTAGGTATTACAAAGAAAAGGGTAGATGCAAGGCTTAAACATTGGGACCAAGAGATACTTTAGACATTTGGTTGGTTATTTAGGCTAAGTGGACTAATATGAGCAACGACCTAAGATCCTTTCCTAACCAACCTACAGTCTAAGCCAGAGTAACAGGGCAAGTTCTTAATGGAAACACAACATAAGAATTTAGTAAAGAAGGCTCCCACACACATGGGACTGATTACACTATTAACAAAGACTCTCTGATCATGCTTTTCATCATAATTTAACCTCACTTATCAGAACAAGCACTGCCAAACAATCAAACATGCATGGTTGCAATCAAGACTAAGCACCAAAATTTTTTGTGGGTATCATTTTTCACACATAAACCAAACATATGCCATAGACATCAGTACTACATGATACTAATACTACCTACACATCCTAATATTCTAGTTCAATAGAAAGTAAATATTCTTGGCAAAAAATAACAAAGACAAGAAAACCCCTCAGATTTATAATTTGGGATAGTTATAGGCCAAGGTTACTCAGACTTCACTGAGGCCTATAACTACCCACACCCCATCGAAAAACTTTGCATTGTCCTCAATGAACAAAATATAATAATAAATCATAGGGGTCAAAAACATACCTAGGTGCCTAAGCACTAGTATCTGGCTGAGTCTGACCTCCTCAAGATAAGCGTGAGCTCCTCCTGCTTAGTTAGCCCCGTATGAAATCGTACAACATCAGGATCATCATCTGGGCAGGGCTTCTTCTCGTGGGAAGGCTCGATAGGCTCATCAGGAGCTAAAAGATCTACCACTTACACTGGGAGTATGATATCTGGTAATGTCACTGATGCTGCCAGTGCTTCTGTCATATCGACCCAGAACTGCTGGATCTCCATCTAGATAGCAGTCAATTCTGATGGTCGAGCTCTTAAGCTTTTTGTACCCTTGCCTCGAAGGCATCAATACTGTTATCCATGATGGAGAGATGGTCCTGAATAATAGTGACCGTGAATGTTTGTATACGCCCTCCAAGTTTGAAATCGCTTGACGAACCTAGGTCCTAATCTGCTGAACAAGTTAAGTTAACTATGACTCAGCATGAGATAACCTCTGTGCCATCGCCTGTATAGATATAACACACATGTAAACCATGCCTACGGGAGTAGCCTATGATGATATGGCCTATGTTGCATGAACAAAATTAGTGGGTCCTCTTTCTTTATCGGCCTCGGGCTATGGGGGCCTATTCTCAGTAGCAGTAGTAGTGGTAGTGGTCTGTGAACCGTCAAGCAGTGGCGCTGGGGTGAACATCTATGGCATAGGAGCAGGTTGGTGGGGTTCTCTCCAGAGTGCCATTGGGTTCTCCTCAACCTTGATTAGGCTGGCATCCAAAGTACGCTAGGTCTCGATCAGTGAGTCTAGCTGGTGCAGACTCTCCACCCTCGACTTTAGACAGAGCTTGTATGTCAAGAAATGGAAAAGGATAGAGACGGACCTCTTCAGGGTGGCCTTGTGAATATGCCCGGTGATGTGGCGGGTGCTACGGGATTAGCCTGTTTGGCGTGGTTTCTTACTAGATTTTCAACCTCTTGCATTGCATTACCATAAGGAATAGTATCTGATCAGGTTTGCGACAGGCCCCGCCTTATGACTAACTATAAAATATAAAAATATAAGCTCTAGATACACAAAGACCCTAAGACACCTATAACTCAGTATCAACAGCTGGATATTCTATACTCCTATTGGGGAGATCTACTAGCTCCTGTACCTGCAGCATGAAATGCAGGTCCCCTGTGTAGGATGTTAGCATGAGATAATGTACTGAATATGTAAGGCAGGAGTACTATATATGAAAGAAGAACTCAAATGAAATCATGCACTGGTGTAAGGATAAGAGACTACCTTTAGTCATACTGTGGAATCATGTACTTTATGTCCTTTTTATTAATTTCTTTCTTTACTGTATAATCTGTGCACATCATATAATACAAATGACAAGCTGATTAGTGGCAAATCAATATAAGGATCAACCCATGCTAGGCTTTCCTTTCATCCCTGGGATACCCCCTCAAATATGGGATCAGCCCATGCTAGGTGATTCTTCCATCCCTAGGATACCACCCATCAATAAGAAGCTTTACTTATATCATTTATTTACTTTAGAGATGATTGTTTTGGTGGTCATAACATTTGAATCTGTGGTACTATAGTGAAACACCCCTCATGTGCTTCAGAATGACCCATAATAATATTTTTGTGATATCTCAAAAATCGTGCGTGATTTTAGAAATTCGACTTCATATTCTTGACCACGGTGCCAAAATTGAGTGGGAAATGGGTAAAAATCGGATTATAGAAGACCCGTAAAGAAAAATAATTTTTTCTAATTAATGATTTCCAGTGTGCATCTGCGTCCCAGGCGTGAGACGGCCTCGATGCGGACTAGCACAACTGGTCCTTCATGTTTGGTCCATGTCGTGGACCGTATGCGAGCTAGTCTAATTTTTCCCCTGATTTTCATATTTCATCCAAGGGCATTAGGCTAATGCCCATTTAAATGTGAATCTTCCATACTTAGTCATTTTTCAACTCTAGAACTCATAAAACCTTCTTTAAAACCTCTCCAAGACTTTATCAAAATCTCCATTCAAATTCAAGGATCTCAAGAACAACTTTGGATTTCATGGACCCAATCCAAACGTCAAGTCTCCTTCAAGTTTACTCCAGAAATTCAAGGTTTAAGGTATGTGGGTCTTCATCCATGGAGCACAATCTTCTCATTTTATGAAAGTTGCATGATTTCAAGTTGTATTACTTATAGTTATCTCTTATTATGAATTATGAACATAAATATGTTAGGTTTATCAAGTATTGATTGATTATGCATGAATATCTATTTTAATCACATTTCATGAGTTGATTTATATCTATTGAAGTTATGCATGATGTGAACTACGAAATCCATGAATTATTGTTAATTTTGATATGAACTTCAAGATACCCAAAATGGGGGTTTTACTACAATATTGGTGGGTTGATTTGAATGACTTTGAAATGAATTGATTTTACTCCTTCTTGTTCATACTCTTGAGTTGCATGATTTTGAACTAGTGTCATGAACCCACCATGTGTCTGATTAAATTATATGACAAGAATTCCTAAGTTGTAGATGAACTATTGTATGATTTACGAGTAAAATGATTTCATGATTATTATGGGCTTCCAAGCATACATTAAATTCATGATTATTATGATTGAATAAACTCTATTGCACGAACTTAGAATACAAGAAAGTGTAAGAATTCCTAATATCCTATAGTCTCCTGCTTATAAAGTGTGGAGCACAACACATCTATAAACAAGACTCTAGTAGACATGGCTTCATAGACTCCCTAGGAAAATTGAATTCTGTACTCTAATACCAACTTTGTCACACTCCAAAATGGTATCCTTGGCATGACTGACACTCACAGACTATTGCTAGCCTCTAAGCAAACCACTTGGCTTCATCATATTCATTCAATCATAACCAACAACAGATGACATCAATGATCAAGAAATACATAATGGAAGGAAATAATGGTGTGATAATTAAAGGCCAAAAGCCAAACAACATAGCAATCAAACCAAGTAAGACTAGTTTGAAAGAAACTAGCTAAAAACATAATTCAATCACAACTCAACAGTCTAGTCCATGAAGCTTCTATCCATCGACAAAGTGGTGCCAATGACAGACCTATGGCCACCTCAAAATAGAATAAAATAAGTCTAAACTCAAAATTAAAAGACAATATGATATCCTCTAAAAGTAGGGGAGGGCTCACCAATAAACTAAAAGCAAATAGTTCCTCAACAGGGCACTAGTTGAGGACCGCTAGTACTTGTCTTTGCATCATGAAAAGATGTAGGCCCAAATGGTTGTCAGTACATGGAATGTATGAGTACGTAAAATGGTAGAAAGAAACGTATAAAGGAAGAATAACATCCACTCAAGAAGTAGGAAACTCAATCAGCAAGTTAGGAGTCTAGAGTAAGAATGCAGTTTAGATAATGACCACTCATATACCATTTACCAATCCACTTAGAGTAATATCAAGACCTATATGGGAGTTTTTTTAATCGTTAAACATTACCTATGACCTGGTGATGATACAGTGAAGTGATTTTATTGCCACATCCATCCAAGACCTTTTTAGGGTATAGACATTCCATCAAGTTCTCTTTTGGGAACAGTAGGAAACATCCAATTTTATGGTTCAATCCTTTACTACGCCAACTACGTAGTTATTGAACTCGATTTGGACTTACTCTTACTCAATTTGGTGCTCAATACTCCTCCAGGACACAACATGCTGATAAAATCAACCTTATGGATAACTCACTCAACCAGTCTCATTGAACATTTGTCAACTCAATTCATCACATCAACGATCAACTCTTGAGTTAGGAACATTCTTTTAAGATTTAGCTCTATAACACATAAAGACCCTCTATTATCAATCAATCTAACATCATAGTATTTAGAAAATAAGGGAGGGTTAGAGCATTTAGGAACTCTACACTCTTTAAGCTCAAACATACTCATGCATACCATTTAAGTGCAATTAGTAAAAATAATAAGAATTCATTCTAGGGTTCATGTAGAAAAGTAAAATCATCTATTTCAAGTATTCAATTCATAAAACTATAATTCATGAAAGATCATATAGAAAATACATTAGGATTTAAGAAAAACCTTCAAGAAACAATCCATAGAAGACTCAATTCGATAATAACTCCAACAATTCAGGTTATGGGACACATGGAAGAACAAAATTCATGTTCTAGTTTGCGTTGCATACCTAGACATTTTGAATCTTGAAACAACTTGGGGAAATTCACAAGATTATCTTCAAACACTAGCCGTTGTCTCCCTTGAAACCTTGCACTGAGTAGGAGAGGGTATTTTAGCGTGAAAAAGTTGAATAATTATGTTTAGGACATGTTTAGGTATAAAAAGGTCAAGTTAAGGCTTTGAAAGGGTGGAAACATACCAAAATAGCCCTTCTTAAAAATGTAATCAAAGTCATCCACAGGTCAACCTACAACCTGTAGAAACTTCCACGGCTCGTAGGAACCAATCAATAAATTTTTTGGCAAATTTTAGGGTCTCTAAATCAATTTCACGAGCCTAAACTATGGCCTGTGGGAGCACTTATGACCCGTTGGTGGGTTCGTCAAGTTGGGGGCTCAAAAATCGATTTTTTGAAGATTTTCGATGAGTTCACAGTATGGGCCATAACTCAAACCACGGACCGTAAGTCATCCTGTAACTCAACTCTGCTATGGCAGTATGTAATAAAACGACCATAACTTTTGACTCAAACTCTAACTGATATGAAATCGATGGCGTTGGAAAGCTAATTCAAAGAGATTTCATTTGGTAAGTTATGAGACATCTAGTTCTATCTATGATAAGAGTTATGATCATTTATAATTGACCCTTGTATAATCTAACGCGAGAAACTCAGTTGATAGCAAAGTTTTGAACTCGGCTAAGTAATAGAGGTCTCTTACGACCCTAATCTACTTCTCACATATAAGAATGAGACTTGAAACATAGGTGCATGTAAAAATAGAGGTATGGGGTGTCACACTTCTGGATCATGCCAAAATTCTTCACCTCATGAGTGTTTAAGATATTCGGGTTATGGGTGGAATAAATTGTAGTAGATGGGTTGATATTTAATTTTTTAAATAATATTAAAATAAATTATTTAGATTAAGCCATGTATCCATCTGTTAGTCTTCTAAAGTTATACGTAATTTAAAAGTATGATGGTAAGGGTATACGTAATCTTAAAATATAATGGATGATATATACATGTCATTCTTTAAGGTTTGGGGATATAATTATCCTTTTTCCATTTCGGAATTTGTGCATAAGGAATCATTGAAATAGAATCTACAAAGTAGAAAAAATTAACCAATTTTGTCATTAAGTGAAAAATATTCAGGAAGTCAATATTTAAAAAATTTGACCATTTAAAAATTTAATATAAACTTTCACGTTAAGTAATCACTAACAATAAATCATGTTAATTTCATTATAGCTATATATAAGGCTTTGTATTATCAACTTTACATTCATTGGAATTAAAAAGAATTTTCAGAGAAAACAGTGAGGATGAGCAACAGTGAAGCTAATGGAGATAATAGCCTTTGCTTTTACAAGATTGTGTTGCCTCAAATGGAAGAACCAGTAATGTTGAATTTTCAATTACAGATTTGTTTATTGCTTTTACATCTATTTTATCATGAACTTGAATTTCCAAAGAGGACCTTTTTATTAATTCATTTTAAATGAATTTCAATGACATGCTCTTTTTTTGTGTGTGATCTTACTCATGAATTACATTTGTGCGAATATCTCTGTTGCCTGATGATAAGCTCACTTGATTAAAATTATTAAGAATTAATTCTAGTTAATAGTATTAATTTTAAATCTACAAAATCTTATTGAAAATAAGCATTTTCAATTAATTTTTAGAAATACGAATTTTATTTATAAATTTAAATTGTTAGGAAAAAGTAATTTATTTATTTATTTATTTTTAGACCTAGACAACATACTTGTTTGTTGTTATTCATGAATTACGAAAATATGAATACTTATATTGATGGATCATAATTGGATTCCACTTAAATAGTTAAGGTAACTCTTATTGATATTAGATCTAAAGACCTTATCAAAAGCGTCGATAAAAGACGATATAAGAAGATTATTTTTTCCTTGTTGTAGAAAATTCCATTAGAATTTTTGAAGTATGTAACAGAGTAAGTAAGAACAACAATAGTGATAAAAGGTCCTTGTGGAAATGATTGGAACGTGAAAATAGAAGAACGTAAAAATGGAATGTTCTTTGCTGATAATTGAAAGAACTTTGCAATGGAGCAACATCTTGAAGGGGGTGAGATGCTACTTTTTTATTATGATGGAAGGAAGACATTCCATGTACACATTTTCGATGTGAATGGCGTGGAAAAGTGAGGAATATAATCCAAGAGCAAGTGAAACAAGTAATATTTATCATCTAATAAGAACTGGATGAGTTAAGTGAAGTTAATTTTTCGTAGAACCATATCAGTTTTTCATGGTGAAATGTTGAAGTGAGGAGTGTTAAACTATATTAGTTTTTCATGGTGAACTGTTGAAGTGAGGAGTGGACCTATTTTGAAAATTGCATTTGTTTTAAGTTAGGTGGGAACGCAATAACCTTTTTCCAATGCATCATTTACAGCTTAAACTAGATATGCCAAGGTCGTATTATGTTTACTCAACTTAATTTATTCATATTATTTAAAATTTATGAATTATTTTGGTCCAATTTTGTTTTATAGTTGTCACAACCCAAAATCGGATTGCAACTAAAGAAAATAAGGTAAACCAAAAGCAACCACACATTTACTACAAAATTTCAAAAGCTGAAGTCATGAGTACAAGAGCATCTAAAGTAATACGAACGAGAAAATACACGGTCTCAAATGAAAGATACTATGTTGTCTAATAATATCTAATACATTGTACTGAATGAAACTTAAAAAAACCCTCAAAAGATACACGATGACTCAAAGTCTGAGCCTCACCGCTAAAATCCAGATAGATGGAGACTAACTCTGATAGAATGAATCAACTACCCTATATACGTCTCTGTGCTCGATATGCAGGGAGGAAACAAAGTAGGAGTGATCACATCAAAATGTACTCTATAGGTTCAACTGACTAGGTAAGCACAATCGAATAAGCATGCAATAATGAAGAATACTATCACCTGCAAGTAAAGGGTTAGTGAACAGTATAAATATATATAAGAGTAGAATAAGATAACAATGACAATCAATGATGCAATCCATATATAGTGTATGAAATGCATGAGGTGGAATCACGGCGGACTCTGGTGCCAGTGTATACATCTACCGAGTTGAAGCTAGCAGGTAGAACCTATAGGGGAAGGGGTCTCATTAGACCATATACAAAAATATCTCAAGTGTCACAATGGTCATTGATGCCAATGACACCTCGATGGACTCTGGCACTAGGAAAGATGTCTCCAGTATAAAGATGGACTCTAGCACCGATGATATGTCGGGGAACTCTGGCGTCGGTAGGGAGATATCAACTAACATATTTTTCTCAGGGCCAATGCAATATAAGATGAAATGCATGCCATTATCATGATATCCCGATATATAAAGTAATGATACACCTGGGCGGACTCTAGTGCCGACAAATAGATCTCAAGTAATACGATTTTCTCAAATATCATAGTGCTCAGTGGTACAAATGCAATATGAGAGGTATACATGCCAATACCACAATACAAGTATATATTTGTAATATGACATGATAATGATATGCATAATAACCATAAAATCACAAAGTATATGTCAAGTGATCAACTAGTACAACAGTACCATCAGTAAGTCTCACCATTACCTTCTCGTCAATAATCAGAATGTCTATAAAATCGGACTCTTCAAGTCCCAAAAATATGCTTATATGTCTGAATTGTATCACAATTATTATCAATTTACCACATAACTCTCCCAAATGATATCATAAGTCTCGTATTATCACAATAATATCCAACATATCTCAATTCTCAAGATTTCTTCTCAATTTATGAATAACATCACAAATTACTCAAATTTTGGCATAACTGGTATAATATTTCTATCATAATTCTAGCATATCAATCCAATTACTTATGAATCAAATTAACTCTTACAATCATCACATAAACATATCCAACAACTCAAATTTAGTCTCAAAAGGTTAGCCAAACCCACCTCAATGCCGAAATCACACTTGGACAAGCTTTGAATTAACTCATGTCTCCAAATAATCACAGAAGCTGATCAATCTCTACCAAAAATAGATATTATGCGTTTAGAGATGAATCTTCATACCCATATTGGCACGAATTAGGCTTAGGGGCAAAATGACCAAATTAAGGGTAAAATTCATAGTTGTTGACTATGAAAATTGATTTAAATTTATGAATCTACGTGAGAAAAGGAGTTGTGGGTGAAAATCTCTCTAAAATTGAGTTCAAATCGAAGGAGAAATCATCAATTAAAGTTTCCCAATCATAGACGAAAAATCTCCAATTTTGGACATTCAAAATCACGAAATTCAAGAAAAAGTCAAAAGGAAAATCGTGAAAATTGATCAAAACGAGGTTACAAACACTTACCTAAAAGAAATTTCCAAAAATGTCTCGTAAAAATTTGTCTCCCAAAGCTTGAAATAATGAAAAAAATGATTGAAAATGATGATTTTTAGAATTGAAACTAATGCATGTGTAATATATACTCCACGATTGCATGGTGGGGCCTGGGAACGCGAAGGAGAAGACTTGACAATGCTCCGCAAATGTGACTAGGAATCTATGAATGCGGAGAAGAATGAGACAAGGGAACTATTACTCTACAAACACACAGAATTTTCTGCAAACGCAGAGAAGGCCTAGAGATATACCTCCGCTAACGTGGATGCTCTCCCGCGAACACAGAAAAAAAGCATGATTGCGATAGAAACCATGCATGTCAGCAAAAGAACAACTAAGTCCCAACTCGGAATGGATGCTTGAAATTCATTCAGATTCAAAACTATAGTAACCAAACATGTATTCATACCACAAACGATGATTTGAACTCAATGAAATAATTAAAATTCGATTCGGAGGTCTCCTTGATACAATTACCAATGCTACTCAATTAAACTATTTTATAACTCAAAATACCAAAATTGCCCTCGACGAGTCTAAAAGTTCTGATGAGACCATTTCTAGAGTTTGTTTCACCATTCAAAACTACTGGAACTGTCAGAATTTTGATCTGAGCTTCTGAACTTTGAATATTGACCAAAGTCAAACTTTGGCACCAAAAAAAACTAAAATTGCAACATTGGGTCTAAAAGCTTTATTTTAACTCCGAATTCAGTGCTGCAACTTCTCCTAGACTAGATTCGCTCGTTTTGGAGCTGATGGGATCAATGGATTTCCAATTCAACACCTGAAACTCAGAATGGTACAAATACTCACTTTTTTAACAACTTAAGCTTCCAAAAATGCCAAAACTCATATTTTCAACTTTTAAAACCAGGATTTTAGTTCCAACAATACAGATAGTTCAAAATAGATCCAAAGCAACTTATGGAAGGGAAAAATAGTAGTTTTCACAGGTAAAATCAAAAATGACAAACAAGGTCATTATAACATTCACCACTAAAAATAATGTTCGTCCGCAAACATATAGGAAAAAGAACCTGAAGCCTCAATAAGGCGAGAAATCTGGCTGCATATTTGACTCCAATTCCTAAGTAGCCTCCTCAATAGGATAGTATCACCACTAAACCTTCACTGAAGGTATATCTTTAGACCTTAACCTCTGAACCTGTCTGTCCAATCTTGGTAATAACTCCTACAAATGATAAATCTGGACCAAACTCAATAGAATCATAATATATCACATGGGACTCATCTGAAATGTACCGAAGGAGCATGAAAACATAGAGAAAAAGTATGAATCACTGATAATCTCGGTAGTAAGGCCAACTCATAGGCCACCTCACCAACTCTCTTTAAAATCTCAAATGGGCCAATGAATATAGGACTGAACTTGCCCCTCTCCTCTAATCTCATCACACCTTTCATGGGTGAAACTTTCGACCAAACACTATCACCAACAGAGAACTCAAAGGGTCTAACCCTTCGGTCAGCATAACTCCTCTCGCAGCTCTGAGCTGTCGAAAGTCTACTCTGTATCAGTCTAACCCTATCCATGGCATCTCGTAGCAAATTAACACCTAACATCTCAGCTGAACATGAATTGAACCATCCGATCATCGATCTTTACCTCCGGCCATACAAAGCCTCAAACGGTACCATTTGGATGCTGAAATGACAATTGTTGCTATATGTAAACTTTGTCAATGGTAAATGCTGGTCCTATCAAGCTCCAAAATCAATCATACAGGCCCAAAGCATATCCTCCAACACCTAAATGGTGCACTCAAATCAACCATTAATTTGGGGGTGAAAAGCTGAAGTCAAATCCAATCGAGTGCCTAAACCATGTTGTAAAGCCGTCCAAAAGTGGGAGGTAAACACAAACCCTCACTTTGATATTATAGACACTGGCACTCCATGCAGTTTGACAATGTCCCGGATATGCAACCTAGCCAACGGTTCCGCACTGTAGCTAGTCTTCACCAATAGAAAGTGAGCTAACTTTGTCAAGCGTTCAATAACCACCCAGCTGAATCGAACTTGCTCAAGGCCATGGGCTAACTTGTAACAAAATCCATAGTCACCCGCTCCCATTTTTACGCAGTAATATGCATTTTTTCCATCGATCTATGGGCATTTGGTGCTCATACTTGAATTATTGGTAATTCAAATACTTTGCCATAAAGTCAGTTATGTCCCTTCTTAGCCAAATAGCCAATAATGTTGTTTTAGATAATGACACATCTTTCCAACACCCAGATGGATGGAATATCTAACACAATGGGCCTCCTCTAATATCAATCTCACTCAATCCCCTACTTTAGGCACACAAATCCTACCATTTATGCTCAATATCTCCTCAGTATCAATAGTAGCTTCCTTGGCTTCGCCCTTAACACTTTAACATGAATCAAACATAGAGCATCCTTAAATTGATGAGCACAAATCTAATCAAACAATGAAGATCTAGCCTTAACAAAGGGAAAAATACTCTATTGAGGGGAAGTATCCAACCGAACCATCTGTCTAGCAAGCTACTGAACCTCCAAATCTAAGGTCCTCTCCTCAGCCCTAAAGAATGCCAAACTCCCCATACTAGTAGCCTTCTAGCTCCAAGCATCTGCCACCATATTTGCCTTCCCGGGGTGATATAGAATTGGCATATCCTAGTCTTTTAGCAACCCTAACCACCTACGCTGTCTCATGCTCAAATTAGGCAGAGACATGATGTATTTGAGACTCCGGTGATCGGTAAAGATCTCACAATGCACCGCATAAGGTAATGTCAGCACAACTTTAGCACAAACACAACCACAACCAACTCCAAATCATGGGTAGGGTAGTTTCTCTCATGTACCTTTAATTATCTAGAGGCATATGCTATCACCTTCCCCGTTTGTATCAATACACCACCCAAACCCACCCCAGAAGCATCACAATACACCATAAATGGCACTCCATCCTCGGACAAGGAAAAAATAGGTGCCGAAGTCAATAAATCCTTTACCTTTTGGAAGCTTGTCTCACACCCCTTCGACCACTGAAATGCTACATCCTTCTAAGTAAGTCTGGTCAACGGGGCTGCTATAGATAAGAATCCCTGAATAAAACATCAATAATACTGCCAAACCTAGGAAACTTTAAATCTCAATCACAAATGTAGGCCTAGTCCACTTATGAACAGTTGATACCTTTTTCGGCTCTACCATAATATCTTCCTTTGTAACCACATACCCAAGGAAAGCCACAGACTCGAGCCAAAACTCGCACTTTGAGAATTTGCATACAACTTCTTTTCCTTCAATCTCTAAAGTACATCTTTAAGTGTTGAACATGAGTGTATCACTCTTGGAATAAACCAAGATAACATCTATGAAGACAATCACAAATATGTCCAAGTAGGGTTAGTTTGAACACTCAGTTCATCAATTCCATAAAAGAAGCAGGGGCATTAGTCTGCCTAAAAGACATAACCACGTACTCATAGTGACCATAACGACTCCTAAAAGTAGTCTCCGAAATATCAGACTCCCGAACCCTTAAGTGCTGATAGCCAAACCTCAAATCAATCTTGGAGAATACTAAGATACGCCTACAACTGCTTAGAAAGATCATTGATATGAGGCAAAGGATACTTGTTCTTGATAGTCGCTTTGTTCAACTCTCTATAGTCTATACACATACGTATAGTTCCATCTTTCTTACTCACTAATGATACAGGGGTGCCCCAAGGAGATACACTGGGATGAACAAATCCCTTCTTCAACAAATCCTCTAATTTCTTCTTCAACTAATTTAATTCAGTCTGATCCATTTGATAGGGGGAAATAGATATGGGCTTAGTATCTGGCTCCACGTCAATAGCAAAGTCAATATCACAATTTGGGAGGACACCAGGTGAATTATTCAGGAACACATCTATAAACTCTCTAGCAACCATAATGGTCTCCAATGATGGTAACTCTTGAGAACAGGCCCGAACATGAGCAATATATGCTAAGGATCCCCTCTCCATCAACCGATAGACATGCATATAGTAAATAACACCCTTAGAATAGGAGCTAGGTGCTCCGTTCCACACAAACTGAGGCAAGTTAATGCAAGATAAGGTCACAGTCTCCACATGGCAGTCAAGATTAGCATGATATTGCAATAACCATTCTATGCCCAATATCATATATAAGTCAACCATATCTAAAACTATCTAGTCAGAAATTATGTCTCTCCTCACAAAGTCATAATATAACTCTAATATACCTGATTGACCACTAATAATTCACCTACCATTGTGGAAACACAAATAGGCTCGGCAAGCAACTCACATATAACATCAACATCATAAGTAAAAGAGGCTGACATATACAAATAAGTAGAGCCTATATCAAATAAAATTGAAGCGGAAAAGTGGCACATTAGAACCATAATTATGATAACCGCATCAAAGGCCTCTATCTCGGCTCTATCTTGGACAACATAGCAGGCTCTATGCCTGCCACTAGCCTATAGGCCTCCACAGGCTCCACCTTTCACTGTACCATAAATATCTTTGGTACCACCCCTCATAACCTGGGGTGTGTCCCTGGGTGCTGGTGCTAGGGCTATATGAGCTGGCTGAGATCCTGAAGCCTAGGTAGAAGATACACGATACGGACAATGCCTGGCCGAATGCCTAACCTTACCATAGCTATAACAAGCCCTGATATCTCACCCTTAAGATGGTTGCCCTCAAAAGCCACCGTGCCTAGATGCATTAAAGGAACTACCACGACCTGTCTAAGTAGGTCTAGATCTATCAGTACTATCAACATTGGGGATGGTTGCACAGACTACTCAGCCTTAAAGGCCCTGCCTCTAGAACTCCCTATCTCATGGTGAGGGTTTACTAAATTGGCCATGCTGACAAAACCTCTTCACGCCACTCTATCTATTATGCTTAAAGCATTCTATCATATGAGCGTTATCCACTACACTCTGAAATGTACCTCCAACTAGAACTAAGAAAGTTGTATCCACCTAAAGATATCCTACAAACCCTTTGGAAAATCATTGAATCCTCTTGAACTCCGTAAGGATACTAGACAACATATCTGGACAATGTATAAACTCTAGCCTCATAGTGCAAGACTGACGTAGAACCCTACTAAAGTCTGTTGAACTCATCCTGATAGTTGTCTTGAAGGATATATGGTACAAACCTCTCCAATAATACCCCTATAAACTACTCACATGTCATAATGGGGGATC
Organism: Solanum medicagineum; assembly: GCA_026153255.1. Taxonomy (NCBI): domain Eukaryota; kingdom Viridiplantae; phylum Streptophyta; class Magnoliopsida; order Solanales; family Solanaceae; genus Solanum; species Solanum medicagineum. The sequence goes on along the minus strand of JAPFFP010000113.1, from coordinate 17,803,697 downwards.
CAATAGGTCAGCGAGCCAAAACTAGCCTCTACCACTCCTCAGTTAAGTTGGTGAACTGGTAAGAGGTATAAGCAACTCTATACAACTCAAGGATGGCCAAATTACATAGTCAATCCTAATGCTCTGATAAGAACTGAATAAGCTCTATCACCAGGGGTGCCGTAAAATCTCTAGTGAGCCAATCGTACAGACCTCTCGAAGATCTTCTGCTCAGCTGTGGACATAGCAGGTCTAGCAAAAGATGGGGGCACCAAAACTTTGGGTGGTGCAATAGACAGAGCAATAGCCAATCCTTAAAGATGCGAACCAGAACTCAGCCAAGATGGCTGACGCGGAATCATAGAAGTTATAGGAGGATCCACTGGGACTGAGAAAGCATCCACATGAATCATGGATGGCTTAGCTGGGGCAATAGAAGGGTCAACCAACACTGTAGAAGCTGGTGCACCAATAACAACTAGGTCTAGATGAGCTTCCTCCAATCTATCCAATATCAACAATAATAACTATTGAACTGGGGCGTAGAATCTACGGTTGAGGGTGGTGGAATAGGTTCTGTAGTTCCCTACTGCTCATAATCAGGCTCTGGAGATGCCGATCTAGTCTATCCTCTAGACGAAAGCTGCCCCTCTAGCATGTCCTCGGCCCTTGGCCTGATCACAAACCTTGCGTAGACCTTGAGTGGGAGCCACATCAGTTGGCTCAAGCTCTCCCATTGATCATAAGGATCTAATAATCAGCATCTACGCAGAAGGAGTAGATTAGACACTTTCAAAATAGTAGATATGAAGAAACGCACGAATAAAAACTAGATAAGAAAGCTTTTCATATCAAGTGCCCCATAGCCTCCCGAATATGGATATGGATGTCTACATACCGATCCACGAGACTCTACTAGATACCCCACAAATTGATCAGAAAGGGGTGTCTTTATCACCTGGTTCGGGTGCATGATGTGGATGCTGAGCCTCCAGCCCTCCAGT
>JAPFFP010000113.1:17791962-17802614 GCA_026153255.1 Solanum medicagineum | reverse complement strand
ATGTATAGAACGCATATAGTTATAGGTTGGTTCTCCCGAGCCTTATCGGCAACGGGTGTCGGTCCGCCCTACGGGACCTTGGGGCGTGACAGACTTAAAGACTTGAATGTCAATTCGAGGCATGAACAAGAAACGCTCTGATTTAACAAAAATAGATGCAAGTGTTGGAGAGAACTATGTTTACATCAATTGACAAAAGAATAGGATAAAGAAGATTCAGAGAAAAGATAGAGTAAGCACCTTCCATCTTTGTCCTTTGTATCCTTCTTGCTCCTCATCAAAGGTAATTCTTCATCCTCATCAACCTGGAATTATGATGATGTGCAAAATTATTGCACATTAAAATAGGGTTGTTACAATGAGGCAAGAGAATGTAACTGGTATGCTGTTATGGTGAGAGAAGGGAAGGAAATTGAACATCCTGAGTTGAGAATTAGTAGGTGAAGAAAACGTGCAGAGGAGGAAGACAATAGGGCATATAAAATATGAAACAAAAAAATCCAACATACATAGGAAAAAGAACTAAACCTAATTTTTATAACTAATTAAAATTAATATTTAATAAATAATAATGGCGTAAGGTAAAATAAGTAATGATATAGGGGCAAAAGGGTGATCCAACTTTTAGCCTGACCTCTTCCCACTTTTAGTTACATATGATTAGCAACTTCAGAATAGCAACAGCAATAAAGAGTTGGTGATTGTTTTTTCTTTTCAATAAAAGTTCATATGTCCTTTTTTCATGCCTTTATTTCATACCATAACCGTAAGAGTTGATGAAAGGAAGGCCTGAAAAAAGGACATATAAACTTTTTATGGGAAAAAAAACAATGACTAGCTTCTTTTTCCTGTCGTTGTTCTCAAGTTGCTAACTATTAAACATCAGCAAAGTGGAAACTAGTCCACTTCTTAATTGGTGTCCTACAACAAGGGCATTCCTCCATTTCTTTCTTGTGGTGAAGTACATTGCAATCTTCACAGAGGATTTATGTGCACAAGCGATAAAAACTACTGACATCTTCTAATGCATACACATAACACACTCCCTATCCATCTTTATAACATTAAAGCCAGAACTTAAGCCGTAGGATGCTAAACCCTTTTTTATTTTGTGAAATGCCTCGTTTAAGTACCTCTATTTTTATCTTTCAAACTACAACCTCAACTGAGAGATTTCACTCTGACGCTTTTGCATCTCTTCCTTACACTTCTTCATGTTTCTCTACCTTCTTTGTAAAATTATCTTGCTCCAGTTCTCCCGTAACAAGGAGTTGTTTTCTTTTAGATTTTCGAGATTGTAGAAGCCTTTGTTTAATTGGAATTCATAAATACTACAAATTTATTTTTTTTACAATAGGAGGAATATCCAATAACAAGTACATTATCAACAGGGTTGCATAAGTTAACGTTTGAACAGCTATTATTGGAGGCAACAAGGAAAAAAGAAGTGCCATTATAATCGATAGTGAATGGCCTAAACACTCTGAAACACCAGCGATACTGGTTTAGAAAACATTTTACATTGATTAAACTAGTCAAAGAAGTTTCATTACTAGAAAAAAATACCTCAAAATGCTACAGGCGCTTGTTGGCTTTCTCTTCTTACTACTGGAAGTTAGCTGTTTTTTGCTCGATAGTAGATAACCCCTCCTGCAGTGAGCGTTTCTCCATATCCCCAGTTTGACACTTCGTCAATGCCTCTTTCTCCTTTGTTAAAGCTTTATCCATGTTTATAGCATACATAAACATATTGGCGGAGAGCTTTAAAGCCTTCATGTCCTTCTTTAGAACAACATTATCCTCCTCCAAACTGTAACGACCAATATTAGTTGTCTCAATAGCGTAATTAGTCTTTAACAATGCATGCTCTATCTCAAAAATCCTCTTTTTGACATTTTTCTCCGGCTTCTACGTTTCCCTGTTAACTTTTTCAGCATCTTCTTTTTTCTATCTCAACAATTTAAGCTTGGAGACTCAGGGCCAGATAATTATGTTGGTATCCCATATGATGAGTCTCTTGTTAAATATGTCTCTCAAAATGAGAGAGATGAAGTTATATTGCTTCTAGCTTCCTGTTTCTAATGGTAGTCTGATTGAGCAAAGGAGAAGGTAATGCAGGCTACTCAGAGGCTTCAAAAGAACTAGGCTGAGCTTAAAATTTCGAAGCAAGAAAAATAAGATGTTGAAAAAGTTCAGAAAGAATTGTAAATGCCATAGAAAATCACCATGAAAAGGTTTCTGGAGATATAGCAAACATTGATAAATATTAATTACATGATTGAGATAGCTAATTCTGATCTTAACAGATAGGAGGAGGATAATGTTGTATTAAAAAGGGGATGGAGGCCTTAAAGCTCTCTTCTAGTGCGCATACCATAGATGTGTATAAACCTTTTGTAAAGGAGGAGGATGTGGAGAAGAAGTGTCAAGCAGAAGGCATGGAGAAGCACTCATGGCAGGAAGAGTTATCTACCATCAAGCAGAAAACAACTTATTCCAAAGAAGGAACATCAGAACGTCCATAAGGGCCTGGACAAGTTTGAGGTATTTTTATTCTAGTAATTAAACTTTTTTGCCTAGTTAAGCAAGGTAAAATATTTTTTACCAATTCATTTAGTGTTTTAGAGTATTTAGGTCGTTAATGATTTGTTGTTACATATCAGATATAATGTAAGTTCTTTTTAACTTATTGGCTCGGTTAACAGTGATTCAAGCATTCACATATGCAATCCTACTAATGATGCACTTCCTCCTATTATAACAAAATAAATTAGTAAGGGTCGTTAGTAGAGTAGATTAAAAATAATAATGCATGTATTAACTTTGTGTTTTACTAGTACCTTGTTTAGTACAGTTTCAGCATATGCATAACTAATGCGACTAATAGTTATACACTCTATGTGTATTGAGGTGTATTACTAATTTATGAAAACTAATGGTATTAATAATGTAGGGGATTTTAATGCATGCATTAGCATGGTTAAAGATATAATTTCCCCTTAAAGTTTTCTACATCTTTTCCATCAAAAGAAACTACACAATGCATGTCATTTTTAACACACCAAACAAAATACTGCATAAGAAATAATCTCTCCATAACTAATACAAACATAATTAATACAAGCATCACTAATATAAACATTACTAATACACACCGAATGACCTTTACATAATATGAATTCCAAGTACCATATGATGAGTCTATTGGAAAGGCTGAAACAATGGTTTTTATGGCAAGTTGATTTTGTTAAAGATTAAAGAAATCAACTCCGTGTTCAAGGTAAAGTGGAGGAAGATAATTTTGGAGAGAAGGTAGATAGAAACATACAAAAGTGTAAAGAAGATATCCAAAAGCTTGAATTGAAATCTTTCAGATGAGATTGTAGTATGAAAGATCAAACATAGAGTCATTCTTCAATTGACAAAAGGTTTAGCATCCTATGAAGAACATTCTGCGCTAATATTGTAAATATTGTGAGGGAGTGTGATGTGTATATATGGGTAGATGTCAGTAGTTTTCCTCCTTTGTGCACATCAAGTCCTTTGTGAAGATGGCAATGTATTTCACCAAATAAAGGAGTGCACAAATGTCCTTGTTGTAAACAACCTGAGAAGCGGATTAGTGTTCGCTTCACTGATTCTTACTAGTTGGCAACTTCACAATAGCAACAAGAAACAATAGTTGGTCATTGGTTTTTCTTTTTAGAAAAAGTTTGTATGCCCTTTTGTCATGCCTTTATTTCATACCATAAATGTAATAGTTGATGAAAGAAAGTCCTAGAAAAAGGACATATAAACCTTTTTTGGGAAAAAATAATAATGACTAGCTTCTTTTTCATGCTGTTGTTTTGAAGTTGGTAACTATTAAAAATCAGCGAAGCGGACACTTCTTAATTGGTATCCTACAACAAGGGCATTCTTCCAATCCTTTCTTTTGGTGAAGTACATTGCAATCTTCACATAGGACTTATGTGCACAATAGAGAAAAATTATTGACATCTTCTCATCGATACACATAACACACTTCCTATCCATCTTTACAACATTAGAGCCAGAACTTAATCCATATGTTACTAAACCCTTTTTAATTTAAGGAATGCTTCATTTAAGTACCTCTATTTTTTTATCTTTCAGACTACAATCTCAATAAGAGATTTCACTCTAATGCTTTTGCATATCCTCCTTACACTTGTTCATGTTTCTCTCTACCTTCTTTGTAAAATTATCTTGCTCCACTTTTCCCTTAACAAGGAGTTGTTTTCTTTTAGCTTTCAGAGATTCTAGAAGCCTTCGTTTCTACCTGAAGTTCATAAATATTACAATTTGTTTCATAATAGGAGGAATATCAAATAACAAGTACATTATCAATAGGGATGCATAAGTGAATGCTTGAACCACTCTTATCGGAAGGAAATAAGAAAAAAAAGAAGTGACATTATAAATGATAGTGAATGGTTTAAGCACTCCAAAACTCTAACGATATTGGTTTAGAAAATATTTTGCCTTGATTAACTAGACAAAAATAAGTTTCATTACTAGAATAAAAATACCTCAAAATGCTACAGGCACTTGTTGGTTTTCTCTTCTTTCTGCTGGAAGCCAGCTATTTTATGCTTGATAGTATATAACTCCTCCTACAATGAGCATTTCTCCATATCCCCTCTTTGACACTTCTTCAATGCCTCTTGCTCTTTGCTAAAGCTTTATCCATGTTTATAGCATACATATTGGCAGAGAGCTATAAGGCCTCCATGTCCTTCTTTAATTGAAAAGTATCCTCATCCAAACTATACGGACAAAAATTAGTAGTCTCAATCATGTAATTAGTATTTACCAATGCTTCCTTTGTCTCCAAAATCCTCATTTTGGTGTTTTTCTCTGGCATTTGCGTTTCCCTGTGAACTTTTTCAGCATCTTCTTTTTCTTGCCTCAGCAATTTAAGCTTGAGGCTTAAGTCTAGTATAAAGGCCCAGAATACATAACTATTTCTTCTCAGTGCAGATAATTATGCTGGTATCCAATACGATGAGGCTCTTAGGAAGTATGTCTCTCAAAATGAGAGAGTTGGAAGCTATATCGCTGCTAGCTTCTTGTCTGAAGCATTGCAAAAAGAGCTCCAATAGTAATCTGATTGGTGGCAAAAGAGAAGGTAATGCAGGCTACACGGAGGCTTCATAAGGACCAGACAGAGCTTAAGATGTTGAGGCATTGAGACAACCCCAAAATGGGTCTGAAAATATGCCTCGGAATGCCGAGTATATTAAATTTTATATATCTAAAAATATGTTCGTTATTTCAACAATTCGACTTCATATTCTTGTTCAGAGGGTCAAAATTAGGGAGAAAAGTGTCTAACCCCAATTTTAGAGCAACCATATCGAATTATGATTTTTCAAGTTAGCACAAAATAGTGTTCTTTCCGCTTCCCTAGGCGACGTGCACATGCTTTAAAATTTGTCCTGTTTTGGACTTCGGTCCAAGACTTTTAAGTCTTGGGCCTTAGAGTTCCCAAATGTGTTTTCACCTTTACTTAGCCTTATTTCACTCTCATATCATCCCAAACATTTTTCAATACTCACTCAAACCATTAGCCCTATATTTCTCTCAAGATTCAAATCTCAAACCCTCATCCCAACTAAGGTTTTCCTTCAAGGTTCTTCTTTAAGCTTCAAGTCTCCATCTCCAATCTTCACCAAGTTCATCTCCAAGCTAAGGTATGTGGATTTCTTTCATGGGTTCCTTTCACCCATGATACCCAAGGCTCATTTTAGTTAAATCACATGATTTAAAGTTGATTTACAAATGGGTCTTGATTATTATGAAATTCTCTGCGCACTATGTTAAAGCTATGTGAAATTGTGACTGTTTTGCTATATTTTAAGTTAAAAATCTTTGATCTATTGTAAGATTTGAGAAGGGGTTTTGATGTATATTGCTTGAGGGAGTTGCAAGGTGTTAATGGATAGTTCTACAATGGATTTTTTTGTATGATTCATCTCTATATTTAATAGTTTTATACTAGCATTACACACCCTCTAAGTGTTTGATAAAATGTCCAAATGTGGTTTCTTGAGGAGTTGAAGGTCCAAAGCATGATATGTGATATGATTGACTATATGATGTTGTAATGAGCTTATGTCTATGATATATTCTATATAAAGTGTTGCATTAGACCATGTTCGATCCGGGTAACCTAGTTGAGGGGTTAATATCTCAACCACTAGGGTGATGGATGCTATCATCACTAACCTTGATGAGGGGTTTGTACCTCATACACTAGGGTGATGGATATTATCATCACTAGCCTACCAAGGGGTTTGTACTTTGGAAATCTAGCTTGGTCTCTTCTACATATATGATATCCTATATGAACATGGGTTACTTAAGCATGTTTTACTTATGCATTGATCATACATGTCATATTGTTATATAATGCCTATTTCCTATTGGTATACATTTTGACTATGATGCCTAATTCTTGTTGCATTGCATCCTACATACTTAGTATATTCAAACATACTAATGGATACTCTTGCCTACATGATATCACCATGTAGGGATCGAAGCCCAAGTTGATCATCCTCCTCCTTCACGTGGCTAGTTCGGTACTACTCAAGCTAGTTGGTGAGTCCTCCACTTGGGGACCTTAGTGTATGTTTCTCTTATTATGTATTGAAACACTCTTCTTTATTTTCTATCTTGACTATGAGGGTGAGCCTGGTTGCTTTATCTTGGCCCCTGCTCTTATCTATGTAATAGAGGTATTGTTAGACATGCTATGTATCTATGATATGAGTCTCGACTATTTTTTCTCTTGACTATGATGTTATGCAAGCTTTTTTACTTAGTCCAAATTCCTCTTGTTTATGTCTCTTATATTTGCTTACATTGTTTACGCGACCAAGGATGTGTAATGATATGTTATGAGGCTTGTTTGGATTTCCACGGGATACCCATTCGCTGGTCACGACTAGGCCCTAGGCTTGGGTCGTGATAGGCATGAAAAAGAAGATACTGAAAAAGTTCAGAAGGAAACGTAAATGCTGGAGGAAAGCACCATGAAAATAATTTAATGATGGAGCAAGCATTGATAAATATTAATTACATGATTGAGACAACTAATTTTGATCTTGACAGATTAAAGGGGGATAATGTTGTATTAAAAAAGCTGATACAAGCCTTAAAGCTCTCTTCTAGTGTGCATACTGTAAACATGTATATGTTTTAGCAAAGGAGGAGGACACAGTGACGAAGTGTCAAGCAGGAGACATGGAGAAAGACTCATTTCAGTGAGAGTTATCTACCTTTAAGCAAAAAATAACTAATTTCAAGCAGAAACAACAGACAGCCACTAAGGGCCTGGACAAGTTTGAGGCATTTTTATTCTAGTAATTAAACTTTTTTGCCTAGTTGAGCAAGGTAAAATGTTTTTGACCAATACATATAGTGTTTTAGAGTATTCAGGTTGTTAATGATTTGTTGTTACATATCAGATATAATGTAAGTTCTTTTTAATTTATTACCTCGGGTAATAGTGGTTCAAAATTCACTTGTGCAATCCTACTTATGATGCACTTCCTCCTATTATAACAAAATAAATTAGTAAGGGTCATTAGTAGAGTAGGCTAAAAATTACAATGCATGCATTAACTTTGTTTTAGTAGTACCTTGTTTGGTATACTTTTAGCCTATGCATAACTAAATCAAGCATTAGTTATACACTCTAGAGTATTGAGGTATATTACTAATATATGAAAATTCATGTTATTAGTAATGCAAGGGACCCCTTTTTTCATATCTCGCTTATTCTGATTATGGGTTTTTGAGACGAGGGTTCCCAGTAAACAACCTCTCTATCTCTGTGAGGTAGTGGTAAGGTCTGCGTACATATTTACCCTCCTCATACCCCACTTGTGGAATTTCACTAGGTATGTTATTGTTGTTGTTGTGGTGGTGGTGGTGGTAATGCAACGGATTTTAATGCATGCATTAGCATGGTTAAAGATATAATTTCCATTAAATGTTGTCTACATCTTTTCCACCATAGAAACTGTACAATGCATGTTATTTTTAATACACCAAAAAAAAAATAATGCATAAGAAATAATCCTCTCCATAACTAATGCAAACATAACTAATACAAGTATCTCTAATGCAAACATTACTAATACACTCTAATTAATATAATCTTACACACTCTACCAAATGACCCCTAGATATTATGAATTCCAGATCCTACTGAAGCAGGAGGAAAGGCTAAGACAAAGGTTTCTATAGCAAACTGATTTTGTGAAAGATGAAAGAAATCAACTCTGTGTCAGGGAAAAGTGGAGGAAGATGATTTTGGAGAGAAGGTAGATAGAAGCATACAAAAGTGTAAATAAGATATCCAAAAGCTTTATGATGACCCTAATAAGTTGTCAGTAGTCAATACATATTCTAAGGGGCCATCTTTCCTCTACACAAATTACACTGGGAAGCTCACTAGGAAAGATGTCAAGGAACTCATCTATCACTGGAACAACTCAATAGAAATAACTTAGTTTCAATACCCTAACTCTTATAAGATGATAAATGCCACCCTTAGGGATCAATTGTACCTCAACTCAAGAAATGGGCTTACCTCTTCACTACCACTCAAGAACGGGTTTATTAGGGGATTGGAATCTTATATATGGGTCCTACATCAATGGGAACACAATATGCATGTAACAAATCCATCCCAAGAATGACCTCAAAATCTACAAAATCACAAGGCAAGACCTAAATGCAACATGACCACGAAACAATTTCTATAGACCTTTCTAGCAACAATAGACTCACCAATAAGTTCAAATAACAATTTGAAACACACATGAAACCCACTAGCAACAAAAGGAATAATGAAGGAAATAGGAACACCCGAACCTTCCCATGCATACACATCAAGGTCAAAGGAAACTTCAACATACCGTTAGCCACATCCACTCCTTGAGCCTCTTGATCAACATGACCACCTTTACCCTTGATGAGTTTACGAGGACAATCTATCCTCTTATGCCCCTCTTCACCACAACCAAAGCAAGCATTGGTGCCCATCAAACATGGGCCTCTATGCATCTTACGACACCTTGGGCACATAGTATTGGGCATCACTCCACCACCACCTTTGGGACTTTGGAACTTTCCTTCAAAATGGGCCCTCTTGGCCCCTCTCTCCTCCCTCTTACCACTTGAAGTCTCGGGGGCACTCACTTGTTAACTGAGTTGAGTTGTCAACTTTGTCACTGCTTTGGCAAATATCCATAGAGCATTGCGAACCTCCGCACTTGATATATCATCATCTTGAGTAGCTTGGGACATATTCTGGAACGCAATGATTAAAATAAAAAATAAGCCTATGGGGATTTAACTCCACCGCACGAAAATATTTCCTAAAACGCCTCATAGACTCTCATTCATAGTCGTGGCATGCTTCACAACCATGAATAAGACATTAACAACGCCGAGGGCCATTAACAACCTAGTGCTCTGATACTAAGTTTGTCACGATCCAAACTAGGGCCCAGAGGTGACACGACGAATGGGGAACCCGAAGGAACCCCAATCAAGCCTCTTAGCATATCATACACACATCCTTGGTTCCAAAAGTAAGATAAAACAACAAGAGAAAATATAAACAAAGGGAAATTGGGACTAAGGGAAAGAGTTTAATACTAAAATAACATAGATGAGTCAAAGCTCAAGCATAATTACATTACTTGTCTAACAACACCTCTAGACTTAAAATTGAACGGGGGCCAAGACAACTTTTCTGGCTCACCCTCATAGTCATAAAACATAGAAAGAGTCAAGACATACCATAGATTAAGAGAAGTATGTCCTTAGAGTTGAGGACTCACCAACAAGCTTTGAGAGGTAGTACCAGCCAAGTGCAGGAGGATGATCAAGTGGAGCTCCAGTTCCTATATGGTAATATCATGTAGGCATAGAGTATGCATAGTATGCTTGAAGAGATAAGCAACATAATTGAAATGCATAACATAGATAATGAATAAGCATGTTGCAATACGACATGCATGGATGATGCTTGAAGTAAACCATGCTTACATAGAACATATACATGTGCAAGAAGAGACCATCATTATAGAATTCATAGTCTATTGAGGTGCCAATCCCTCAATTGGTTGGTGGATCATTTCACCCTACCACCCATGGTGATTGAGGTACCAACCCCTCAAGTGGTTGGTGGATCATTTCACCGTACCACCCATGGTGATTGAGGTACCAACCCCTCAAGTGGTTGGTGGAGTGTTAGAACCCGTAAGTCCTTAATCGATTCTGCATGCACTTTTTTTGCTTATGTGAATTTATAGGAGAGCTACCACAAAAACTTATAGTTATCTAGCGGAACCGGCAGAACCTAATTTGGAGTTAAGATGAAGATTTTAGGACAAAAGTTGCATTTTTAGTTGTTACCGAAGCCATAGTTTGACTTTGGTCAACAATCGGGGTTCGGAAGCTTGAATTGAAATTCTGAAAATTTCAATAGCTCCAGATGGTCGAATTAACGCTAGAAATGGTTTCGCTGTAATCTTTAGAGCTTCTGAGAATATTTTGAGTTTTGAGTCCGAAATTAGTTTAAATGAATTTTCTTAGATTTTTGGGACCAA
>JAPFFP010000113.1:17780520-17791862 GCA_026153255.1 Solanum medicagineum | reverse complement strand
TTTTCTAAAGAATAATTTAAAAAATTAAAAAAAAAAGTTTAATTTTTTTAACCCCCATTCCCGGCCCAATTTTTTTTCTAATGAGTAAAAAGATAATTTTTTTCTCCCTAATCCCACCTCCCAACCACATTTTTTTATAAAGTAAAATTCAATAAAAAGAAAAAACATCCCACGTCCCACTTCTATCATAACCCCCACCAGATGTCCCTCGCCGGGCCACCTGAGCCTCTTTTCAAGCTCGTCGCGGACCTACTCGTATGATTTTAAGGAATGTTGCACCTGAGCTTTTGCAGCGCCAGAATTCGTGGGCTAACACCCACAGAAAACTGCCGAAATCGAATATTTCTTGTTCCTTGGCCCATAAAATCCCACCAGGCGTCCCCTGCTGCCGCCGGGCCACCTGGGCCTCTTCCCGGGCTCATTTTGGACCACTCGTATGATTTTTCGAGAATGTTGCGCCGAAGCCCACTGCAGTGCCAGAATTCGTGGGCTAACACCCACAGAAAACTGCCGAAATCGCCTGTTTCTTATTCCTTGGCCCATAAAATCTCACCAGGCATCCCCCGCCGCCACCGGGCCACCGGGGGCCACCGGGGCCTCTTTCCAGGCTCGTTGTAGACCCACTCGTAAGATTTTTCGAGAATGTTGCGCCAAAGCCCTCTGCAGCGCCAAAATTCGTGGGCTAACACCTCCAGAAAATTGTCGAAATCGCCTATTTCCTATTCCCTAGCCCATAAAAATCATATGAGTGGGTCTACTTCAATCGCTACAAAGAAGTATTCTTTTCCATTGCCAATCATCTGAAGATCCTCGTTACCATCTACAAAAGTTGTCACAAATATATAGAGAGGTTATGGGAACAAGACATCCAGCATTAGATGTCGTAACTCTTCAGATCTTTCCATTGACTCTCAGATGTGATGCGGTAGAGTGGTGTTTTACACCTCCCCAAGATGTTTTCACTAATTGGGCGGAGGTGCAAAGAGTTTTCTTAACCCAATTCCTTGTTAGACCTGAGAAGCACCAACTGCAGGACCATATAGTCAACTTTCAACGACTTTTAGGCGACTCATTAAGTGCAACATGAGAAAATATAAAGAATGTTTGGAGAGGATTCAAAATCATGGTCTGACAGATGATGAAATAGTGGCAAGCTTCAATCGAGCACTAAATTCTGAACAACAAGCTCAAGCAGATGCTTTATTTGGAGGAGATTGTTGGTCATTCTTGAGGAAGTCATTTGCTGAAGTCACTGAGTACATGGATAAAATTCTCTGTTATCTATCAAGTATACCAACCACTTCAGGATCAACCAATAGGATGCACTGGCTTGTCTGGGGAAAGCTCTAACCATGAAGTAAAGAGCAGTGCAACCATTCGGTTCACGTTACCACATCAACAATGCATAGTGCACGAATCTTCTAAGATTAAGGGTATTGTTGAAATATTGATCAAGAAAATGGATACACAGGAGGATATGATGCAGGAGATTAAGTTCCCTATCATCAACATAAATTACAAGGTGGGAATGTTGTGGGCCTCTTCCCGGGCTCGTTGACCCACTCATATGAGTTTTTGGAAATGTTGCTTCGGAGACCCCTGCAGCGTTAGAATCCGTGGGCTAACACCCATATAAAACAGCTGAAATCACCTGTTTTCTTTTCCTTAGCCCATAATATTCCACCAGGCGTCCCCGTCACCGCCGGAAAACCTGAGCCTCTTCCTGGGCTCAATACGAACCAACTCATATGATTTTTCAAGAATGTTGCGTCGGAGCCCCCAGTAGCGCCAGAATCTGTGCACTAACACACACAAAAAACTACTAAAATTATCAGTTTCCTGTTCCTTGGCCCATAAAATCCTACAAGGCATCCTCCACCACCGCCGAGCCACCTGGGCTTCTTTCAAGGCTCGTTGCGGACCCACTCATATGATTTTTTGAGAATGTTGCATTAGAGTCCCCTGCAGTGCCAGAATCCATGGGCTAACACCCACACAAAACTGCCGAAATCACCTATTTCCTATTCCTTGGCCCATAAAATCCTATCAGGCGTCCCCCACCACTGCCAAGCCACCTGGGCCTCTTCCCAAGCTCGTTGCAGAACCACTCATGTGATTTTTTGTGAATGTTGTGCTGGAGACCCCTGCAGCGCCAAAACCCTTAAGCTTCTCCCATTAAAAACTCCCAAAATCGCCTATTTCCTGTTCATTGGCCCGAAAATCCTACCAGGCGTCCCCGCTGCCCCAGGCTACCTAGGCCTCTTCCCAGTCTAGTTACGAACCCACTTGTATGATTTTTTAGGAATGTTGCATCGGAGCCCCCTGCAGTTCTAGAATCCGTGGGCTAACACCAATAGAAAACTGCCGAAATCGCTCTTTTCCTGCTTCTTAGCCTATAAAATCCCACCAGGCATCCGTCGCCGCCGCCGGGCCACCCATCCTCTTCTCGGACTTGTTGCGGACCTACCCGTATGATTTTTTATGAATGTTGTGCCAGATCCCCTGGAACTACAAAATCTGAGGGCTAACACCTACAGAAAACTGCCGAAATCACCTATTTCCTTTTCCTTGCAATAAAATCCCACCAGGCGTACCCCCTCGCCGCTAAGCCACCTAGGCCTCTTCCCGAGCTTATTGGGGACCCACTTGTATGATTTTTCGTGAATGTTATGTCGGAGCCCCCTGCTGCGCCAGAATCCATGGGCTAACACCCACATAAAACTATCAAAATCATCTGTTTCCTGTTCCTTGGGCCATAAATTCCTACCAAGCATCCCCCGCCGCCTCTGAGCCACATGGGCCTCCTCCCAGGTTCATTGCAGAATAACTCGTATGATGTTTCGGGAATGTTGCATCGGAGCCCTCTGCAGCGCCAGAATCAGTGGGCTAACACCTATAGAAAACTACTAAAATCGCTTGTTTCCTGTTCTTTGCCACATAAAATCCTACCAGGCGTCCCCCGCTGCCGCCAAGCCACCTCGGCTTTTTCCCGGACTGGTTGCGGACCCACTTATCTGATTTTTTGAATTGTTGCACCGGAGCCCACTGCAGCACCAAAATCCATGGGCTAACACCTATAGAAAACTGCTGAAATCGCCTATTTCACATTCCTTGGCCCATAAAATCCTACTAGGTTTCCCCTACCGCTTTCGGGCTACTATACCCTTTTTTTCGGGCTCGTTGAAGACCGACTCGTATGATATTTGGGGAATGTTGCGTCGGTGCCCCCTGCAGCGCTATTATCTGTGGGTTAACACCCACAGAAAACTGTCAAACTCGCCTCTTTCCTGTTCCTTGGCCCATAAATTCCTACCAGGTCTCACCCGCCGCTGCTGGGCCACTTAGGCCTCTTCCAGGGCTCGTTCCGGACCCAGTCGTATGAGTTTTTAAAAATGTTGCACCGGAGACTGCAACGCCTGAATCCGCGGGCTAACACCCGCAGAAAACTACCGACATCGCCCCTTTTCCAGCTCCTTTGCACATAAAATCCTACCAGGCGTCCCCCGCCGTCGTCGAACCACCTGACCTCTTCCCGGACTCGTTGCGGACCACTGGTATGATTTTTTGAGAATTTTGCGCTAGAGCCCCCTGCTACGCCAAAATCCATGGGCTAACACCAATAGAAAACTGTCGAAATCGTCTGTTTCCTCTTCCTTGGCCCATAAAATCCTACCAGGCGTTGCCGTGACACCAGGGCCTCTTCTCGGAATCGTTACAGACCCACTCGTATGATTTTTCGAGAATGTAGCGCTGGAGCCCCATGCAATGCGAAAATCCATGGGCTAACACTTACAGAAAACTGCCAAAATTACTTGTTTCCTATTACTTGGCCCATAAATTCCACTAGGCGTTCCCCGCCATCGCCGAACCACCTGGGCCTCTTCCCAGGCTTATTGTTGACCTACTCGTATGATGCTTTGGAAATGTTGTGCCGAAGCCCCTTGCAGCGCCAGAATCCATGGGCTAACACCCACAAAAAATTGTCGAAATTGTTTGTTTGTTGTTCCTTGCCAAATAAAATTTACCAAGCATCCCCCGCCGCCGCTGGACCACCTAGGTCTCTTCCCGGGCTCATTGCTGACTCACTCGTATGATATATTGAGAATGTTGCGCCGGAACCCCTACAGTGCCAGAATCCATGGGCTAACACGCACAAAAAATTGTCGAAATAGCTTGTTTCCTGTTCCTTGGCCCATAAAATCCCACCAGGAGTCCCCCGCCGCCGCTGGGCTATCTGGGCCTCTTCCGGGGCTCATTGCTTACCCACTCATATGATTTTTTAGGAATGTTGCGCCGAAGCCCCCTGCAGCGCCAGAATCTGTAGGCTAACGCTAATAAAAACTACCTTAATCATTTGTTTCCTGTTCCTTACCCCATAAAATCCTACCAGGCGTCTTCCGCCTCCGCCGGACCACCAGGGCCTCTTCTCGGGCTCGTGCAGACCCACTCGTATGATTTTTAGGGAATATTGTGTGAGAGCCTCCTGCAGCTCCAAAATCCCTGGGCTAACACCTATAGACAACTGTCGAATTCGCCTGTTTCCTGTTCCTTAGCCCATACAATCCTACCAGGCATCCCCCGCCGTCGTCGGGCCACCTGGACCTTTTCCAGGGCTCTTTGCAGACCCACTCATATAATTTTTCCAAAATATTGCGTTAGAGCGCCATGTAGAACCAGAATCCCTAGGTTAACATACAGAAAACTGCCTAAATCACCCGTTTCCTATTCCTTAGCCCATAAAATCCTATCAGGTGTCCCCTGCCGTCGTCGGGCCACCTACGCCGCTTCCCGGGCTCGTTATGGACCCAGTCATATGATTTTTTGGGAATGTTGCGTGGGAAACCCCTGTAGCACAAGAATCTATGTGCTAACACCCATAAAAAAAACTGTCCATATTGTCTGTTTCTTGTTCCTTGGGCCCCAAAAATCCCACCAGGCGTCCGCCGTCGCTGCCGGACCACCTAGACATCTTCCCAAGCTCGTTGCGAACCCTTTCACCAAATTTTCTAAGGATATTACACCGAAGCCCCCTGCAGCCCATTATTCATGGGCTAACACCCATTGAAAACTGTCGAAATCGCCTATTTCTTATTCCTTGACCCATAAAATCCCACCAAGCGTCCCCCATCGCCGCCAGGCCACCTGGGCCTCTTTCCTGGCTCGTTACGGACCAAATTGTATGATATTTTGGGAATGTTGCACCGGAGGGCTTTGCAGCGCCAGAATTTGTGGGCTAACACACAAAGAAAACTGTCGAAATCGTCTGTTTCCTGTTCCTTGGACCATAAAACCCAACCAGGCGTCCCCTGCCGCCGTCGGGCCACCTGGGCCTCTTGCCTAGCTTCTTTGCGGACCCACTCGTATGATTTATCGTGAATGTTCTGCCGGAGCCCCCTACAGCACTAGGATCCGTGGGCTAACACCACAGAAAACTGTCAAAATCACTTGTTGCTTGTTCCTTGGTCCATAAGATCCTACCAGGCGTCTCCCGCCACCGCCGGTCCACCTGAGCCTCTTCGTGGGATCGCCCTGCAGCTCTAGAATCCATGCGCTAATACCCACAGAAAGCTACCGAAATCGCCTGTTTTTTGTTCCTTGGCCCCTAAAATCCTACCAGACGTTCTATGCCACCGCTGGGCCGCCTAGGCCTCTTCCCGGGCTCATTGTGGACCCACATGTATGATTTTTCGAGAATGTTGCGCCGGAGCCCCCTGCAGCGCTAGAATCCGTGGGTTAACACCCACGGAAAACTGCTGAAATCGCTTGTTTCTTGTTCTTTCGCCAATAAATCCCACCAGGCGTCCCTGTCGCCGCCTGGGCCACCTGAGCCTTTTACCGGGCTCGTTGCGGACCCAATCGTATGATTTTTTGAGAATGTTGCACCCGAGCCCCTTGTAGCGACAGAATTCGTGGGCTAACACCCACAACGATCTGCCAAAATTTCTTGTTTTCTGTTCCTTGGCCCATAAAATCCCAACAGGCGTCCCCCACCGTCGTCGGTCCACCTGGACCTCTTCCCGGACTCATTGCGGACCTACTATGATTTGTCGTAATATTATATATAAATTTTAAATTTTTTTTCTAAAAGTTCGATTGTTCGGTGTACCAAAATTTTAAACCCCTACACCGAACAACTGAACTTTTAAAAAAAGAATGCCGACATCGAATCAAAAAATTCAACTAGTTTGGTTTGATTTTATTTTTTGATTTTTCGGTATTTATGCCCACCCCAATAAAAAATTAATTTCGCCACCTCTCTCCGCCTCCCCCACATTTCACCCTACCCTCATCCCCTTACTCCCACTCCTACCTCCAGATTTTTTAAGAAAAATAAAAAAAATTCATGCACAAAAAAGAAAAAAAAATTGTGCAATTAAGAATTTTTTATTATGAGGTGAGGTTCTATGTTTCTATATGGGTACCCATTTTGACCATATTTATATGTGCTTGTAAAATAGACCGCTCCATATTAACCCATTTAGAAAATATGTGTGATCCATTAAAATAAATATAGGAAAATGAGTTCCCTTTACCTTATATGGATTGAAATTGCCACTTATGATCACTTGCTAGTAAATTTTTTCTTGTTTCGCTATGATATTTTTTTTTTTTTTTAGCTTTATAAACTTGCTTTAAAGAAAGAGACTATATTTTATCTACAACATCATAAGTTATGTGGCTAGTAAAATTTTTCTATTTGACCATATTAAGTTTCAAGCCTACGCCATTTATGAAAATCTCTTTTCTTAATTTTTCGTGTGTTTTCCTATAGACATTTTGGTGGTATAATTTTCAATAATTTTTTTCTCAAAACATTTACATCACCGTATATAATAACCTAAGAAAAATTTCCAACAGAGTTGTCCTGATTCGCATGGCTTATTTTAGCATTATTAGGCGATTTTCTCCATCTTTCATTTGTCTTTTGCCATTATATTTTGATGATATGGCTTTTAATTAATTTTTTCTTGAAACCTTTACAAAATCGTCCATACTGACCTGGTAAAGAAATTCAATAGTCTCGCCCTGCTCTGTATGACTATTTTTAGAATTTCGAAGCCATTAAATAGGTATTATACAACTTTCTCTATTTTTCATGTGAGCCCATAAATTTTTTTATGGTATTGATTTCAATTGATCTTTCTCAAAACTTTTACAAAATTATATGTGTTGACCTTGGAAAGAATTTCAGTAGCCTCAACATAATTCGTGCAGGTTTTTTAGTATTTAGAGGATACTCAATAGGAATTAGACAATTTTCTCAGTTTTCGTGTATAGCTTATGAATTTTTCGATGATATGACTTTCGATCAGTTTCTTCTCAAAACCTTTACAAAACTGTCTGTAATAAGTTGGAGAAGAATTTTAATAACTTTAGTCTAATCTTTACTCTCTTTTTTTTTTTTTTTTTGCATTTAAGAACTATTCAACATGAATTAGGTGATTTTCTTTATTTTTCATGTGTGTTAGACTATGAATATTTTGATGTATATGAATTTCGATAAAAAAATTCTCGATATCTTTATAGTACCGTCCATAATGACCTTGTGAAGAATTATAATAGCATCGACCTAATCTGCTTGTTTTTTTTAAGCTTTTTGGGGTCACTCAACAGGAATTTGATAATTTGTTTCATCTTACGTGTCAATGAGCCCATGAAACGATTGGTGGTATGACTTTCGATCAATTTTTCTTGAAATCTTTATAGAATCGTCCGTAATGACTTGGGAAAGAATTTTAGTTGTTTTTTGTCTAATTTGCACGATTTTATTTAGTATGTAGGGATTATTCAATAAGATTTACGCAATTTTCTCCATTTTTTATGTGTTAACCCATAAATTAATTGTGGTATGATTGTTCACACTATTTTTTTTTTAACATTTAGCAGCTAATCCACATGAATTAGGTAAAAAAATTTATTTTTCGTGTGTGTTAGCTCATACATTTTTTGGTGATTCAAATTTTAGTAAATTTTTTTCGAAACCTTTATAAACCGTTGTAATGACCTGGCAAAGAATTTCAATAGCCTCGGCCTGACCTCCGCAACTCTTTTTTGCATGTACGAGTCACTCAACAAAAATTAGACGATTTTATCTATTTTCATGTGTTAGCCCATAAATTTTCCGGTGGTATAGCTTTCAATCAATTTTTTTCGATAGCTTTACAGAACAGTCTGTGATGATCCACAGAAGAATTTCAATATTCTTTGCCTGATCCATGCGACTTTTTTTAGTATTTGGGGGCCACTAAAAAAGAATTAGGCAATTTTCTCTATTTTTCGTGTGTTGGCCCATCGATTTTTTAATGGTATGACTTTCAATCAATTTTTTCTCGAAACCGTTATAGAATCGTCCGTAATGACCTAAAAAAGAATTTCAATAAGCTCGTCATGATCCACACGAGTTTTTTAGTATTTACGGCCACACAATAGGAATTAAGCAATTTTCTCTGTTTTTTGTACGTATTAACCCATAAATTTTTTGTGGTATAACTTTTGATCAATTTTTTTCTTGAAATCTTTACAAAACCGTTCTTGATGACCCTGGAAGAATTCTGATAGCCTCATCCTGATCTATGCGGTTTTTTTTAGACTTTTTTCCCTTTCTATGTGTATATTCCCTTTTCCCTTATTTTAGTGTGACAGAAAAACTGGCTTAAAGAGAGAACCATGAGAAGTGTTGTCTGCATTCAGCCTGAAAGCTAGAAACTGCTTCATGCTACAGAGTATAGAGAAGGATTTTTGACAGAGAAAAACAAGCAGCCAATTGACTGCAGCAACATTTAGTGAAAGGGCAAGACAAGTGTATATTAACAAACACAAAAATAATCCAGACAAAAAAGGTACAAGTATACTATACCAGAAGATGTAAGATCAGTAAGCATCACTCATAAAGGAAATGAACACGAATTAGATGGATGAGAACCTTTTCATTGCTAGAAAAGTGCAGCATATTATACACAAAACTATTGCTCTATTTTGCACTCTGTCCTACATTTACAAATGTTTCTGTCATCTGCTTTGGAGGTCTCAGCATGAGGAACCAATACATTTGATCCTTCCCAACTTCAAGCTTAAAAAAAAGATCAGTGGGAAGTTTTGGCATGTTCCACTGCGAGGATAAGAGATGAATTCTATGGGGTATCGGTTACTATCTCTTCTAAATATGTGTTAGGACAAATATCAGTTGTCAAACTTGGCAGTTGATAATAAACTCTTACTAGACTAATCAGGCTTAGTGTACTCGAGCAACATGTGTGGAGACCTGTATATCTTCACTAGCGTCCAGTACAGGATTTCCTCCACCCCAAGCTCACCCTCTGCCCTTGCAGCATATATATCCTCACAGATGGCAATCAATCTGCGTGGAACACAAAACACACATTTTTGCTTTAAGTAGAAGTATCTGATTTTACTTACAGCAACATTAATAATCAGACCAAGACTTAATATTACCTGTCACATGAAGGAAGATTTTCATATGGTATTCTCATTCGCAAGTCAGAGCACTGCAGTCTGATGAAGCGACCAACTGCTAAAACAAATGTGATGTAGAGACCCCATATACTGAATTTGCTGAGAGTTTCACCTAGCAAGCCCTCTAAAATGCATACAAATTGTTAGGGATCAACATACTTCACTTGATTTCTCATTCAACGTGAAAAATAATCCATTACTTACGCGGTGTTTCCTCTGATACAATTATGGCCGTAGGCCCTCTCAAACCTCCACAGACTTTTAGATCCAGTGCGTTGATATCATGGAAGGACCACCATTCAGAGACTCCCCGATTCAAAATGATATCCGCACTAACACCATTTGCCTATAAAAATCAGTTATTGGGACAAATATCTTTAGCTGGCTACAAACTAGAATATGAAATGCAAAAATTAATCTGATAGTAGCTTTAGCCAACTGCTCTGCTTACTACAATATCAATCAAAGTTAACATGTTAAAAGAATTATTAAAATCTATCCACCTTCCTGTGATATGAAAATCCAAATAACATGTACACATTCAATTTAGTAAGACCATCTTACCTCCTCTTCAATAGTCCTAACTTCCCCAGAACCAGTCACGCGAATATATCTAGGATATATATTATATGCACGGAAACTATTGGTAGAACCATTCAAAACTTTCTTAACCTCCCATGGCTTTGGACAATCCACAGGATCAAGAGTTCTTTCATATCTCACAACCTCCTTGTCTTTAGGCCTGTCCCTTGTAAGAACCCAAGAAAATTTAACCTCCATATCTTTCAGAGACAGAATGAATCTTCTCTCAACCACATCCGGAAGCAACCACAGAGTATTTGCATCAGGTTGACAGCAGATAAGTTGGATATCGTTTATATTGTATGCATAAAGATAGCCATTGGGGTCCAGATTCAAATCATCATGGAGCTGATTAAATGGAATCATTTCACAAAGAGTAGTCTGGTAGAGGGTTAGCCTTCCTCCACCTTTTTCTTTGATATCAAGCTGAACTGTCACATCATTTACAGGATTTGCAATGTTAGTTGGATTACCGCTGCTGTACATCTGCACCGAAGAACAGCTTCAATACTCTGAATTTACAAGATAACACCACGTATTTTCCAAGAAACGATTAGAAGTTATAGAATCGAAAATTTGAATAAGCAGGGGATTCCTGACAATAATTTTCAGATCTCATGTCTATATGGCCACACTGTTAATAAATATCATCTTTTGAATATCGTTCTTACCCATTTGTTTTCCTTTCTTCACATCTATGCTAATGCAGGTACATTTAGTAACACAAACAATACTTTATCATTTATATTCGGATTTCAGTTTCTTAAGAATACTTAGTCACATAACTGAAAAATTGGCACAGCAGAAAGGAACTGTAAGACTAAAACCAACACATAAGATGGCTCCTCCCCTCATGGACAAGCTAGACATGTCAAACATCTCAAGTTGGACTTAAAGAAAAAAGACAGGTGAAAGCCAGCTATCCTTTATCATATATATGAGGTCCGTGGACCTTTTAAAACAAAAGGTGATCCACCATCAGTTCAAGTCAAAACTTTTATATCTAGCCAATACTAGAAAGAGGAAGAGTTTGCCTGCAGGTATCATCGGCGTGACTCGAGTGGCACTGAAGGTGAAACAGAAAACCTGGAGAACGAAGAAAGAGGAGTAAACAGAAAAATGCCACAACAGTGACAGAAAATATTGCTGGAGAAGTCTTCAGAGGAACAGCCAGAAGAGGCAGTCTTGAGATGAACAATCGAAAGAGATGTAATGCCACAGAATGGTAGAATTAGAGACATAGTGCCGCCGACACAGTCACTGAAGAGGAGAGTCATAGTATAGCC
>JAPFFP010000113.1:17761544-17775377 GCA_026153255.1 Solanum medicagineum | reverse complement strand
ATCATAATATTTTGGTAGGCTCTCTACTTTTTGGTATACTGCTTGTACAACAGGCTTTATTCCCAGCATTGATAAAATTTGTATTACTTTATTTTAAAGAATAAAAGAAGAAACAGGAATATCGTCAAAATGGGGAAAAATGCATGGAGGTGGAAAAAAAATCAGACGTGGTGTAATAAACCACAATGCCAATATTACTGAAGAGTCTTACCCAGCCAACACTTTTTACAATAATCAAAATATGCATCTGAGCTGCTCCAGCAATCATGACAGTGCACCGTCTGATGCGGTAGGTGCTGATTTAAAGGCATCAAGCTCTTCCACATAGCAAAGTATTCAAGCAATAGAATCAAGGTAAACAAGAGTACAAAAATCGGCCAAACTTTACGAATGATTCGTCGTTTCAGAAGAACACAAGAAGCTAGCAAAGCAATGTAGAGCAAGGAGACAGCGTTGAGTAATGCAAAGCTGGCGAGAAGCAATGCGAGCATATTGATCTCAAGCCCAAATAGGTTGAACATGTTCTCCACCCAGAATTTCAAATAAATTTTCAAGGTAGTCTTCTGCATTTCAAGTCTTTCTTTTCTCAGTGAAACAACAAGCTTCTTATTCCACTTGTGACTCTCCTTTCTATTTCCCCAGATAGAACCAAAAGAATATTTACGTCTACTGCTATACTCGGAGACTCCTCTGCTAGAGGACACACCATCAGATGATTGATAGAGATTCTGGCCAAAGTACGGATATGACTTGCTTGATATTCGCATCCCTTGAGTAGATAATTCACTGGAGTCCGCTACTGATCTGTTTTCCCCATCAGGAACTAAAGGCAGTACATCCTCTTCTGAGACGAACAGTGGGCAAGGTTCCTCAGATCTATTGTCATTCAAAAGAGAAGTTGGCATCTTTTCCAACCAATGGAAAACATTATACTGAAGTGTACAAGCAGCAACGACAAGCACTTTAGCCCTCAAACCTGCTTCAAGACCCCAAAAGTTTGGTCTATACACCTCGAGGCCCAAGATAACAGATAAAGCATAATGCTTTTGTCCAGGAAACATCCCAGCCTGTTTACCCCACATCTGAAACAGATATTCCGTGGTCACTATAAGTCCAGTGTAAATCAAGAACAACTTGGATGGTATTCGGGAAGCTTTTGGCAGGGTAGAACAGAGGACAAGACCCAGAAGATAGAAAAGCCCAAATGCACTTATTGGAGATAATGATGCATAAAACAGTGCTATGAACAAAATTTTTTGACTGTGCCAAATGAGAAACCGTCTGATGAAACCGAATATTCCAAACTGTGATGGACCGGGATCTTCTGAATGGTTGTATTTGCTTTGTCGCCTTTCATAGCTATACATTTGCATCACAATTACAATTGCAAGAGACTGCCATACATTTTTCAATAGTGATGCTCCGTGGTGATAGCCAAGGTATACCTGAATATCAAGGTTTTTGGACATCCAGACCTCGAAAGTGGGGAAAATGCTCAAACTATAGATGAGAACAAACACAGCAATTGCATAGACCTTTAGCGGATACCATAGGCGCCTCTTTGTTTTCTCAACTAGTTGTCTTCCAATGATCCAGAGCAGAAGAAGGAAGATATACCCGAAAGACACATAGTTCGGTGTCACCAGATACACCGTGAGAAGAATGGTCACAAAAGCTATATAGGTTCCAAATGATCTATATACAGACAAAAATCTTTTCCCTATGGCACTGAGATATGAAGCTATCCTTTTTTCTGCAAGAAAATCAACACCATTAGGATTAGACAGTAAAACTGGACTAATTAAAACGACAGTTCTAATACATCAGAACTCTTATGAGGACAATATCCCAACAGTATCAAGAAAACTTTAAAATTTATCATTAAGTTACCAAAGATAATCAGTCAATTCATCTTCTAAAGACATCCACATGCTGCATGTCAGTCTTGTCAGAAGATTAGACCTGAGAAAGCAATTTGGATCGAATATCCAGTAACTACAACAGCAATTACAACTACTACTATGCTCAAGTCTCAAACAAATCGGGTCGGCTATATGTAATCTCACAGGCCATGTTACTCCTTTTAAACTCATCTCTTTTTTTTAGAATGGTAACAATTAACCTTTTAAACTCATCTTGGTCCAATATATTAATAAGATAATAAAACTACAGGACGAGAAATAGAAGTACTTACATGACTAAAAGACAACTAATAACTATCATCAATGTAGTTTCTTCCATTGTGCCCTATCTTTTGCTAAGTCGCAGGACCCAAGAGATCGTAGGTCCTTGAGACAACATTCTTCCAAAGTGATTTAGGTCAACCTACTAGCACATTCACCAACCATGGTTTACATCTATGGAACATGACCAAACCATCTCAAGCGCTTCTTATATTTTATCCTCAATATATGCTACTTGAACCTTCTAAGTTCTAACAAATATGGCCTTTTCTAAATTTTGTCTAGTATTATAAGATCTCACATCCATCTTAGCATGCAGATATCTGTGATACTTATCTTGGAAATATGTTAGGACTTATTAGCAGTCCAACATTCACTCTCATTCAAACCATCTGATTATGATTTTACGCATAATATCTTTTATCGATCATTCCATTCTCTTAGAACGACGAGCCTAGATATCTGAATTGTTTGTATTTAGGCACTGCAATCCCATCTAATCTCACTTTGATTCCGCTCTTCTTATGTTAACTAAACTTGCAGTGCATATATCCAGTCTTACTTCTTATCTTAAAACTCTTACTTCCTAGAGTTCTCTGCATAGTTCAAGCTTGTGATTGACACTTTTGCTGGTTGTGTAAATTAGCACAATAGCATCAACAAATAGCATACATCATGAGACTTCATCGTGAATTATGTTGGTTTGCTTGTCCATAACAATGTAAATGATTACGAGCTCAATGTCAATCTTTGGTGTAAACCCATATTTATGGAGAACTCCTGTGTATCTCCTACTATCATTCTCACGCTATTGATGACTCTTTCATACATTTCCTTTACTAGTCTCTGGCACGTGATTGCATGTGTAACCCTATTTAATATTATAAAATTTTTTGTCGAAATGATAATTGTTACATTGTATATATACACATTTCTATAACATTTTAAGAATTTTGAAGAACCAAACTACAACTTGCTTAATAATACATGTGTATATGTACGTTTATGTAATAATCTACAGTCATAAGTTGGTTAAACGATACATCAAACAATCATTTTTTAAAGAAAAAAATGTTCAAATGATTAATACATTAACATAACAACACAAAAAGATTAAAAGTGTTGTGCATTGTGGCAACAAAGAATATGAAAAGCTTAAGAAAATGATGGAAGCTAAAAAAGGGAAAAAGAAAATATAAGATATTGTGAGATGGTTGAGAATTTTAATATAGTCTGCAGTTCAATAGATAGGTGTAGCTTATTCTTCCTTCAAGGTCTAAGGAATATAACTAACAGCATACATGAAATATTATAAAATTAATGTTTCAAATGATCACTCAATTTGGTGAAAGCAAAGTCAAATTTACGACAAAAAAGTCACTCAATTATTACTTGTAAATTTGTGAAGCTAAGAGGACACACTTGACTCAATTATGTGGTATTTGAGTACTCGGTATCACGCAATAACAACCAAAAGAATTAGAGCTCCTCAAATTCCAAAGTCCAGCTCAATCCCTAAATATAGGCCAATATCAAGATCGCCTTCAGCAAAAAATTTGGCAGAACATAGGGAGGATGATTTTGTATTAATGAGTTAACTCATAGGGTTGGATGGAGGACAAAGCTCCCACTTGTGGGATTCCGCTGAGTATGTTGTTGCTGAAAACTGAAAGATTCATATTATCATTTATGACATTAATGTATTGATCAGTAACTGATATTTCACCATTGCATTCACACTAATTTGAAATAACACCATATGTTAAAGAATGCATTGCTGGAGACATCGGCAGTGTGTAAGGAATCATTTGGAAGACTTGAAACGTCATCATTTAATAAGACAATAGCTATTAAAAGAATTTAACTCAATGGAAATTGACGTGCAAACTCTTTTAAAGAAGTATTAACTTTAGTTATCATGGTGTAAATACTATATTATTTAACAGCTGAACAATATTTTCCAGAAATATCAAATACTGTCATAGGAATATTTAACTTAGAAATATGTTTCGACAAACAATTAAATGCTATAATGATTAGTTTTTTCATATTTTCAAAACAGTCTGCATATTTTTTTTAATAAATGAATTACTATTTTCTTCAATTTTTAGCTTCTCAACATTTTGGGTATAATGATCGATTGGTAATTTAAAATAATAGTTACAATTTTAATATCTAATTAATTAAATTTTAATCTAGTATAGGGGCAAAGAACTGCTTAGGAGAAATGAATTAAGTATTTATCAATGAAAATAACATGCATCAACAATGGGATTCAATGCACTGAAATCTACGACTTTTCAAATTCTAGCAACATAAAGGTAATGCTACTATAATTTGGTTAGTGTACAACTTAAATCTCTACCTTATTGCTCTCATCAACTAATGTTTGTCTCTCCATTTTCTCTAATGTTCAACGTATTTAATTTAATTTTTGCAACTGTTCAAATATTCTCAATTCATTAATAGTAAAAATAACTAAATTACTGCACAATATTTATATATATTGGTATTTTAACTTTTGACTAAGGTACTATTCAGCCTTTAGCTAATTAAATTTACTATTTAATTAATTAAATGTTTGATTTAGTATAGGGATAAAATAATAATAATAATAATAACAATAACAACAATGATGATATAATATAAATACTATTTAAGATTTAATTAATTAGATATTTAATTAAATGTTTGATTTAGTATATAGGGGCAAAATGGTAATCCAACTTTGAGGTTAGGATCTTCCCACTTTTGATAATATATATATATATATATATATATATATATATGATATGATATGATGATGGAATTCATATATTAAATATAAATATTTCTTTTCCAACACCACCAAATGACTTTTCATAAATCTAAATGGTCTCTTTGTCGCACTTGTAGTATCCCTAAGTCTACGCTCTAACACACTTTCTTAGAACTTCATGGTATAACTCATAAGTTTAGTTGGCGCAACTTTGGATGTCTTCTTTGTTTTTGTAAATTAGAAGCAGGGTAATCCTTCTGCACTTGTCAGGTATCTACCACTTCTCAATATAACATTAAATCTTCCGGTAAGTCATCCTACTCCAATCTCTCCAAGACTCTTCCAAAACTCTATGGTATACTATTTAGACTGCATGTTTTCTAATCCTCATACTTTTCATGGCATCATATACCTTTGCCAGCCTACTCCTATGAGTGTAGCTAAAGTCTCTATCATGCCTACATGTTTGGAGATCTAGAATGCCATTATGAGTTGAACAATTGAATAAGAATAGCCGCTACATCTCTCCTCATCTCATTATCGCATGTAAATACTTATTGGGAATTGTCTTTAATACACTTTACCAGGTTTAAGTCCTTACTTCTCTAGAGTTAACAGCCTTTAGTTTTTCAGTAGTTATTTTTTCTAAGATCAAGCCCCATAATCCAATGAGCTAGTTTGTACCCCTTTTTTTTTTTGATAAAGTAATTTATACATATTTGTCTATTTGGATTTTGGTTAACTAAAAATTTTAGATTTTATTTTAAAAAAAAAAAAAAGAAAGAAAAATGAAGTCCTGACATCACTTCTCTCTCTGTTGAGCTATTTAAGTATTTCTTGATCCCTTTCTTTTGTCCCTAAATTTTGCTACAAGCCATCGATGACTTATCCTCGAGCTTTATCAACAGCTTTCTTAGCTTCCCAATTAGAACTATTGTATTCTTCAAAGGCTTCTTTATCTTCAACTTTTGGTAACTACCAATAACACTTCCTTTTAGCTTTAATGACTCTTTGCACCTCCTAATTCCACCCATCAGAATTATTGTGGTCGAGATCCTACACCTTTAGACATGTCTCGTGTTTTGCTTGCTACTCTTTTAATCCAACCTAGCATTCCTTCCACAAAATATTTGCATCCCCCCTCTAGGTCCCATACTCCCCCATCTAGTTTTTCTCGAAATGCTAGTTGGTTAACATCCTTTAATGCCAAAAAGTTTCCTCCTTTCTCACTCTGACTTTACGCTTTGCATCAACAAGTTATGTTGGGATGTAAAGGCTTCTCCTGGAAATACCTTTCTGTCCTTACATAAGGTTCTATCCAATCTTCCAGTAAGGATGAAGTATGTTTGACTAAGGTTACCCCTCTTAAATGTAATTATGGGATAATCACTCTTACTAAAATATGTTTTAGCTACTACAAAATTACAAGCTAAAGTGAATATCCAGTGACTGGTGACTTCTATTTGAAAACATATAACCATCACAAATTAGCCTAGAGAAAATTCATACCAAGTGAATGATCAGGATCATGGTCTCTATTGGTGGAAGAGGCATAAACTGACAACAGGACTGATTTGTTTAACCCAGCTTTCAAAATGCTAAATCCAACAGGAGGACAAGGTGCATGCTGCACAATGGCTGAAAACGAGAATAGCATTTCAAAGCCATGGTTATGAACTGCACAGAAGCAAGCAAGCACAGCTATCTCGAGGAAATCATAATAGCTATCGCTTTGGAGTAGACCTGCAGGAGTTTGGAAGGATGCATCAAACAATGAAAAAAAATGCGATAGAGATAGAAAATGCATGAGCGCAGAGAGAAATGAGCTAATTATTCATCCTGTTGATGAAATCAAGACGACAAATCAAAAGAAAACATACCCAACTGAGACAGGATCGCCATACTCAATGAGCTTTTATGTTCCAGTGTTGTAGAGATTAGATTAAGCTGAAGAATATACAGGACTGCAAAATGAGCCTCACACAGAAGGATTAGAGACTGGCGCATTTTTTCATTGATGTCGTGGCTCAGAAGATAAACAAAAAAGAATATCACTGAAACAATAAAAGCAATCAGTTAATACCATGCACTACATCAATCTTCTTCAAACTACTCTTTTTGGGGTCCATTACACCAACAATTGAATTAGACTGTCTGATACTACTTACTATATACAGCATGGATGAATCCAGGTTTTGTTGCAATAATGAATATTAGAACTAGCATAATAGCCCGAGAACATTTCCGTAATCCCCAGGCAACTGTTGCCACAATCAATACTTTGGTCTCTTCTTTCACTGCAATTGCAGAAGATAAAACACAGTGATGCAATTGAAGTGCTACAGGAAAACTATTAAATCTAAGTGGAAGTCACAAAATTAAGAGACATAGTATAGAATAAAAATTATCCTATAAATTATTCTAGCACCCACTTTATGTATCAAAAATATTCCCCAATCATAAATAAATCAATGAAAGGCAAGCAAATTATGAAGACTTGACATGCTATCAATAGTGTTAACGACAGTCTAAGTTGAAGCAAGAAAGGGATCAGCATTCTGGGAAATGGAACATTGACAGAAAGGGATAGGAATAAAAAGAAATTAGATGCTGCTCTACTATAGTAGATGGCCTAACCCAACTGAATGACATAGAATGTTTTGAACCTCAAACTAAGTGTGTAGCTAACGAATCAGTAGCCGAAATAGCAGATACATGAGAACCACTCAAATACTCAATCGATGCGGCTCTTCCAGCTGATTAATGTGTAGAAAACAATGAAGCTCAATGCATTCAATGTTCACTTAAGTAACAGAAGCAAATAAGTGACCATGATTCACTTATTCAGAGAGTGACTAGACAAAAATCTTACTTCGGCAGAGATAGTAGCATGATATGTTGTAGCAAGGGTAGAATTTGATAGTAGCCAAAGAAAAGACACTATCTATCCCTGCATAGTCAGTGTGTTACATCCAAGTTTGCACACATAGAAATAGTGAGATAAATAACAAAGGTTTGATTTTATGATTCGTCAATCCTATATCAGCACCCAAAACCAGTTAACACTCTAGTTTAGCTTTCTGCCAACATGTGCAAGTATGACGATTGAAGACTTCATATACACCCACACTTACCATATGCATATCAACATTTTTAAAACTTTAATAATCCTACCAGTACAAAAATTTATGCCACTTTTTTCAAGGTGCATAGGCAAGTTACTTCAACATCAAAACTAGGCAATAAATGACAGGTGAGTCAACCCAGCAAATGGAAGTCATCCTCGATTAATTGTACATGGCAGCCAAATTGTTATCCATAATTTGGAATAGACACATTCTCTCTTTTCAATCAATACAGAATGTATATGAAATATGAAGGATATATTTTATCTAGTCAATATTTCAATTTTTTGTATTAAGGAAGGCCCATCCATTTCGCAACTCATATACACAATAATGACTAGTTACTGTAAAAATACTAAGGTAGATTTAGCTAACTCAATCAGTTTAGAGCAGAGTATTGAATGAATGACTAAGCAAATATGAGGACACTGTTGTGTTATCTGATTGAGATTAAAGTAGCCATCGGTACCTTCCTCACTGAAGCTGACATTAGATGGTTGGTTCTCTTCATCTGACAAGCACAGAAAAACAGAGTTATTTACGAGATTACCAACTGCGACAAGGATTCCGAGGAAAAACTGTGCAAGCAAGAAGAAGCCAGGAATAGGGTAACGCCACAATCCAACCATCTCCCAGATCTCCATGTCCTAAAAGTTCACAATCCAATGGCCTCGTTAACTTGCAAGAATTAATTATATGACATGGCCAGAATCTAACAGAAAAGTAGAAGGATACCTTCCCAAGCTTCCAGTTGAGGAAAACAAAGGCTACATTGAATATATATGTGCTGACTGCCCACAATAGAATGAAGACTAGAAGCAACCCATTCAATCGATGAAGACGAAACAAGGATGGAAAAGCATACAAAATGTAGCCAACATATGCTAGCAGCCCAAACGCACACACACTTGCAAAATGGAAGCTCCAAAAAGAAAGGGCAAACAAGGAGACCTGTCACATGCACATCAAAAGTTTAACATACAAACAATTATGGTAAATAATACTTGTTATAGGGATTCAATCAATGGGTCTATTAAATACATAATGAGAATATTACATGATACATATCAAACTTTGAAAAAGTGAAAAGTATGCCATACCTAAGAAAGGGTTAGAAATAACCATTTCGGTCCTCACTAGAACCCCAAGAGAATATAACTAAGGTTTTCAAGATGGACAATATATCTAGCATCACTAACACTTCTCGTACCACTGATTTGTCGTGGCGGAGGTAGGATTTTCACTAAGGCGGTTCAAAATATAAAAAGATCAACACGCAAAAGTTGAAGGTTGAAAACGTTGAAGCAACCTTAACATGATAAATTTTATCTCGCCTTTTCATGCCCTGCTACATCAAGATATTCTTAAAACTTCTGCTTTTTTTCTCTAACTTTGCAATGTTCTACTTTTTTAAGCTTTTTCCATTTTTACCAATCAATAGTGCCCCTTCAATTATATATTATCTTTGAAAATCGCCACGATTCTTAAAAAAGGTGTAAGAATTGAATTATCTATCTTATTTTTGGTGTAAAAAGATAGACATAGATGAATTAGAACTAGTAGGTCTGTAGGATCATTGCAAGTAGTTTCCTTTCTCTTTCTCACTGTTTCTCTTTTGAAGGTTGCCAGCAAACCTTTAACGTTGAAGAATACAACAATACCAGTTCCAAAAAAATTAAAAAAAGAAAACTCAATATCAGTATGTTAATTGACCAAAGTATAATTGTAAGGTGTGGAGAATGTCAAATGCCCAAAACAATACATTAAAGTTGTGGGAACGCCAAAGCTAATTGCACCAACAACCTTTGGTAAAATTTGAACCCTTTTGACCACTGAGCCAAGTTTCTCGGTTGTGGTAAAGAGTTTCATTATGGAGAACATACACGTGAAACTCAAATTTGATTTTGCATATACAGTGTAACTTTCCAATGAATGGGGTTCGAACCCTCTTACAGCCCTAGATCTGTCCCTGCTGATAGGATATGAGGATATAACTTTCAATTGGAATGTTTTCATTACATTTGCAAGAACAAAACAATTTTGAATGAATAATGTGGCATTACAAATAAAACTTAGTACTTATATAATCATCCATTTAAGTCATGACGTGATATGCTACTTTAAGGTTAATATCTAACAGAATGAGTAGTACTAATTTGGATCTAGTGGCGCCTCGCACTTCAGAATGAATCCAAGGGTTACTTTTCTGAAGGAAAAGATTAATTAAAAGCTGAATTTGTTGAAAAGACGAGCTTCACTGCAGGTGGCGTTGGTTTGTTCGTCTGGATTTTTTCTTAATAAGGTAAAATAAGACGTGTGTGTTTGTTTGGAACAGGTTTTGGCGTCTCGCAAAGTAATTAACAAAAACATGTTTTTATTTCAATTGTTTATACAAAACTTTTTTAGAAGAAACTAGCTTTGAAGTGTTAGATTATCCCACATTGGTAGAGGAATGGCATGTCATCTACTTATATAGGTCTGAACTCTGAAGCACTCTCACCTCATGAGTTGTCTTTAAGGTTGAATCAAAGCAAGACCCATTTCGGTTACAAAGTATTGGGGCCCCATGTTATGTTGTCTACGCTTAAGTATCCCACATTCTTTGAAGAAATGACATGGTTTCTCCTTATTAATCTTAGACGATCCTCACCTCATGATATAACTTTTGGGGTTGCATTAGGCTCAAACTATAATTCTAACATGAAGAAGTAATTCGAGGGTCTTTTTCAAAGAAATTCTTCATTCAGTCACAAACCACTCACCAATCTTCCAAGAGCTCAATTTTAAGACTTCCACGGGGAACTTCCCTTTATGGATGTGTTTATGGAAGGAAGAGAAGTCATTCTGCAGCTTTGGTAACTTCAGAGGGAAACAGAGAGTAACTAAGGATCTTGCGCAAACTACATGTTGGAAAAGCCAATGATCAATTGAACTAAAATGAGCTGGACTTAGTGATGTTGAGATGGGAGTCGGGGATGAGTGGCGAAAGTGGACAAAGTTCTGCATACCAATGGTCAGACTTCCAATCCTAGTGAATGATAGTCCGTGTAATTTCTTTGGTAGCTCGAAGAGCCTGAGACAAGACCGGTTATCTTCATGTAATTCATCCTAGTAATGGGGGTGTTAATTACAAAGATGGAGTTGGGTCATGTCACCAATAGGACATGTGGATCTTTTGGTGATGCAGATATTACCAGCAAGATTATCCTAGAAATGTTCTGGTTCCAGGAAGTGCCAAGCCTTATGACAAACTTTAGGAAGCTTGAGATCATTCCACGGAGTGAAGTGGACCAAATTGAGAATATAAAGCACGTGCACAATTACTAGGTTAGAGCTCTCCCAACTAACAGCGGAAAAGACCTACTGTCACTGCTTTTGTTATTTGTTTCCCAGTTTTTAGTGATCTTTTAATTTTCAAAGATCTTTTACTTGTTTTGTAATTTTAGGACTCTGTTTCAGATACGAGGAATAGTTGAGACTTATATGAATTGTAAATGGGTATCATCCATTATATACACCCTGCCATGTATCACAGAATAAACAACGATCATTCAATTATCTATTCAGTATCAGAGCTACTGCTCACACGAGACTGATCCTTGTTTCTTTTCTGCCACAAAACCTGATCTACTGTCTCGATGGCTCCTCCTACCAGCGTTGTTAATGTTGATAACACAGCCGCAATAAACCCCATCATCCAATTCAATCCTGCCACACAATTACCAACCAAGCTCATCCGCAATCATAATTTAGCAACCTAGAAGGCTCAAGTTTCAATGCTCATGAATTGCCACGAATTATATGGCCATCCTGATGTCACCTCCACTGCACAATGACTCGAGGCGACCAAAGCTCACCAAATCCTGCCTAAAAGAAACATGGTTCTGCCAGGATCAACTTATACAAAATTCCCTCATGGCATCAATTGAGCAGATTCTGTTCCGAGCACTAGCCACAGGCGAGGAGGCACTGACTATTGAGGCTATCAGTTGGACTTATCAGGGTGAGCTGCTTGACAGACTTGCAGCTCTGGACTCTACTTCTTAGATTTATGTTTTCCCTTTTCATTTCAGACAGTTGTAATGAGATATCTTTCTGCTTCTGTATTCGCATTTTAGAAGCTTTGTACTTATTATACCAGATTTTGGGGGCATATTTCACATTCTTTGCATATTGTTGCTTATAAAATTTCTTTGATGACTTGATATTAGTTATCACTTACTTTCGGCATTATCATTAGTTAAATGGTTTTAAAATTGGGTTATGGTTTGCCTATGGGTTGGGTGTAGGTGCCATCACAGCTACTCAAATTTTGGATTGTCACAATAACTATAAAATAGATCCAGTGTTTACAAGAAGGCAGCATTCTTTGAGACATAGGAGATGGGAGGAACATTCAAAACTGGAAAGTAGTTGAATTAAAAGGCGTGGTTAAAATGCTTTACAAGCAAAGCCCATCACATGCTAGTTGGGATTCATGGAGATGGGGTTGGAAGAGATGCATTGTTTATGGAGACAAGTAACATAATTATAAGCTCTTGGTGAGGGAAGATATTGGTTTTCCCACATTCATCTAATCAGTTTGGATTTCGAGGGAACCACTTTCATGTTATCTCGCCTGAAAGTCACCAGAAAATATCATTTCATGTCGCAATCTATTGGAGCATATAAGTTGCAACTACTTGGAGGTTTTTTGGGAAATCAA
Organism: Solanum medicagineum; assembly: GCA_026153255.1. Taxonomy (NCBI): domain Eukaryota; kingdom Viridiplantae; phylum Streptophyta; class Magnoliopsida; order Solanales; family Solanaceae; genus Solanum; species Solanum medicagineum. The sequence goes on along the minus strand of JAPFFP010000113.1, from coordinate 17,762,606 downwards.
AGAGGAAAAACGAAAGACAGACCACAATTCATAGTCGTTTAAGAACATGTACCGGGAAGCCATACGTGAAAAAGTTGATAGTGAAAATTCGGAAAACTGTCCTCTTCAACAAAACATTAGTATGCCTCACACCAGATCTGCAATCACATTAGAATATATATGTTTTGAGCAAGACTTCACATAATGTATCCATCAAGAAATTCAAACAATGGAAACCTATAAAGATAAAAGCAACTCTCCATTAATCATCAGCAAAGAAAAGCAAGGATTCACAACCAAAAGGAGGAAATGTAGTCAATGTTGTCAAAAAATGATCTTTCAAAAATTTCTAGCAAGAGAAAATTAGATTTCTATTCAATCACTAGCCATAGCAAGGATGGCCCAAGCTGTGCAAGCAACCACTAATGCTTGTATTAGGATAGACTATCTACATCACACCCTTTGGGATGCAACCCTTTCTCGGACCCTGTTAATGTGAGATGCTTTGTGCACCAGGCTTCCCACTAGCCATAGCAAGGATGCTACATGTACAAGGAATTGAAAACTTTGGTAAGATTACTGCTCATACTCGATCAATTTTGACACTGACCTTGTTGCAACTCAAGAACTCTTTTATGTGCAGTGTATATCATAGGATCATCTTGCACAAATTACAAATATACTGTTTCCAAACATAGAAAAAAATGCCTATGGAACTTCTAAGGTAACTGTGTACGCCAATTGGTATAGAAAAGTTACTGAAAAAAAGATAACAGGTGGCACGAGACAGATCGATAGATGTAAACACAGCAGCAGAGACCTGTATTCGCGAACAAAAAAGGAATGCCTCGAGGGAAGAAGCCGTTCAGTCAAGTTTCCTTCTCTCATGGTCATGATGAGATACATTTCCTCCAGATCACCTTCAACGAAAGAGATCTGCATATGGTCAATAAAATCACATTGGTATCCACTCTAACTACCTTGACCGTTGAGAATGAACCAGAAAGTGCATTTGTTTTAAAAATAGCAAGAGAGATTACAATTAGTGTAAATAAAAAACATCACATGAGAATGGAAATTAGA
>JAPFFP010000113.1:17741923-17756887 GCA_026153255.1 Solanum medicagineum | reverse complement strand
GAAGCATACAACCTTATATGGAATCTTGAATTTCCCTATCATCTTCCATGGCCAGCATCCTTCTTGTGTAATTAATCTCTGATAGTATCAGTAGGCTAATCCTACTGAGAATCTTCCCAGGGATCCATACTAAAGTGTCCTTACTTGAGTTGAGATGCTTGCATTATTCCAGAGTGCTAAGAAAATCAACCAATCTGCTCACCTCCCAATCATTTAATGGTCTCCTGAATCTGAGATTCCTTCCCAGGTTTGTCTCTCACCTCTTTGATTGTGGCCATACACTGAAGACTTTAAAACGAATAAGTCAAGGGAACTGACTTTTAAACAATCTTGCCCCACCCAGCAGTCCTCCCAAAACAAAGTCTGCCAGTCCTCCCAAAACAAAGTCTGCTCTACATTGCCTACCTTGATTTTACAATGGTTAATGAGTTTGGGCCACAAATTCCTGATAGACCTCCAAACCCCAGTACCATAAGCACCATAAGGTTGTAGTGCTGCCTTGCTAGTGCAAAAATCTTCCATTCCATATCTTGCTTTATTACATCTTTCCAAAGTGCGTGCTCTTTGGAAGCATATCTCTATGGCCATTTCATTAAAAGGCTATGATTTTGCAACTTCAGATTCCTTATACCCAGAGACAAGCCTCCATTTCATCCATGCTGTCACGCAACACATTAGGGTAACATGAATGAAATGGAGACTTGCCTCTAGAGTATTGTGTGATAAGAAGGTACCACCTAAACTTCAAGGTAAGTTCTACAGAATGGTGACTATACCGTATTTGTTATATGGGATGAAGTGTTGGCCAGTCAAAAACTCATATGTTCCAAAGATGCATGTTGTGGAGACGGGGATGCTAAGAAAGACATGGACATACTAGGAGTGGCAAGAGGAGTATGAGTTACTCGGGAGTAGGTAGGAGTGGCCTTTGTTGCAAACGAGATAAAAGAAGCAAGACTGAGATGATTTGGGCATGTGCAGAGGAGGTGTGTCTACGCCTCACTTAGGAGGTGCGAGAGGTTAAATTTAGGGATTACGCAAAGGGATAAGGGTAGACCCAAAAAGTATTGGAGAGAGGTGATTAGACAAGATATGGCTCAGCTTCATATCACCGAGGACATGACCTTATATATTCGCATGTTAGGATACAAGGAAAGTAGAGGTAGAATATTTTCTTGCCTTGTGACGCTTTTAGATTTGTCATAAGATTAGTCATGCTATTATGGTTATGTTGTTATTACTTTTCGATTATTGTTATTTTTTTCCTTATAGAAATGACATTGCTCTTCGTTTTAGCCATCATTCTACATCTATTATTTTTCTTCTTTTACTAAGGGTGGATACATTCGAGCCAAGAGTTTTCGGGAAAAAGCCTCTCTAACTCCACAAGTAGTGGTAAGGTCTGCATATATGCTACCCTCTCCAGACCCTACGTTGTGGGATTTCACTGGGTGTGTTGGTGTTGTTGTTAGATTCCTTATCCCCAGACCACCACCCCCTCCCGCCCCCGCCGCTCTTTCTTGTTGCCATTTAACCACATAACATGTGATTGTTTAGGTCACAGTTTCTTTGCAGAAAGTTCCTTCTAATAACATCCAATTTGTCCATAACATTGGCAGACAAAGGAAACAAGGACATCAAGTAGGCAATGCATCTAACACACTATTGATAAGTGTCTCTTACCACCCAAGGACAAATATTGGCTTTCCATTTGACGAGCTGCTTCTCATATTTCTCCAAGACATTGTTCCAAATTCCCTCTGATTTGCTTTTGTCTCCCAAAGGCATACTAGGATAAATAGTTGGAAGCTCTCCTACTCGCCCCTCCCCTCCAAGAATATTGGCTAGATTGATAATACTAGGCACCTTATGTGCGTGATAAATGAGGCCTGAGATAGCTTCAAACTGTATGAGAATGTCTCTGAGGTGCTTTAGTTGATTGTTGTCAGGAAATCCAAGTATCATCAGTCCAAACCCTGTTTATCATCCATGTGTGCATTGAACCCCCTTATCCATTTGATTGTTTGTGTTGTCCTTAACATGTCATCAAGACCCTCCATTGTCAAAATAAAGAGAAAAAGTGGATGAAGGGTCCCTTGTCTAAATCGTCTCGAAGAAGGAAAAAAACAGAAGGAAATCCATCAATCCAAATTGAGCATTTGACAGTTGTAGTATAAAACTTGATCCATTTAATCCAATTGCAGCCAAAGCCCACATTCTCCGAAGTCTTCCATAGAAATCCTCAATTTAGATGACCATAGGCTTTCATATCCAGCTTATAAAATGACAGGGACCTTGCTGATCTTCCCAACATCCACACTAATTGGCAATCAAAATAGCATCCATATCAGTCTGCCTCTGATAGACGTCATTTCTTGTGCATCCAGCAGATACAACTTTCTTGAGTCTTTCAGAAAACACTTTCGAAATGATTTTGTATATGCTACCTATCAGGCTGATAGGTCTAAAATCCTTCAATTCCTTAGCCACAATCTTCTTTGGAATCAATGCTATGAATGTAGCACTGTAGCTCTTATCAGAAATACCCTAATCATGGAAATTATGTATTGTCGTGACCACTTCTCCACTCACCACATCTGAACAATCAAAAAGAATGTCATAGTTCCATCAGGACAAGGTGCTCTATCCCTGGAACATGCTATAACACAACCTTTGATTTCCTATTCACTAAACTGACTCTGCAGCATTATGTTTTCAGCTTTCACTAAAAACAGTCCCTGATCTAGAATTGAACGGAAGTCTCCATGTTTCTGATTCTGAAGTAAAGCCTCTTGTACAATTTGTTGATCTCTCCTTTTATCATAATTGGTTCCCCTGTACACACACCATCAACGAACAAACTGTTAATATTGTTGTATCTCCTATGACAATTGGCAGTTCCTTGAAAAACTTCGTGTTTTTTTCCCCTTTTTTTAGCCACAAAGCCTGGATCTTTGCTTCCACGTCACTTCCTCTCTCTTTGCATTTTCTTCAAATTCCTTGGTTAGATCTGCTCACAGATAGGCCTCATCATCAATTAATAGCTTTTGATCTTTCAGCCAATTGACTAGAATGCTTTGTTTCTATAGCCCCAGGTTTCCTTGAATAGTTCTGCTCTATTCTTTAATCTTGCCTTTTCAAATCAGTTTGGAGGCTAAATTCCTTGGTTAGATCTGGGAGTAGTATTAAGCACCGACTTGGGTACGAGTAAAGGCAACTCAAACCCCATAAACTACGTAGCTAGCGTAGGATAGGATCGTGACTGTTAATTCGGGCGACTCCTTAACCTCGCTAAGGGCTTTACATGGATTCAAGAGTTGAGTTTTGTGTTTCATCCTCTGAAAGGTACTGGATGGTTGTGGCAATGACAGCAGTTTGTTGTATCATCACTAGCTCATAGGTGGTGGTTGTCGATTAGAGAAACTCCCTAAAAGTGACCATATTATTTTACTGAGTTGCATATTTATATATGATTGTTGAAAGCATTGTTTTATTTCAACCTTGCATATCATATTGAATTGAGTTGAGTTGAGTTAAGTTTTGTTTTTATCATTGAGTATCCTTGAGTACTGTTTCTTTTTCAGCTATTCTACATAATGTATATTCGATATACTGACATCATTCGACGCTACAACATTTTATGATATAGATTGAGGTACTCATGATTGCAGATGCTTCGGCAAGAATTCTATCCATTAGCAGTTGGTGAGACCTTGCTTTAAGAGGTGGCTATGGACTTTTCTTGGCACCTTCTTACGAGTCAAATCAAGGTTTCATAGACTGAGCAGATGTTGAGTCAGAATGATTCTTTCAGAGCCTGCTTTAAAACTATGATTTCATTATTGAATTTTTGATATTTACATTATACTTTGAGAATTTTCAATCTATTTTTTACTTGTTGATGATGATGTTTTCAAATGCCCACTTGAGTTAACTTTCTATTGAGTCGAGTTTTCCGCTGAGTGAGTTAGCCAGGCTAAAGGTTCGTTTGGGACCAACAATGGTTTTTGAGTGTCGATCATGCCTAGGGTATATGCTAGGAGCATGACATTTTTTGTTTGAAACTACCAATTCTCGAATTTGAAATAAGAATTAGATCTCTTCTAACTGCCATATTCAAGGATTAATGGATAGTGATTTGAAGTGACTCTACGTAATATGGATTGTTTACTATTCCTTGAAGAAACTTCCACTCTTCAGAAATAAGAAATCTGTCAAGTCTGGCAGCTATATCATGCCCTTTCCCTTTCCTCTAAGTAAAGTTATTGCCTGCTAATTGCAATTCCAATAGCTCCACATCTTCTATGAATTCTGAGAAATTCATACTCTTACACCTTGTGTGGATGCCATTTTTTTCATATCTAGTATCTCCTGCTTTTGGAGTTGATATTTTTGAGACGAGGATCTTTTGAAAATAGCCTCTCTATCTTTATGAGGTAGTGGTAAGGTCTCTGTACATTTTACCTCCCTAGACCCCACTATGGGATTTCACTGAGTATGTTGTTGGTGTACACCTTGTTTGGATGGTCGTTATATGTTGTATCGTATTGTAATGTTAGTTTAAATACAATGTTTGTTTTGATTGTTACTTAAATGTTATTGTATCGTATCATTTAAATCCGTTGTTAGGTAAAATGACGAAAAGACTCATTTTGTGTAATGACCGATTTGGTGAGATCGCATCGTTACCTTAATATTTTCTTCTCATTTTGTCTTTTAATATTATATTTTGTCCTTTACCCTATCTTTTCATAATAACTCTACCTCATACCCTACTTGTAGGTTTATCATTCAAATTATGAATGTGTAACATTATGTAACAATGGAGAACTATACAATCTATCTAAAGACTAAACATTGTATTCATTAAAACAATACAGTACGATACGATACATTATGATTCCCACCACCCCTTCTCTCTCTCTCTCTTCTCTGCTATTTGGAGCATATATTCCTGATATATGCCAACTGAATTCATGAGTTTTGCCCACAAATTGTGAGTAATACAGTATGAGCCAATATGACAAATCTCCCTATCCCAAATAGTGTTGTCCCATAACGTAATGACACCCCCTCTCATTCTGCTTGCATCTAATTGTGCATATTTCACTTATATGTTGGCCCACAATTCTTTGACAATGTCACTTATGTCCCCTTGTAACTTTGGTTCCTGAAAACAGAAAACAATTGCTTTCCAATTGGACAACAAACTTTTTATCATGAGTCTCTTCCTTCATCATTGAGAACCCTCACATTCCATGATACAATATTAACCTTCATCAATTTGATTAATATTGCATCTCCCCTACTTCTCGTGCCGTAACTGAAAAAATGTTGCCTGACTCTAGATTCTTCCATTCCTTCAATCCTTTGACTTTTGAAGTTACAGGAACCAGTGCCTTAGCTTCTTCAACGGAATTATGTCACTTTCCATCAATCTTCATACAAATTCCTCTGCTACTTCCTCACAAGTCAAAACCTTCGAAGTGCACACCAAATTCCTCACCCAATCTGATAATATTTTAGCGAACCCATAGAGGGACTGTCATATTGATTACTGTCTCCATCAATTCTGCTGAATTCAGAGGAACTGCTTCCTCAATGTTCAGATCCCCGACTTCCTTTCTTCCTTCCTCTGCATGTTCTGCTAGTTCGAGCCCACTATCAATGTGTATAATTAACATGGCATCTTCAACAGCTGGGGTCGTAATATGATTGTCTTGTTCAAGACATCGATGTGTCCATTTTCTGTGGAGGGAGAAACTGGCTTTTCCCCCTCTGGCTGATACTTCATCTGGAAACCTTCTGATTTGCCGTGATTTCATCAGATAATGGGTCTGCTGGCCCATAAATAACATATTTCAGGACCATGTTCACGGACTGGGCAGCTGGGTCAAGGCCCAATTTTCCACAGCCAACTATCATTTTTCTAGCTCCAATTAAAATCCCCTCACGTGCTCTTGCATGTGGGAATTTAAATTTTTGAAGTCCTCTGAGGCACCCACTTGCCCCTCGCTGTGATCAACATCACACATCTCTATCTCACCAGCTCTTTGTCCAGCGCTCAAAAGCCTTCTTCTCCCCTCCTCCGGTGAAAACCTCAGCCGGTGTTTCACTCCAGATATGCAGCACAAATGATTTAAGTTCTGTTTCTCCTTCAGTCTTCAACCAACCACCACAAGAATACCTATCACTTTAAAGACCTTATGAGACCATAACTGTAATGGGAAACGGACCAAACAATCTTATCCATGTTTGATTTGGAGCAATACTGGATTGAACAGCACCAACTGTTGGTGACCACCACTGCAGCCTGAATTTGGTGGTTCTTCCATGTCCACTCACCTCTCAAGGCATTTTCTGCAGCTGCTATTGAAAAGAATTCAAAGAGGAAAATGTCGTTGCCCATCTCATAAGCGTTTAGACCATATTCTTGATTGCATGTGGCATTGGCCCATCTCTGTATCTCTGATGGAGTAAGGATATCTGCAACGTCTCTGGGTAGCTCACCATAAATGCTTCTGCGAAGGAGCTGATTCTGTGATGGGCTAGCCCCCCCCCCCCCCCCCCAATGACAATCATGTCCCCTTTCTTCCAGGCTTGAGCTTCCTCAATTTCCCTCAAAGTCCATTTACTTCTGACAGATCCTGCATAAGGGATTTTCTGATCCACAGTTCTAGCAATCTTCACTGCTTTCCCAGATGCATTATATTTAACAGAATTTTCAATCTTCAGAGCCAGTTCAGTCCAGCCAGCATTTAAGGCAACTTCTGGGATAATTAATACTGATCTACTTTTGCCTTGAATGCTGATGATCCTGATTTATCTCCCCTGTTGTAATTTCTGGCATAAAAGAACTGTGACATCTGATCCTGTAACTTCCATCTTCTCACTATCTTGGTGTTGACCTTAAAGGCTTCCTTTAATATATGGCAAAGCCACACCATTATCTTCTGATTGAAATAGGACTTACTAATCATATTCCTGCCTCACTCAACCAGTCATACCATACCTCCACTCGAGAAAAGAATCTGGTAATGTCAAAAGATTTAAAGCCCATAGCAAAATAAATCTTTTCACAAACGTGTAACCACTTGACAATGCAACAAGAGATGATGTACATCTTCCCCCAAACAAGCACACCTTCTTAGGTGCCCTGGGAATCCAAATAGAGTGATGAGGGAAAGTAGTTTCCTCTTTCTCAGGTAATAAGACATAAAAATGAATAAGACATCCCTATTCTCTCGCCCATTTCCAGACGTCGAATGAAGTGAGTGGTGAATGTTGTCTATACAGTAGCTCAATCATGTTATAAAATTCTCCCGGCCACCAATCTGTAAATTCCTCTAAATCTCAAATCCTTTAGAACTTCTCCTATACGCGAACTACGAATATGTTGATGAGTTCTTTATGAGATGAGGCTCTACATAAGGGAAACCCTCCATGACCCAACTCCCTCCACACCACTAGTGTCCTCAAAAATATTAAGGGATGTAAATCTGACTCCTTTCTACTTAATTGCAAGATTCCCAATCTGAGAGGTGTTGACAGAGAGTACGTCTCATGCCAGTTGGTACTAACGGAGGTGGGGGGTGGGAAGAGATGGATTAATATAAATGAAGTTACAATATCACAAGTTTCTTGTTAAGGGACGAATCAAGTTTTACACGCTTAACAGTTTGAATTCCCAGGGCACCAAGAAATTGTGCATTTAAATTTACTGGTAGGTAGGGGAGCTATTTTTGAAAATGAAGAAGAGCTATAGTAATAGCTGAAAATTTGAGAAAAAAAGGCAAATTACATGTCGGCTGCTCTTCATGCGCAAACATTCAGGTGAAATGTGGGTCACATTCTACTACAGTATCCAATGGCAAATCGCTTGTGGTGTGAGGTTTTGAGATGCAAAGGACGATGCCTGGCATAATAAGGAGGTGTTCTCCAGTTGAAAAAATTCAGATGGGGAAGAGTCGAAGAGCTTGGGATGTTGCCCCACTAGCACTCATGTGGGTCCTGTGGAAAGAAATAAGTAAGAGTTTTCAATGGGATGGATAATAACTATATGCATTTAAGGAATAGCATCTTGTTCCTAGTTTCTTTTAGTACGCCCATGAGGTTCTAGTGTATGCACAAGATGTGGTGTCATTAGTAAGGCATCATATTATGTTGTAAATTATAACTTCGGTATACTGGTCGCCTATGGAAGATTTCCCATTATTAACAAAAAATTTACCTTATCGAAGGAATTATATATATACAACTTTCAAGTCACTAATGCATGCAGAGAGTTTCCAGTTTTTTTTTTTTTTTTTTTTTTGCTTAACTTGTGAAAAGATTATTAGCATTCAATCGGGTGCACTTATAGTTGATTTGAACTAACCAATATGTTCCAGAACTAATAAGAAATGTTCCCAGCGGGAATCCTGCAGTTGAGCCAGGCGAAATCTGTTGCCATTGATTTCAAAAAAAGCAACACCAGCAGCTAATAGTTGCAGAACCAAGAGATAAATTACTGAGGGGGACCTCCATGACTTCAGTCTGCAAAAGCATAGATGACAATGTACTTAATATGCCCCAATCCAAATTGCAAGAATTTTACAAAAGGAAGAACGAGTTAGTAACACTACAGCAGAAACAGAAGTTCGAGTGGAAGACAGGATGAAATCTCACATCATCAACCCAATAAGTTTCGTCCACCAGACATCAGCAAACTCCCGTTCCGCACCCAAAATAGCCCATACAATAAGAAAAACCACTTCCAGAAGAAAAGTGAGAACTGAAAATAATAAAATAAACCACAACAGAACTCTCCCTTTGAAATGGAATCCTGCAGAAATTAAAAGCATATGTGTTACATAAGATATGCGTAAAACCGAGGAGAGAGTAACCGGGCACAGGAAGAGAGAGAGAGAGAGAGAGAGAGAGAGAGAGAGAGAGAGAGAGAGAGTATTTTTTATTCTTTGTGTCTTTTATATATTCACATAAGAAATGTGCAGGGAGATACATGGTTTAGTAGGTGGACACTTCCGTACCATGATCTAATTCATCCATCCTACAAAGGGGACCAGATGCTTGTACAGAAAGTGAAATATAAAGACCAATCTAGATTTTGTCAAAATACACTGAACAACAACCCAAGAAATAGAGATAGCACGAAGAGAAGGAAATTCATCTTTGAAAACGCATCCATGATCAAAGCCAAAATTAGGAAAAGTAATCTACCAAAAGCATCTTTACCTCTTTTTGGTGCCGTGAATCGTAAAAGAAGAGAAGACACCAAATTGACAAGAGAAATCAAACTCCAATTCAGTAAACCAGCTGCATGGAAATGGAAAATAAGATAAGTTCAGGCATAGAAAAAAGTGTTGCGTAGCTATAGAAGAATACCCACAAAAGGGACTTATGTTAAATCACAAAATTATAAATATTGAGAGTTTTCTAATCTGTACATTGAAGTTTTCTCTATATTGTGTCAGATTTATCATTATGGAATTGAAGACAATAATGAGGTAATTTTATAAAAGAGAAAATTTCATTATAGGCGCATAGTAGAGAAGAGAGTAACAATTGGGAGGACTAGTAATCCTCAACTAAGTTGCTCAAACTCGGGCGTCGATGTCCTACATGGGTGTGGATCTAGGGGTCAAATCTTTCATGATCTAAATTTAAAAATTCGAGGGTACAGATCCACCAGGAAACAGCCTCTCTGCCTTTGTGCGGTAGTGGTAAGTCTGCGTATATTCTACCCTTCCCAGACCCCACTTGTGGGATTCCACTGGGTATGTTGTCGTTGTTGTTGAGGGTACAAATCCAATTATGGATATAGGTGCGGAATTCGGCTAAAAGTATTTCAATATCTAAAAATAGAGTCATAAAAAAATGCCTAAAAGATGGTGAACTATTTGAAAGAAAGGAATGCACAAATTGTTTAGAGCAAGTTTGAATCTGTAATTATTATTAAATACATGGTTCCCATCTACTTGTTTTTTTGGTGTAACAAGTGACATGGCTATTGAAAATGATATAAAGGTCATGATAGACTTCTTGAGTTCATTGCACATTCACCTGTGAGTCCTGTAAATATTTAAACTTTAAAGTACATTACGGTTGCTATGTTTTATGATGATGAAATAAGAAGGATATCATTAATAAAAAGCATCAAGAAGATGCAAACATTACCAAGAGAAGGGAGCTGATAGTCAACATAGATCGATGGAGCTGGTAAAATATCTAGGAAAGATTCAACAGAGGAGTGGTCGACCCAACTAAAAGACTAAAAAAATATCTAGCCTTAAAGTAAGGAAATGGGAGTTGGGCTGCCATCAAATCACCTTTTCTTCCTCTCTATCCATATGCACCACAAAATACAAGCAGGAACCAAAGACCAGATCTTTTTGTTGAGCTTCCGAACTTTGCAGGAGCTCCAACACACAAAAGCCTCTCTCAAAGAGCCTGGCATGGCCCAAGTCAGTCCAAAGAGAGAAAAGAACATATTCCAAAGGTCTCTGGCAACAATGCAATAGAGAAACAGGTGATTGATAAATTCTGGGTTGCATAAGCACATGCAGCATTTGTTGGCTTTATGGAACTTCCTCCAGATAACATAATCCTGAAATAAGCAAGAACCATTAAGACTGACCCAGCTGAAACAGATGACGTTTGGAGGAATCTTAGTTCTCCAGATAAGTTTCCACGGTCATATATCAATAAGTGTCTTCCTTGAGCTTAGATGCAAGTAGCCTTCTTAGACCGAATAGGAGCCATCCCTGCAACTTCCCTAAGTGAGTCTATCACTGCTCTGATTGTGGACTGAGCTGGTCTGAATGGTGGCCCTGCGGACCATAAATTCTTCCAACTCCCAGTCATTTATATTATTTATGATCTTCCAACTCCCCCAGGAAACAGTCTCTCTACCTCTATGAGGTAGTGGTAAGGTCTACATACATTCTACCCTCCCCAGACCCCACTTGTGGGATTCCACTGGGTATATTGTTGTATGGTCTTCCAACTCCCAGTCATTTAGATTTCTGCTAATAATCACATTCCTAACATTGTCCTCCCTACACTGAGAGATGGTTGTTGAGTCTGGATTGAATACAATCTGAAATACTTGGAAAAACATGTTCACAAGAGGGATGTTTCTCAGCCAAGTGTCTTTCCAAAACTGGATGTGCTCCCCATTTTCCACCTTGAGAGTAGCATTGCTATAGAACACCTCGAACAACTTCCTTATAGCTTTCCAGAACCCTGTGCCATAAGGGATTGTGATTTCATTAGAGCACCAATAACGAATACTACCAAATTTATCTTGGATCACCTCCTTCCATAGATCACTTGTTATGTAAGGCCAGGTCTTTAATCCCTAAGCCTCCAAACTGCTTCGGCATTGTGACTTTGGCCCATTTCACAAGGTGGAATTTGTTGTCCTTATTAATGTCTTACCACAGGAATATTCTCCTAATTTTGTCAAGTTGTTTTTGCACCTTAGCTGGTATAGGGAAGAGGGACATAAAATAGGTGGGAATATTATCCAAGACACTATTAACGAGTGCTACCCTGCCCCTAGTGAGAGATATTACTGCTACAAGGAGGCCAATCTTCTTTCAAACGTTTCCACAATCACACTCCAAGCCAAAACTAATTTGTAACTAGCACCCAGTGGTAACCCCTAATAGGTAGTGGGAAAAGAACCAATTGAGCAACACAGGATGTCTGCCAAATATCTTTAAAGTACATTCTGCTTGCAAACTTTTTAATACAAATACATTTTAATGACTATAAAAAGCATATGCCTAAAGCTAAGTTGCGCGGCCTCTTCACTTTCAATGTGCAACCACGTCAGATTCTCAGAAAATATACTAATTTTGGTGAATCCGACACACACCCACACACTTTTGGAGTCCAAGCAACATAGACCCAAAGTATTAATTTTACTGTAGCCTTTGTTTTGATTTCTCAACTCACTGTATGTTTCTCAAATTTCCTGATCAATTTTAGACAAAGTACCCAAAAATTGATTGACCATATCTGTATGGATCCCACAGCCATGTCGTGTCGACACAGGTGCAGCACTGGAAATAAAGAGTCCATACAATTTAGGTCCTCAACTACTAGAATAATAAGTGAAGAAGCCTGATACCTTTATACTTGTTTTATAAGTCTTTTTGTGAATAGTTTCTAGTTAGGGGAGAGGATAGGTTTCCCAATCTATCCATTGGATACCTAGTGCAGAGGAAAGTTTACTCCTTCACGTGGTTAGCTATTAGAGGGGAGATTTTGACGACGGAGAACCTTAGAAAATGAAAGGTTGTCTATATGAGTTGGTGTTTCCTATGTAAGGAAGTGGGTGAGGAAGTGGACCATATTCTGTTACATTGCAAATTAGCAACAAGTTTATGGGACTATATCTTTAGATAATATGGTACTTCTTGGGTCATGCCAAGATCTGTGAAAGAGTCCATGCTCAGCTGGAAGAGTGAAGCTAGGATAAGAAGGCACAACACTTGGAATGTCACTCCTCTTGAGTTAATAAGGGTCATTTGGAAAGAGAGAATTAAGAGAGATTTTGAAGGGGCAGAGTTAAGCTTTGTTCAATTGAGGAGTATTCTCTGATCCCTTATTTTCTTTTGGTGCACTCATGTAGTTCTGATTTGTATTTACGGGAGCTATTCAGATGCTCACTCAATTGGTTGCTGCTCAATCAGGCTGTAAGGCACAGCACCTACCAACTACAGTGCACATGAGCCAGCAGGTGCGTCGAGGATTAGGGAATTCCTCAGGATGAACCCGCAGACCCTTAAAACTTCAATGATGAGAATCCTCGAAGTGATGAGTGCTGCTGAAACCAATGTCGTCAAAGGCGTGCTTAAGCCGTGAAGAGAGGCTTAAAACGTGTTGAGCGCCTCACCTCTCTTTTTGTGAGCTTCTCGTCATCAAGGTTCTAGAGCATACTTTTCCTTGCCAATGAGCCTCCTCTAAAGTGGTGACACTAAACAATTGATATTTCCCTTAATCATAATTTTTATTCAATTTTTTATATATTTGTCATTTATGTTTTTATAATTACTAGTCCTGGACAAAACATGTATATTTGTATTTTTTTCCTCCATTTGTGCCTTCTTGTATTAAAGCCCACGCTTTATTTGCACTTTGCGCTTAAAGCCCCACGGACCTTAAAGATTTTTTGCACTTTTCGCCTTTGATAAACTGGCTGAAACTGAAGGAGTTGAACTTTCTGCTTATCAACTCAAAGATGTTGCAAATGTATGGTATAGACAATTTATTCTTCCATCTTTCCATCAACCCCACTCCACAGCTGTAATTCTGTATTTTTAGCTCCTAGTGGCAACCCCAGATATTTAGTTGGTAATGAGTTCACTTAGCAGCCCAAAATAACAGTATCAAACCTTGCAATTTCCAACCTTGCTGATAGGAAAGATGTGGCATTTCAACCAGTTTACATGGAGACTTGAAATTCCTACATAAATTATTAGGATGGCTCTCAGATGCCTGATTTGACTCTATCCTACTTCACAAAAATTAAGGCATCATCTCCGTAAAACAGATGAGAGAATTCGAAATCATCTCCTCTTCCAGTTAGAACACTGAAACCTTTTCCCCATCTATTTGCATTTGCTACCCTGAACAGGTGACTGAAACCTTCCGTAGCAAACAAGAATAGGAAAGCTGATATGGATCCCTTGCCTAAGACCCTTGTGGGATTGAAAGAAGCCTTATTTGTTGCCATTTATTTGAGGGAGAATTTCACACTAGAGATACAAAAACTGGTCCATTTAAGCCACCTACTCCCAAAATCCATGTCTTTTACAATTTTTAGGAGAAAATTCCAATTGGCATGGTGATAGACCTTTTCAACATCCAATTTACATTAAAATCCCAAGTTTCTTCTATTTAACCCATCTACCAATTCATTGGCCAACGGGTATGCATCAAGTATTTGTCTCCATTTCAAGAACGTTAATCTACTAGTTTCCCATAACTGTTTTGAGCCACTCAATTATGAGTTTAGAGATGATTCGTAAATCCCCCGCCACACACTTAAGAAAAAACAGCTTATAGGTCTGAAATCCTTGAGTTTAATAGCCCCAACCCCAGATTTCTTTAGGATCTATAAGGATAGCACTGAAAGATTTTACAAAGACTCCCCTTTGGTCAAAGTTGTGATTGGTCTGCATCAGATCTTCCTTCAAGGTGTCTCAGCATGCCTTGAAGAAGTTCATGGTGAAACTATTACGGCCAGGGGCTTTGTCTCCGAAACACTGTTTAATAGTTTGCAATATCTCTGCTTCTGTAAATAGTCTAAAGCCATTTCCTCTATGGAGACAGTAGAACAGCCTCTCAAGTCAAAAATAGGTCTCTATGATTCAGGCTCTGTGTATAGATTGGAGTAAAAATCAATCATAGCTTTTTAGATTTTTTTAATTTCCTGTAACCCTCCACTAATCTATCAATTGTGTTGTACCTTGTGGGTGTTGTTGCTAACTTCTGAAAAATCTGTTGTTTTTGTCCCGTTACTTCAGCCAGAATGCTCTATATTTGCCTCCATTTCTCTTCTTCATGTTTGGCCAATACTTCAAGTTCCACAAATACTGTTGCCCAGACCATCATCTCACCTTAGGATAATTTTGTGTCTTTCTGATTCTGTCAAAATCAAAAAATTTGTCAAGTAGACTGTTTTTCCTGTTAGCCATTTCAGGGAATGTTCTTCTACTCCAATCCTTCAGTTTCTGTTCCAGCAATTTCAGTTTGGTGCACAATTTATTATCAGGGAAACCTCCATGAAGCCATTCCACCATTCCAAAACTAGCTCATTAAATTCCTCAACCTTGAGCCACCAATTCACAAATTTAAAATAAGATTGCCTTGGTTCTTGTTAGAATCCTTAATTATAGGGATTCCTTAATTATAGGGATTCCTTAATTATAGGGATTTTTCCTTAATTATAGG
>JAPFFP010000113.1:17695525-17711859 GCA_026153255.1 Solanum medicagineum | reverse complement strand
AATTCACAATCCCTTAAAAAAATCACAACTTTTCAATGTGAAAAAGTGTCTACTTTAATATAATTAATATTTTTTATAAATATAAATGTAATACAAAAGATATACTAGATTAAGTATTTTTGATTTAGGCATTATAGTAATTTAATATTGAAGTTAGAAAATTTGTATTTTTAAAGTAGTTTATATATATATATATATGTATATATATAAGTGTGTGTATATATACTCAGTATAATTTTACAAGTGGAAAATAAGAAAAACGATATGTATGTTTACAAAATCTTACCACGTGAATATAGAGAGATTGTTTCGATTACTCGACAAGTCAACATATTTGTATTTAATACTTTTGTCTAATAAATAATAGGCTAACCTTTGTGACTCCACGAAGTAGAACAATTTGGATAATACAAAAATGTAAAGGTCCTCAAAAGAATCCTCCGCAGGTTTTTCTGTCCCTCACAATTATACCTAACATTTTTATCCTTTCATTTTCTTTTATGAATCAATCATTTGTAACCTCTCTTAACCATCTAATGGCTTCCTTTCCCCTAAACTTAACATTAATATTATTACTATATCAAATGCAAAGAGCTGGATGGCCTTTTGGAGCCTTTCCTCTTCACTTCATCTCCTTGGCCTCCTGTCTCTCTTTCTTTTCCCTCAAACCTCCTTGACCACAACCAGCAACACCCCCGTTCGCGTTCAGGTGAACGTTCTACTCGAGGTGTCAGATGGACGGGTGGGGTCAAACTCCTCTGCATTCCATGAGGCCCCTGCTTTTCGCAATGGGGAGACTTGTGGAGACCGGATTCATGTGGCCATGACACTTGATGCTAACTATTTAAGAGGTACTATGGCTGCTGTCTTATCCATTCTCCAACATTCGACATGTCCTGAGGATGTCACATTTCATTTCCTATGGGTAAGACATGAACCTGAGGTGTTTTCAAGCATTAAGACAACGTTTCCTTACCTCAACTTCAAGTTGTACCGCGTTGATGTCCATAGGATACAGTGCCTAATTTCCAAGTCTATACGTCAAGCATTAGACCAACCTTTGAATTACGCGAGAATTTACTTGGCTAATTTGATTCCTAATGAGGTGAAACGCGTAATTTATCTTGACTCTGACCTTGTCATGGTTGATGACATCGCAAAGTTATGGAAGGTTGATTTAGGTGACAAGGTTTTGGCTGCACCAGAATATTGTCAAGCAAATTTCACGGTTTACTTCACTGACGCGTTCTGGTCTGATCCACATATGCCAAGAACATTTGAAGGGCGAAAACCGTGCTATTTCAACACAGGGGTGTTGGTGATGGATGTGGATAAATGGAGAGACGGAAACTATACGAAGAAAGTTGAGGATTGGATGGTTATCCAGAAGCAAAAAAAGATATATCAGTTGGGGTCTTTGCCTCCATTCTTGCTTGTTTTGGCAGGGAATATAATGCCAATTGATCATAGATGGAATCAACATGGATTAGGTGGTGATAATGTTGAAGGTAAATGCAGGGAATTGCATCCTGGACCAATTAGCCTTTTACATTGGAGTGGCAAAGGCAAGCCATGGTTGAGATTGGATTCACGAAAACCATGTAACGTTGATCATCTATGGGCTCCCTACGATCTTTATCGTTCCTCTAAACATTCATTTGAGGAGTAAACGTGTCACACAGGAGGGATCCAGGATATACACATATTTAATGAATTTCTTAATACAAATACAACTGGCGTCGTGTGAATTCACATGTTTCAATTCCATGGCACAAATGGTGAAACATATATTATAAGGTTTGAGGGAAGCATGTTTTGCATGAGGAAGAAAAGCAAAGCAGCAAATAAGAAAATAAAATTTGTTAAAGTGAGAACATAAATAAATACTTACATAGTTTTATTTTTGTTAGCTTCTAACATATGATCATTTATTGTTTGGATAATACGTATTAAAGAAAGAGGGCTAGAAGCAAAAGAATCACACTGGTGTGGAGCATGGCATTGTCCTAGTTCCAGTATTATATTTTAATTCTGACTAGTCTGATTCAGGGGCGGAATTACCCTTTTGTTAGGGGTTCATCCGAGCCCCCCTTTGATGAAAAATTATACTATTTATATATGGTTAAAATAATTTTTAATATGCATATAGTAGATGTCGAACCCCCCTTTAATTGCTACTTTTTCAAATTTTGAACTTCCTTAACAATCCTGGCTCCGCTATTGGTGTGGTTAACTCCTCTTATATACTATAGTATAGATTATCAATGAGTTAACTCTCCACGATGATCGTTTGAATTCAGATTATTGATGGCACAATTCTGTTACTAAGTACCATGTTCTTTTGTTGTCTCATAGAATTCCTAGTGTTGTCATAATTGCCTCCTCCATTTCTCTCTAGTTTTGGGTGTTCATCGATCAGGTAGATCTATACATTAGATAAGATCACAAGACACATACTATTTCAAACATAGGGAAAAATCAATAAAGTTTCAAGAAATACTAAATGATGAAATTGTAATCATAAAGGGGCAATGTATTTAGTAGTATAAATCCCTCAAGTTTAAATCTTGAATACGACAAAAGAAGTAGAGGATAATAGATATATTATTAGGCAAAATCACATATAAGCACCTAAGTTTTCTTGTCTGTTTCGTTGTTGTACGACTTGCGTAAAGCTTCCTTCTTACTCTTGATGAAGGCTTCCGTCTTCTCATTAATGTTGGAAGTCACGTGTATTAAATGCCTCTGTCTTGGTGTTGGTGCTGGTGATAATGGAACTTGCTTAGTTTCATTTCTTTTTTGAGTTGTTTCTTCGATAATCACGGACTTTCTTGGCCCAACTATCTCCATGTGTCTAAACTCAATTTCTATATCACCATTCATATTTTTGGTATTGGGGATTTGATTGCCCATAGTGACCCAAATTGTGTTGAAAATGAGGTTAAAGAGTCGATTGCATATGCTTGATGATTGAGATTTCTGAATTTGGCTTCCTTTGTCCATTGATTTTATTTTGTTGATGGACTTATTTGTAATGGTACGTGTATTATTAATATGTGATGAACCAAAAAAGGTGGGTTGAAAATGATTCTATTCTTACCAAGCTAGACACCTTTTCCTTTGTAGTGTGATTCTTTGCTCTATCTACCCAAAAGCATTTTATCCTATCCTCTACATATCCTTAGGATTATGTGTGTTTGATATTTTAACTAATAAAAGTAAATAGTGTGTATTTGATAAGACTAGTCTTCTTGTTTGTTTTGTAATATTTGCTATTGTGGTGAATTTAGGATTTGAAGTTTATGGATTTAGGATTTAGTCACCCTAAAAGGGTGGCCCAGTGGTTTGGGCTAGGAGCTTCCATGTTGCAAGTTTCAAGTTTGAAACCCTTTGCCAGTTGAGGTTCCCCTTGTCATAAAAAAAATTAGAATTTTAGTAATTTTGATTATCGAGTTCTAATTAATACTTTATACATATTTCAATTTCTTGAGATAAATAAGTAGAAATTGATGTCTCAATAATAGACATATATAATTTAGACAAATATTAGATCCACTCCTAATTTGAGAATAAGTAGAAATTAATGTCTCAATAATCGTCATATATAATTTAGACAAATGTTATAATACAAAACGACATAGATTTAGGATGATATCGTAATAATCATATCTAATTTAGATAAATATTATGATATAAGAATGACGTAGGTTTTGGAGTGGTGTGTTAGAGGTGAGAGGAGAGATAATAAGGTAAAACTTATCTGCACCCAATGTATACACCAATTCAATACATTCATGTCATGTGTTTAAATTTAGAATTCATTTTACTTAACTTTGATTAATTCTTATGTGTTTTACGTTATTAAATCACCTAATCATAAATTTTTTTATTAATTTAATATATACACCAAATATAAGTAAGTTTTACAACATAATATGGAATTTATTTTTGTTTTTCCTCCTCCCATCAAAAAAGTGATAAATGGTCTTCTAGACCATAAACATAGGGTGACAATTTTAACAGGAAATTTTTATTTTTTCTACTCAATATTTTTTAAAAGAGACATTAATTATAAATCAATTATAGATAAAAATTGAATTTTAATTTATCCATTTTTAATTAGAAGTCTTGAGTTTAACATCATTATGAAAATTTTTATTAGAAATCAGTTTTCTCTTCAATAGGCTTTGTGTGTCTCAAAATTAAACTAATAAAAAAAATTCAATCCAGATATTGAATACCGAATGAAAATTGTACGAGACCAGGAAAACTTTGAAGCCCAAAATCTTCACTTAAATGGCTTGAACCTCTGATCGCGCTATCGTTATATCATCTTATCTATATGTAGCTTTAATATACTTCTTATATAAGAAGGAGACTTGGACTCCCTAATAAACTAGAGTTAGGGTTATTTTTAATTTTCTACATATGTGCTGCATTAGCTTAATTATACAATTAGATTTTTAAATAATACTTTACTCCAAATTTTTAATAAAATCAATTATCTTTAGGAAATATCAAATCTATCCTTAATCTTAACTAGCTGCTGTAATGATAATTTAAGAACTCAACGTTAAATTATTACTTTACATAATTGTACCTCCTCCATAGAAAATAAATTAGATTGAAATAATTATAAAAATAACCTTATGAAGAAGATATATTTCAAAATTATCCATGACTTTTTGCTCTCTTTTCACATGACTGTATGCAGTCTTTTGGGTCTCAATATCTGCAGCCTTTTGGGGCCACTCAAACTTTGTAGTCCACCGTTATCACATAGTTCATGAAGATGTTCATTTGTGATTTTTTTAGGTTACTATTTATTATAACAAATTTATTATATTTAATAATTTTATAAAGTAATAATTGCTGCATTTAAATTTCCAAAATATAATTAATAAAATAAATTCTTAATAAATTTGATTAGTCTAAGTATCATTGCATTGCACCAGGTAGTATAAGAATAATTATATTGTTAATAGATATAATTTAAAAAAGAGTGTTTAAATAATGTTAATGGGATCTATACGAGAATAACACAAATTCTTTTTTAAACTATAACATCAAATAAAAGTTTTATGAAAGAATTTTAAATAAAAGAAAATCTATATTCTAAATAGGAAAAATTACTTGGGTGAGTATTTTAAAAAAAATAATTACTAATTTCAGTGATACTTTTTATTTCTTATTGTTTGTAGCAATAAATAGTAATATTATGATAAATTGACACTTATATTAAAGATGAATTATGCATGCAATATAAATATCTTTTAAGTGCTTAAAAGTATATTGTGCTTATTTGATAAAAAATTAATACAATATACATAAAAAATTCCTTTATTTAAATTAATATAATTTTTATTAATAACAATGAACTTCATATACACCGTAAGATTAGACCCATGAGGACACCACCCCTGGGATATATATGTATAATGGCTTATTTTCCATATGGATATAGTGGAAAGGGGAATGCACCTTTTCCTGAGCATAATTCACTTTCCAAGATTATTTGTAGGTTCCTTCCAATTATGTACTAAGAATCTTGAATTAAAAATTCAGCCTCAACCAAATTGACAATTTATTAGACTACTCTTACACTAATTGTAATATTTTTTCGAGAAAATCAAATTCCTTAAAAATAAGGAAAATGACCTCTCTAATAGAAGTAGAAAAAATAAGTTCTACAAATGACATTCTATATTGATTATGTTCTTCTTACCCTTCGACATATTTCATCTTCACCCTCGTCTCAATATCCCTCATCCTCACCACCTCCAGATTATTTGTCTAGAGTATATATAAATATTTTAAAGTAATATTTTTTGAATTACGTATATAACACAAGAAAATAAATAAGTAACCCATCATTTTTCTTCATCCAAACACACCTAAGTTTGAACATTTACGAGAGTTTCAAACTTCATGGAGCTCAAATCTTGAGCAAGCTTTATACTCTAGAGTGTTTTTTAATATTATAATTAAGGGTTTTTTAAAAAGGCAAAATTATCTTATAAGACATACTTCACTATTATATATACTAACCAATCGAATTTGAAATAACAACACTATATTTCAAGATTTGTAAAAATTTCGTTCCTCGCAAAAAGAAAGAAATGAAATTTTTGAATTTTGTAAAGAAATTGTCGTACTACATATTCTTAAAAGTTGTTAAAGGAGTAATTTGCTCCACTAATTGAACGACTCTATTACGTAACATAAATAGACACACGTTTATAATGTATTTAGCCATTGATGTATCTTAGATATGTATATCTGAAAAAGAAAGATACATGTATCTAAGCCCCTAAAATATGATAAAATATGGAATATTATAAACTAGCATGAATTAAGTAATTACCTCCCAAATTAGTGAGATTTGTGTTGTTTACCCTTTTTTAAGAAGTGATTTTTTTATTTTTCAAGGTAGCTCCATGATTTGAACTTGAGAATTTCATGTTGGAGGTCTCAAGTTCGAATTTCTTACCAGCGAAAGCAAATAATATGCCTTTTGGATCGAGCTCGTCGTATCGATCTTGGTTACGTCTCCTCTATGATTTATAAGCTATTACATAAGAGCAGAAATTTACCTTGTACACACTAAAAGGATAGCAACTGCGAATTTTCTTTGTCATATTTAAAAAAAGAAAAAACACACAAAGGAGGAGGTAATTTTTCTTTTTTTAATGGCTATGTTGCCAATTTCCCCCCATCTCCTCAAAGAGACCAATTGAGGCCCAATAAGGTAAAAGTAGTCCACTATATCACACAGAGTGAATCCAAAGCAAAGCAGAAGGCCCACCAATAAAGTGTTCGTCTCAGAGTAGGAACTGCCAACTGTCGACAACATCCTCTTCAACATTGACACATTTGAGTTTGACACTCAAAATCGATTCTTAGGAGCTATGAATTTCTTCAAATCCATCTTATCTGATGATCCAGATCCGGACCCTCCACTACCCGGAAACCCCCAAGGTTCCTCGCCGGAGCAATCTCATGAAAAGGATGTACAAGTTGACCAACCCGATTCACGATCTGATTCCACACCCGACGGTGGTGGTGGTGACGGTGATGGTGATGGTGATGGTGATGGTGGTGTTTGGAGCTTTGGAGGTTTGTTGAAGACATTGTCAACCCGATCCGAATCAGTGCTCGAGACATACCGCCGGGATCTGCAGGAATTCGGATCCGGGTTGAAGAAAGAAACCGAGTTGTTCCGTGAAGTTGCTTCTCGGGCTGTTAAGGATCTTCCTAACTCGATCGAGGTCATTGATGGAGTTATCAAATCGACTACTGAGATTATATCACAAGGTAAAGATACTCTTCTCGCTTCCTCTGATGCTGAACCCGAAACCCCAGATGCGAATCGGAGTTTGAATCCGGGTCGGTATAGTCGGTTCGAATCTCAACTGATGAATATCCTAAGTGACCCGAATACATTCTGTGTGGAGCCTGAGGATTTGGAGGAGTACAAGAAATGGAAATCTGAGTTTGATTTGAAGGAGAAGAGTAAGGAAGTTGAGATTTTGATTGAAGAAAATGGATCTTTGGAAGGTATGTACAAAAGGGTTGTGCCTAATGAAGTTGATCATGAGACTTTTTGGTGTCGTTATTTTTATAAAGTGTATAAGCTTAAGCAGCAAGAGAGTGTAAGAGCTAATCTTGTGAAGAGAGCAATATCTATAGATGATGATGAGGAATTGTCTTGGGATGTCGATGATGATGACGACAATGAGCAAGAGAGCAATGCCAAATCAAAAGTTGATGAGAAGGGAAAAGAGGGCTCTGTTGTTGAAAGCTCTATCAATGATGTTAAGAAAGAATCTGCCGCTCAAGATTCGACCAACATTGCAAAGGAAATGCCTAGTAATAGAAGTGAACTAGGCAAGCAGGATTCGACCAACGTTGAAGAAAAGGAAGTGCCTGCTAATAAAAGCGAACCAAGCAAGCAAGATTCGACCAATGTTGCAAAGGAAGTTCCTACCAATAAAAGTGAACCAAGTAAGCAAGATTCAACCGATATTGTAAAACAGGCCACTCATAGTGATGAATCACAAACTTTAAGTTCAGCTGCTGTTGATAGGAAACAAGAGAATCAGTCTAGTGTAGCTGGTGATGGCAAGAGCCAGGTCGTAGAATCAGTTGGGAATAACAAAGATAATAAGAAAGAAGACACTGAAGGGAGTAAAAAAGAGGAAGGGGTAGTAAAAGGTTCAGAGGCGAAAAGTGACAAGGATGGATCTGGCAAAGATGGTGATGTCTCTATTGCTTCAAGTCAAAAGACTCGGGCTGATGAGGACGACTTGGATTGGGCTGAGATTGAAGACATTGAGGGTAATGATGACAAAAAGGCAACCTCTAGTGTTGCAAGCTCCAATAGAGATGATTTGAGGAAGAGGCTTAATGTTGAAGAGGATGATGAGGATTTGAGTTGGGATATCGAAGATGATTGATGAGCCTGTGAAAAGTTAAATTCTCTATCAAGCTTAGGATACGTGGAAAGCTGGATGCCAAAACAGTCAACGTACAACCGAACTCAAGAATTAAACTTTAAAGCTTGAAACGTAGTAAAGTAAGAAAAATGTTTATTGTCTCAGGCAGTTTGTTTAATTGTGCTTGGTGATTTTCATTCTTTATATTGAACTTTTAGTTTAATAGTCACGATTTCTATGTTCTTGTAATGTGAACATGTTTTTGTGCCCTTTGTATACTTGGGAAATTTGAATGAAAGTAATGATGTTCATAGACAAAATGCAATCCCACTATTCTGTTGCATTTATGAACTCCTCTATGAAGTGTGTTCGGTTCTTTGGAGTCGTGTTATTAATGCTTACAATGTGGTATTTGTCCTCGGGGAGGAGGTGATTACTCTTTGATTTTGATTACTTTATCCCCATTGAGGTGCTTAATTTATATGCTTGCTCTAATTAAATGCTCTCTTAGTACATCTCTTCAAGTGATCATATAGTCACATCATATCATGGCTTTATTTATCACTGGTTGACCCTTTTCAGCCACTTATATAAGCATAGCAACTGCAAAAGAAGGTAAGTCTGCTGTCTGCAGAGAATCTTCATTTGGATAAAGCTTCCAATTGGGAGAAGTAAAACGGCACCTTTATCAGCACAGCGTAGCTTTTTTGTCTAGTAAATCAGTGTCTGAAGGTGCATGACTGTGAATGTGCTTCCAGTTATATTATCTGTAATAGCTTAAAGTCTTATCAAATGGTAGAAGGTGGATGGCGAGAGTAAACTAGATACAAAAGGGAAGCGCGCAGCCCTTCATGTTCTTACCTCTTACTTCTACACATAATATCCCCTGATCTTTTAACACCCTCACCCCCCGAAAAAAAATCCCCTACTCCACTGCTGTTGTTTCTAATCACTTGAGTAATACTTTAGCTGCGGGGAGTCCATTTGCTGCACAGCTCGCCATAGCATGAGATTATTGGGGTCCCTTCTTTTCACACACGCAGTTCTCCTTTTCTCTCTTGGCATCATAGGTTAAGCGGCTACTGCATCTAAATAGAGAATCCTAACCATTTTTCATGAGTGAAACTCCTCCAAGTTGATAAGCTGAATAACCTGGAGTATTTTCTACTGCTGCCATTGCTATACTAGTATAAAAGGGTGGGTAGGAAAGGAAGGAACCTTTATGTAGCTGATGAAATTGTAGGAGCACCTCAACTTGCCACCCCACCGACTTCCATTAAAGGATGAGAATATTCTAGTTGTTCTTTATCCTCTTATATAGTTGGTGGCTGTCTGCGACTCATTGATTTATCAAACAGGTCTTCCAATGACTGAGGCCCATATCTTTAGTTTTGAACCACCAAATAGTTACTCCTCCCTGAAAGACGTTAAAACAATGGTTCATCTTTCCTCCTAGTTGAGCTGCCAAATTTTAGGAAGTATGCCTCTTAAGCAATCTTTTAAGGTTGGTATGTAGGCCGTGAAATTTAGGATGGACTGAACATTATTGACATATGGAGAAGCATGAAGAATCGATCATCATATCTCAATGTTACAATATTGTTTCAATTCTATAGACAAGACTTGGGGCTTGAGAGGAAGTTTAGACCAAATTTCACTTGGCATATACTGGAAGTACCCCTATATTTACCAAAATACTGAGGCATTAAAAGTAAGAACTGCATGTTGAGTCTGAATCAATCAATAAAGATGGAATTCGGTTCAGGAAGCATGAAAACCAATTATAATTACCTAAAAGCAACTATTAGTGCAATAATAGTAGTAGTAGTAATAGTTGCTTTTAGGTAATTATTTTTGGTTTTCATGCTTCCTAAACCGAATTCCATCTTTATTGATTGATTCAGACTCAACAACTATTACTGAACTTCAACATATGATCTGGGAAATAAGAACTTAAAGACAAGTATTTTGTTCAGAAGGTAATGCAAGTTTTACAACTAGAAAACATAGAACCAATGAGGTGCTATGGTATTTACATAGACCTCAAAATAATGTTCTTTCAGCCTCATTTACACATGTAAGGATTCAATGAATTCTAGCCTCATTTGCAAATTCAATTTTACAGCAAAAGGAAAGCAAAAATATAGCATTAAAGCTTCATCTTCTGAGTTGAACTAGTTTCGTCTTCTAAACAAATATTTGGTCACTTCAGTTATCTGCTGTCAGGTATCTCTAAACCTTACCTTGGGGTTGTAGATGAATAGTTATAACAGCCAACGCCTAATCTCTAAAAGCAAAAGAAGGCTGTCTTTGAAATGTTAAACAAAAATCGAAATTTATGCTCAACACCTGAGTTCATGTACCCCTGTAAAGAGAGCCATATCTATACATGATGAAGAATTGTCTTGCAATGATGATGATGATGAACAAGAACTCAATGTCAAATCAAAAGGTGATGAGCAAAGTTGGGCTAAGGGCTCTGTTTGAAGATCCGTTATTTCGCAAACCAAGTGAAGGAAGTGTGCTGTTTTTTAAATGATTCAACCAAGTAGGCTTCAATTGCAAAACAGGTAATTATGGTATGATGCAGTTAGTTCAATCGTGCTAATTTTCATTCTTTATACTTTTAATAATTTTTAGTTTGAGTCGAGATTGATACGTCCAGTTCTTCATTTATAAAATGAGCATGTCTTTATATTCCATGTACATTTGGTCCTTGGTTGATGATGGTTGAGTTCTTGGGAATTCTATGGTTTTTTGCTGGAATTGCTGTCTGATAAAGTGTTACTGCTTTCTTACTGGTTCTGAATACTCCATGCTATCTGCATGCTTTGATGTAAATTTAGAAACTTACATTTGATGTGCTTCTCTGGAATCTGCCATTTCCTTGCACCAACCGAATACTCTCTCACCACTTCCTCCGGTGGTTTCTGTCATATTTTTGTCTGACTTTAACAGCAAGTGTCAAACCAAATTTCCCCTGGCATTTGCTGAAAACGCCCCCGTTGTGACCAAAATTTTGAGTTTTAAGTTGGGATGTTGAGACTGAATCAGTCAATAATGATGAAATCCGGATAGCCAAAAAAACCAAGTATAATTAAATGATACCCTACTGACCTTAAAGAGATTGATGCAAAAGCGAAAACTTAAATACAAAATTCAGCCTGTTGTTTGGCTAATATACACTCCAGTTGCCTAAGCTCAGTTATCTCTAAAGCCTATCACATAGGTGAACAGGTATAGAAGCCAACGCCTAATCTCTATGTAAAAAAAGAGAGAAGGAAAACCTTTGAAAAACCATAAGAAAAAATAAAGCAAATTCATGCTCACTCATTGTACACAGCAGGAGAAAGCCCCTTCAGCTAGAAAGGGTATTTAAAGACTTCAAACTGGAGATCTATGGGGATTTGCCATCAAGATCCAAACTTGGTTCTGACGCGGTCTCTGATTTAGGCGAGTCACCAGGGGGTGGTAGTGCAAGGAACCGTCCTCTTTGAGCACGCGGTGGAAGATGCTTTGCAGGTTTTCTGGATCCACCACCATTCCATGGCAGAAATACACCAGTACCACCACGTGGAGCCCTCCGGGGATTCACAACCACTGGACGCACTGGGGCTAGCATAACCATCGGAGCTCGAACAACACCCCATTTGGGGATCACATCCATTGGCTCATAACCATTTTGTGCTCCATTTGCAGTTGCATATTGTGTTGGAACACCAGGTTGCCATAAGGTCATGGCTCTAGTCAGAGGAGCAACTTCTGGAACGTTGTTTCCCATCTCTGTTCTGACTTTGAAGAATGTCATTGTAACTCTTTTGTTAGGAGATGAGCACATGGCATGTCTGGCCATATCAGCACTGTTTCCCCTCATGACCAAAAGAGACCTGCAAATATTAAACAACAGGTCGAAAACCAACCATAAGAATAGTCATTAGGGAAAATAAAAGGGAAAACCAAGTGCTTGCATACAGGTTCTTTTTGAACTTTTGTCTCTCATGTCATATAGTTTCATTAATTTACCAGGAGAAATTGAAGGAGCTCTTAGTTTAGTAGACCGGGGGTGGTTTGTTTTAGAGAGATGATCACCAAATGGAACTTCAACAAACATTGAAGAAAAGATTTCATGTTATGGCTGAAACTGTGGCAAGTCTATTCATTTATAAGATAAGATTGTAATTACTGAGTCAATATAAACTACAAAGCAAAAGCTTCATCGGTGTAAAGCACCTAATTTAAATGACGTGCATACCCCTCTTTTAGAGAAAGCATGAGTGAGCCTTTGTAGTTCCCTTCACTGTCACAAACAAGCGTTCGCCCAAATGCCATCATTGAGTCAGCCAGAACAAGGGTGGATACTGGCTGTTCCAAGTGAGGTGGTTTCAGGAAAGGTTGTGAATACTCCCCCTAAATAAGCAGCATTCAAGTATTTAGGCTTCATTTTTATACTGATAAAAAATTTGCAGGAAAACGTAACTCTAGAATAAATGCATATACCTCATCAAAGAAATTGATGATGCAGCTGTTAGGTCTTCTACTCTCTGATATTAGATGCCACTGAATCAGGTGGTCTATGACACCTTGAAGAAGAGCTGGAATGGGCTCATTGTGACCTGAAAGTTGGCAGTTTTCCCAATTATGATAGGTATGATAGAATTAGAACTGGAGATTGAAGTTAAGGAGAATCCAGGGGCCAATGGTCAAATCTTGTACGCGACAAATAGCAACAACAGATTGTATGATTTAAGATGCATCATTTCTTACTCTTTTGACATGTGGTGTCCTCTTTTACATGCCCAAAAATTGGTGCACCAAGCTGAATTAGCTCTCTTTTGCTGCCCTTCACCTGCTGGTTGTACAGAATAAAAGTTTCACCTGAAACACAGTCACACAGACCATTCAGGAAATTATCCAAAATCACACATTGGAGAAGTAGGTAGTAAATCAGATTATACATTGCTGGCATCCTAAAACTTGACAAGGCTACCAAAAAGAGAAATAGGTAGAAGAAGTTTAACTTTAGTTGATGTTTTTGGTGCTTGTATGGTTCATCAGATTATAAGAAAAAAGAGAAGTTTAAGCGAAAACAAAATCAGTATCAACCTCAAGCACAAAGTCACAAAAAATGATTTAAGGCAGCTGCAATTAGTCATAAAGAAAAAACGAATGCCCAGACCTGCTCCAGCAAACCTACAGAAGGTGTCCTTTTACTATCTCATAACTTCGCCCCAAAAAGGAAACAACAATAACTATAAAAGCGTCACGAATCACAGGATCCACCTGAGAGTTCACCATTTTGACCAGCAACTCGAAGTTCATTCACAAGGTGATCTAATTTAGAGAGTTCATTCGGAGTAAAAACATCTTCGAATAACTTGAGACCTCTCACAACATTCACCTGCCAGACACAATGTAGGGAAGTTTAAGCCTTCACAACATTCACATCCTACCAGAATGGATGTAAAATAACAATGAAAGAGAGGACTTACCATATGTCCTTTGACTGGTTCCTTTGATACAAAACCCTTTGTCATCTTGATCTGGTCATGCCTTGCCTCGCAGTTTTCATGGTTTGTGCAAAATTCATCAGAATCCAGGAAATGCTGTACTTCTTGAGATCCTATAAAATGAAACAAAGCATTTTAATAAGTGTATTCCCTATCCACAATGATGGAAGTACATATTAACTAGTAAATATCGTCTACAAACATATTAGGGGGTGTTCGTATAGGCTTTTTTAAGTTGCTTAACCTATCTACTTTTGGTTTTTGATTTTTTCTCTGTACTTTTTAAGGTTAAACTAAGGTGCTTAAAGGCACTTTATGTTTTACCAAACACCTCTAAAAAATTAAAAAGTGCTTAAAAGTAAAAAACATTTAAAAATAAGTCAATCCAAACACTCACTTACTCTTGTCAGGACTTAGAGCCGATATATTTTTTATCGAAGTTAGTTGTGGCAGAATTTGGCAAACGGACAAATATAGGGCCTTTACCAAAAAAGCACTCTTTTACCATGGCATTAGTACAGAATGTTTCTAGTTGACCACGTATTTTATGGTAATGACCCTAGAGCATTAAGTCAATGTAAAAGAATGGGGCAAAATCAACTAGTCCCCACATAATGATACCAAACCATTAGTATTCACCAAACCACTATTAATAACCCACACAAAGGGTGCAGTTTTAAAAGTGAACTAGTAGATTGGTAACCTGAAATTGGTTAAATCATTTTGCTAATATCCACGTGTTGCTAAAATTAATAAGCATGCTCTTTTAAACTCTTTTTTAAAAGCATATTCTAAGCATAATCTTTTTGATAATATATAATTTAAGTCCTTAAAGATACAGAGGGGACGGAACTTTCGGAGCTTTCCATTATAGCATTGCGACGAGAAAACGAAAGCAGCCAGCATTAACACATAATAGAGGAAAGTGCAGATGGCCCACACTATAAACCTACCAAATGAATACGGAATTCCAGAACAAGTCCCTTGGCCCAAACCCCCAAAAGTATTGGATAACACAAAAAATGAACCATAATTATACACTCCCCCTAAAGAAAAATTGAAGTCATTGATCTTACATCTATCAATAAAATATAGATTTTCATATTTTCATATTAGTCCGGTGGGTGGTAAAGTCAGGATTATCACTAAAGAGGGTTCAGAATCTGAAAAAATAGTCACACAAATTAATTAAAGGAGGGTTCAACATTTATTATATATAAAAAAAATATTTTAAATATATATATATGTAATATAATCTTTCAAAAGGGGGTTCATCCTGACAAAAGGATAACTCCGCCACTGAATAAGCCTATGTCCACAAATAGTAGTAGTCTTTTTGATTGATCATATTCCAAGTTAGTGCACAACTTGAAATAAAAATAGCTCAGTCCATATGCATTATTCAATCGAAGCACTTCAATTGCCTTCATAATGATGCACTTTTATAGACATTGAGTTTCTTATTAAAATTCAAAAAAGATTAAACTTTATTGAGCAGGTAGTAATTATCAAAGTAATTTCTTTTTTATTTTATTACCTGCTTTGATTTACTTTAAATAACAATTTTTCTGAAATAATGATAAAGATTGCGTACAACACTCTCAGATCTTAAGATTTTGGTAACTAGAATTCAATAGCCAACTTATAGGTAATATTAGGGAGACAGTTATTTTTGGGAAAATAAATTATTTTCATAAGACAAACTAGAATGATTCTAACCAACCAAATGAATTAGGTTAAAAAGCCAAGCCAAACCTTAGCAGATCTGTTAGGCTGCTAAAGAGATGAAGCCAACTAGACAGAACTATGACGTTCATCAAAACATCATACATTTGTGACCACCTAAAAAAAGTAAGAAAAATTTAATGAGTGCCTCTGATACCCACCTCGAGGCATTTTTCTAACAGAGCCGTCTTCTCTTATTAGTAGTATTATTTTTTTGTACAGTGAAACTCACTGTGTTTTCTGAATTCTGATTCTCTGCTGCACATAACACCTAACATTACAACACCCCCTTTTTTCCCACATTGGTTTTATCAAAACTTTATTCAAAATAGAAAACATTGGGAAATCAACAGCATTTAACTAAAATTTTCATTTCCAATTCGAATAAAGCTGAAAAAGTCCTCCATAAAAATCTGAATATTTTGGCCCTCTTTTTGAAAAGAAGGATGACAACTTTCAATTGAATTTCAATACACCAAATTGGGTTTGGCTTGAAAACTTTGACAGAGAATTTTCACTGTCATTTTAAACAAATATATATATAGGGGCAAGAGAAACAGGGAGAAGATTACCACGTGGAGAATTAAACTCTCACCAATAAAGTGGAGTTTAGGTAATCAATCAACTGATTAAGATATCTCTTTTTCAGTTTGTCAAAAAACTGATT
>JAPFFP010000113.1:17664781-17695425 GCA_026153255.1 Solanum medicagineum | reverse complement strand
CTCACCAATAAAGTGGAGTTTAGGTAATCAATCAACTGATTAAGATATCTCTTTTTCAGTTTGTCAAAAAACTGATTTCTTTTCTGTTTTTTAACTGAAAAAAGAATTTTCAATGTTTTATGGAAACAAATTCCAAAACAGAAATTTAAATGGAGGAAACTCTTGCTATAGAGTTTTTCTTTAGGGACTTTCTTTTTTAAAATAGAAAACAAAACTGAAATAAGAGAGAGAAATGAGAAATGGAATCGTAAGGTGTAAAATGAAATCTTACCACAAAAACCTAAATCATTAATTAATTAAGTCACTAAATATTTTCTTAAAAAAAATATACACGATGTAAATTTAAATTAATTAAAAATGATCTGTAGCTTTACAGGGTTAAACTTACAGGGAAAAAGAGAAATTTCCATGCTTTAAATTTCAGAATAATAGTTATGTTTTATCGACGAATCAGATTTGAGATCCAAACCCAATAGTCCTTATTCATCGTAAAAGAATCAACATATTTAATAATTTTCTCTGTAAAGTCCGATTCCATAATTTTTTTGAAAAAACTTCTACTCTTTTTCAAGAAAAAATATAAATATTCTTTAAAATCAAATTCTTTTCTGTAATAAAAACTCGTCCCAAAATAGTCAAACTCCCCTAATAATAGTAACTGCATTCTAAAATGAATTTCATGATGATTTAAGAAAGAAAAAGAACTCTTGAAACTCTGTACTCTATTTCTACGCCGACGGTATAATTTATGTTGCGAATATGCCAAAAATGTCATTAACAATCCACATGAATTATGATAAAATAATTTATCTCTTTAATTTTCAAAAAATATTCTTCCAAAAGAAATTACCTTAATATAAATATCAACAACGAGTGAGGAAAAAAATTCACTAACGGCAACGACATATACGATGTCGACATATAAGATGATAACAATAAAAAATTTAATAAAATTTTACTAGTGAGATATAAAAAAAATATAACTTACATAAATTTTATTATAATCTTATAAAAATAAAAAAATTATTTCCGAAAAACCTCCGGCAACGACATATATATGAATGCTTTATATGAGAACAAAGCACAGAAAAGTCTCTTCCAAGAGATTATAAGAAAAACAGAGTAAAATTAACATATAATATTTGGAAATACAGGAATATTCTCTATAATATTTTAATTCTCGATTATGGAAACACCGTTTAGTTATTTGTTTTATGCACTTGGCTCAAAATTTTTTAAAAGAAGTGGTGATATAGTTATTTTAAAAAATCATTAAAAAACTACTTGCCTGTGTCCGTGATCTCACTTTCCGGCGATCCATTTGAATCATCTCTAACTGAATCTTCATCAACCACCTCACCGCCTCCATTTTCGGACTCTTCATCATGACAATTTATCGATTCCTTTATTACTTCACCGTGTTTCACGTCTGGGATCTCGACTCTGTCACTCACTTTCCGAGCAGCGATTTTTCGGAGCTCAAGCGTCACATCAGCAATTGAATAATACTTCTGCATCTGAAGAATTGGGATCCAATTCAGTCTCCTTCGATGTATGGCGGAGAAAACCGATTCATATTCCGATCGGCCGCCTTCCAGCTGAGTAATATGATTACATAGCGCATCAATAATCGCATTTGCAGCGGCGAATTCACCTCTGAACCACGAAATTATCGCATCCTTAGCGAATGTTTCTGACGTCATTGGAGGTGGTTGGACTACCGGAGCAACAGGAAATGGAAATCGCTCGGAATTTGCAACAACGCCGGCTACCGGCGGCATCTTGATACAGGTCGTCGGAGAGAGGTGAGTGAAAGTTTCCAATATTTGTGGGGCAGCTGAAAATTTGTTGTGTTGAATAGTCTAAATTGTTGCAACAGTAATGTATTTAGAAGGCATATAGAGAGAGATTGAGAGATTTTGGGGTTTGGTGGGTATTTAGAAGGTGTCTTTGGAGGCTTTTACAAAGAGATTTTGGGGTGGGAAGTCCGTGGAGGGGTGTGGGTAGGCCCATGTAGCACCCTGGCAAAATTGTCAAATTCGAATTTAAAATTATTAATTAATTGCTAATATTTTATTTATAATTGGACGAATAATATGTACGTAATTTTATTTTTATTTTTATTTCAACGAATAATATGCACGTAATTTTATTTTTATCTTATAATTTAAAAAATAATATAAGTATAATTTTATTTTTACGTAATAAAGATGGAGAGATTATTTTTTATGAATTCTCTGCTAACACATATTCCCATCGTCCTTGGAGGCTAGGTATCCCACGTAGCACCCCGGCAAAATTGTCAAACTTGAGTTCCTAATTTGCTTATGATTTTTTTTTTATAACGATAGTTCTCAGGAAATAACTTTTATACCTCTATGAGGTAGTATGTTGTTTCGTTTCTAAATTATTAATTATTGATATTTTTTTATTTAAAAAATATATTATTTTATTTTATTTGTAATATTTTTAAATTTAACTTATTATATATCATATTTAGGATTACAAAATTAAAGGGTATTTTGATACATTTGATATACTAACTTTAATCTAGGTTCACAAGATTGAAAGTTTTTTTTATTTTTATAAATTTCATGTTAAGTCAAATTAGATTATTCTTTTTTAAACAGGAGGAGTGATATTTTTCATGGATCGAAAGAGGATGATGTGTTATGCAGTATTATTCTTACTTTATGAAAATAGAGTGATTATTTTCAATATATTTATTTATGTTGTTTTAAATTATTTGTATAGTTTTAATTTGATATGAAGTTTTAAAAAGTTAGAAAATGACTTTAAATAAAAGATATATAAATATATAAAAAGAAGAGATATTCTTTTTAATAATAAACTAAAAAAAGAAAGCAAGATGAATAAATTAAAAGTTTAGATAAAAAAAGAAAAATAATTTTAGGAAGGAATATATAGTACTGAAGCAGTCATGTCAAAATACAACGAAGAACAACACATCATTCCATAATTAAAGTAGAGAAAATAACAAATACTAATGAAATCGAAGAAGAAGATAGAGATATTTTCAACACAAGTAACATAGCGGTGCAAAATATAAGTTGTTTAGTAATTAAAAAGCATAAGAAAATGATGAAGTTTATTAATCTGAATGAAAATATCAAAATTATAATATTTCATGATATTAATTGACTACAATAATGTTATAATATGAGAAAATATATCGAAATCACCTCACATTATAACAAAAATTAAGTATAATCGTATATTAATTAATTAAAATCAGGAATAGAAATGTTATGTAACTTCTAGGTTTTAGAATTTCCCTCAAAAAAGCATATTACTTATTGAATTCCGCATTTTGAGATAAATTGCCAGAGTAAAGCTAAGGAGCATCAACCATCCACAATCATTGGTATAGTCATATGCTACTCAAGTAGTGCAAATGCCCTCGCAGAGAGAATTCTCTCATACTCACTCATAAAGCATTTAAAATTCAGGGACTGAGGAAGCATTCTCACTCTCACAATTGAAATTCAAGCACAATGACTAACACCATAAGCTTGCCCCCGTACTCATCTTTCGATTTGGTGACAAAATGGATTTGGATCACTTTAGGACTTAAGAGCTTGTAACTTAGGTTCAAGAGGCTTTGGTACAACATTTTAGGCAAGTAGTGATTAAAAGCTATCCTTGAACCATGCTTACCAACACTTTTACCTTCATAACCCATCCATTTTCACTAAATCCATCCTTATTCCACCAATTCAAGCTTTTCCCTGGTGTTTTCTTTCTCTTTTTCAGTAGTGCCTCAATTTCGAACTCATTTTTGCAAATCTTTTCAACTCAAGACACTATTCTTTTCTTTTACTTTACCCGGCTCATGATTATTCATTTCTTTCTTTCCTCCCTAACTAACCCCCTTATTTTGTTACTTTACCATAATAAAGGCCACCCTCAACTTAGGCTTTTAGCATAAGGTGAAGTACACAATATCTATGCCTCAAACCAGGGCCACTAATGCAGCCACCCTCAACTTAGGCTTTTAGCCTCAATTATGGTTCACATGTTCAAAGATAGACCAGGGCTAATATCAAGGTATTTCATCAAACAAGGTTAAGTTAGCAAGGTGTCAAGAAAGAATAAGTACATGACAGGCTCAAACATTTGGAACAAGGGATTCACTGGTTCATTTGGTAGGTCATTTAGGCAAAAGTGGGCCTGCTAACAAAACAAAGGCCTAAGATCCCTTCCAAATCAACCAAATTACCAAACCAATCTTAAAGTACTAAGGCAAGTTCTGAGTCCATACATGATACATGAATGCACCAAAATAAGCTCACAACACACAATTTGCACACATAATCAAGTATAGACTCACAGGTCATGCTTCTAGCCTCAGCTTACCTTCACAATATCAGAACAAACATTGCCAGATACTCAAAATGTATGAATGCATCAACAACCACAATCCAAAAATTTTTGAGGGTACCTAATTTTTTTATCAAAATTTAAAGAACATTTAAAATCTATGTATATGCCAACAGATAACATCACTATGTATTTACAAACTATCTACACTACCTAAAACATACCAGTGCAACAGAAAATTAAACATCCACAAGGAAAAAGAAATACAGCAAGAAAGCCTTGGGATCAAAAATAGGGGAAGTTATGGACTTGAGGCTACTCAGGCTTCACTTTAATCTATAACTTCCCACACCCTGACAAAATAGGATACTTTGTCCTCAAAGTAAAAACACATAGTAAGATGAACATAACAAAAATATAGACTTATATATATATATATATATATATATATACACACACACACACGTCAAAAACCAGCATTTAAAAACCAATATCAAAATAATATTGTCTAACAGGAGAACAGAATATCCATAAATAAAAATAAGATCTGGGGTAAAAAATGGTCAAATATCATGGTGCTTAAGCACCAGTAGTAGGCTGGTCTGCGGGGTCCTGTGTCAGCATCTCCTCCTCAGCAAGCTGGGCTGCAGCTGTACCTGAGCTACACTTTGCATGTGTCTATCTCTCAGAATAGCCACCAGCAGTAGCGACTCCTGCATCACCTCCTCTGCTATGGGCTCCTCCCAGGTCTCGGCCTCTTCTGAGTCGGCTCTGGTGCAGCATCATGCTCAAGGGGTCTCTTCCCACGGATGTCCGGATGGTCAGTGAGCCAATCAAATGCCTCATCACTTGTCGATGCCACCTCTACGATTATAATAAGGGTTGCCAACATCTGCAATAAGTCAGCCTTAAACTTGGCCAACTCCTCCGTCATTGCACTTATATCGGCAGGCCTAGCTCCCTCAAGCCTCTTGTGGGCTCTGGCCTCAAATGCATCGACTCGGGCATCCACCGCTCGAACTCTCTTATCAACTAAATCTTGGGAGAATACCTTTATCCTCTCCTCGGAGTCCCGAACAGTCTGAACAACCCATGGATAGACCTTTGCTGACAACCCCTGTAGCCTGACCTCTACCACAGCCACCCTGCATAGTAATCCCTGAAAAGCAACAGTAGACATGAGAGAATCAACCTGTAAAGTGGATGTCGCTGGTGCTGGAGTACTGGAGGCTGGTGTGGACTCGATCTCAACTGCTGGCGTAGGCTTTACAATAGTTAGAGTAGTGCCGGTAGTTGCTGGAGGTGAACCTGGAATCTGAGGCTCTACCGAGAATGGCTCTGGGATAGCTGGAGAAGCTGCTCATGGTAAGGCCACCAGGTTCTCATCAGTCTTTATCAAGCTGGGATCCATGGTGCGTGTGGCCTCTACATGAGGGTCCCGATTGGGGGTCAATAGGAGCTCCTGCTGCACTGCATAAACGATGGATCAAAACTGGGAAAGGCAGTAAGGTGTTTGTTCAAGCTGCAGCCTCATGAATTTGCTCGGAGATAATTTGATTCCAATCTATAGCATAGCTAGCTAAAATGCTGGCCAACAACATCTCTCTCTCTAGGGTGATCACGTTATCCATAAAGGTTGGCCTAATACGCCAATGGATAATGGACCACCAGAACTTCGCCCGAAATGAGAGGTGCGCTTTCACTATCAGATCTGCGTGGTTTGTGACCCACATCGGCTTGACTCTTGCCTCGCAGATCTGGTTGGCAATCCACTGTAGAAGCTCTGTTCTGGCCCTGATGCCCGTCCCAATCATCACTCTCCTCATTTTGTCAATACAACCATCGTACTCGGTAGACTGGGGTACTCTGTAAATGGGCCCAAACTGGACTCGTTGGATCGTCTCCTCCGAGATATCAACCCTCTTACGCCAAACTGTCACCACCCATAGCTGCGGCTGCTTAATTGACTTCTTGTTCTTTGGTAACCCTTGGCGGAGTGTAGCAACATAGGTCGCATAGAACTCACGGACTATGTAAGGGGCATATTTGCCCAACTACTGTGTGGTCCATCATAGTCCGTGCTCATCTAACCAAGCATCCAATCCGGGAACTCTATCTAACCCTGAGGCATTCAGTCTAGACTCCTCATAAAACTGGTGGACCAATTTGCCTGCCCCTTTGGCTTTAACCCCTAGTCGTATATCTCTTTTATTCCTACAACGAACTACCTGGGATCGGCCGGGGGCTGAGATTGAGCTTCTTCCTACTGGGGCTATGAGGTACTTTCAGATTCTGACTCGGTCCCCTAGTGTGTGGGGGTCATCTGTGGCAAGCTACTCCCCGAGCCATCTCCCTCAACCTCTTGTACCTCCTCTTCAGCCTGGGAGGCATTACTAACTTCCATAGGTGCCTAAGTTGCACGGGTTCGAGTTTGGGGCATATTTTCCATAGGGTCTATCCTAACCCTGTGCACCTTTATTGACCCCTCAGATCTCTCGGCCTCGGAGGACTTGTCAACCATCCTCCGTCGAAAGGTTTGAATTTCCCATTTATCTTTTGGAGGCATGATATCTGCAAACCAACCAATGACCCATGTGAGCATTAAGACGCCTGAACGAACAAATCACATAACAAAGAACGAAAGACAAAAAAAAGACAATTCAAAACCAGAAAATCTCTGATGCAGGAGCAGGTTTGCAGATACGAGTGCAGTTACGACTCGTAGGGTGACCTACGAGTCGTATACTAGCTTCGTTGAACCAATATGCCTACAAAAATGCTTTCTAATCTTAGGTACGAGGGACAATTATGACTCGTAGGATGGCCTATGAGTCATAATCTGGGCTGGTACCCATTTCCAAAATCATGTTTAAGAACTCAGATAAGCTTACGAGACCCTCACTATGAGTCGTAGTAAGTACTATGAGTCGTAGGTGCATCTCGTATGAGAAACTTGCAGGAACCACAGGTGATTGGTGCTTGCTACGAGGGACCACAATGACTCGTATACGTGTCGTAGGAGTGCCTCATAGCTGAAAGTAGAGGGCACCAGTAGTGCCTATCATTTACCCACGCAAAGTAATAGCTAAGCACACAATTCAAAATACTTGGCACATAAGAGCTATACAAATATTTGGCATAGAAGAAATCCCACAATGACATTAGAAAGATAAAAACCATCATCCCTAAGAATCAAAATGAGTCCTACATTACATCAAGCACACCGATAACAATATACTTTCCAAGCTCACACTTGATATCTACAAGACATTCCACAGAGATGCAAGTGACATTCATACCATTTCAATCATGTCCAATAGGTTAAGGCACATAAAACAAACCCAGACCTCCAAAATTCTAAACCCAACAACAATTCATACAATGGTAGGGCAAAAATTAAGCATTATATTCAATGAACCAATAATCTTCACATTTACAACTACCCACTTAGGAATTCGAATAAGGTTTGAATCACAACAAGACTTTTAAAGCCCTAGGTTACATATGTAGATCAAAAATCACCACATGGCATGATTATACATGGTTAAACTAAGAATACACTTATCTAAGGACTAAGCTCAACACAAAAGAGTGCTAAATTTAACCACGAGGCTTACCGATTGATCTGAGAATTTAACCAAAGCAAAGAGACACAAAAACCATGCCGAAACCCTAGAAATAGTGGCCTCACCGAAATCCTTGTCGAAAAATGATGTGGGTAGCTGAGATTTTGATCGAAAAAGAGAAATACGTAGATGGGTTTGGGGGGAATCGCTACTAAATTTTAGGGGTCAAATGTTATTTTGACCCTTTTTATATGAAAATCGAGTCATCAATTAAAAAGCTGCTGATTGTGGCTACAAGACCCCAACTATGAGTCGTAGGCTGTCCTGTGACTCATAGGTCTCAAACATGTAATAGACCCAACACTTGTCAATATTTAGTGATCATACCTGGGCACTACGAACCCTACTTATGACTCGTAGGGGGTCCTACGAGTCGTAATATTGGCTCGTAGTGTATGTGCCAACTCCTGATACTCACTGTTTCCCTCTACGAGGCATGACTACGAGTCATAGTGGAGACTACGACATGTAGGTGTGATCGTAGAGGCTACTCCTTGTGCCATTTTTCAGGTCTTCAGTTCTTCAATTCTCACCTGCAAACCAAATCTCAAACCACAACAATTTCCAAAATATTACAACTGCATCAATGTCTTCAAACATGAAACAAACAACCACTTCACTACCTAAGCTCTCAATAACCAAATATACTTA
The DNA here is from genome assembly GCA_026153255.1 of Solanum medicagineum. Taxonomy (NCBI): domain Eukaryota; kingdom Viridiplantae; phylum Streptophyta; class Magnoliopsida; order Solanales; family Solanaceae; genus Solanum; species Solanum medicagineum. The sequence goes on along the minus strand of JAPFFP010000113.1, from coordinate 17,686,807 downwards.
AAACTAAAAAATAATTATCAGAGCTACTTGGGTTGCCTCCCAAGAAGCACCTTGTTTAACGTTGTGGCTCAACTTTGTCGTCATTCTTTATCAACAGTCATCATGGGTACACACTTTACTTTTAAACTCGTATGGATGTTTCATGGATTGGCAAATATTGAACACAACCTCAACATTATTTATCCTGAACTGAAGTTGACCTGAATCTATATCCACTAAAGCTCTCCCAATGGCCAGAAATGGTCTTCCTAAAATGATGGGCACCTTGAAGTCAACCTCACAGTCAAGGATCACAAAATTCGTAGGAAAAATGTATTTATCAACGTTAAAAAGCACATCCAGAAGGATTCCTTCTGATTTTTCATTCTCATCGGGGTAGGAGTGCCAAGGCCAAGCTTTTTGAATATAGCAAGAGGCATTAGATTGATGCTTGCTCCTAAGTCGCATAATGCTCTTGTGAATTCAACGTCACCAATAGTGCAAGGGATGGTGAATGCATTGGGGTCCTCTTGTTTTTGAACAAGGCATTTGGTCATGATTTGCACTATATTGTTGGAGCTCTTGGATCAAAGTGCGTTCCTTTGTTACCAAATACTTCATATACTTAGCGTACCCAGGCATTTTCTCCAAGGCTTCTAAAAGAGGAATGTTGATGGACAATTGTTTTAACATTGACAGGAAATGCTTGAATTTGCCATCTTCTTCTTTTTTCTTAAGCCTTTGAGGGAAAGGAGGAGGTAGTTTTGGGATTGGTTTGACTTTCTCTTTCTCTCCTACCTCTTGGTCTTCTACTCCCTTGCTCCTTGGACCTTCTTCCTCAATCATTACCTTGCTAGCAATGACCCTCTCATTGGCTTCATCCTCAACCGTAGGCATAGAGAGATCCACAGTGCTTTTGCCACTCCGAGTCATCACTGCCATGCAATGCCCTTCGTTCTTAGGATTTTGAACCGTGTTGCTTGGTAAGGCGCCCCTTTGGCGTTGGTTTAACTGCGAATAAACGTGCCCAAAATGTTGTTCTAGTTGCTTAATTGCCACGGAGTGAGACTCGATTTTCTGATTAATGCTTGAAATATCCATCTTCATTCCTTTCAAAGTCTCATCGTGGTGATCCGCTCTCTTCAACAACTTGTCAAACATTCCTTCAATCCTAGAGTTACTTGACCCGACATCACGGTTGTGAGGTGGCACATAGGGACCATTCTTGTAGCCATCTCTTCTTCCCCATTTGGCATCTGACACTCTTTCTCTTTCATAGTATCCACCCCTATTTTCTCTATATGCCCCATCACGGTTAAAGTTCCGACCTTGATTCCCGAAACCTTGCCTCCAGTAATCTGAATTGGATCCTTGGGGGTTGTTCCAGAAACCCACCACTTGGTTGCTTACAAAACATGCATCCACATCAAAGAATGGATCATCATACATTGAAGTCTTTGGAGGTTGATCGGTTACCGCTTGAACACTTGTTTGGTTTTGCTTTAAAACCAAGTCCATGCTAGTACGGAGTTGAGCAAGTTGCTCCATAATCTCTTCTTTAACCTTTTTTTTGCTCACTATCGGTGGTAACCGCACAAGAACTCTTTGTTGCACCACGCTCACTCTGACCCCATGCTCTGTTGGTTCTCACCACTTGTTCTATCCTTGCGGCTACTAGCTTAAATAATTGGTCAAGAAACACACCTCCCATGATTGTGTTTGCACAAGCTTTGCTATTTTTATCAAGTGCTCTATAGAAAATCTTGACCAGAGCATCATCAACAATCTTATGATCAGGGACCATTCTCAAGCATTTAGTGAATCTCTTCCATGTAGTACTAAGAGAGTCTCCAGGCAATTGCTCAAAGTTATTTATTTGGTCCTTGAGCTTCAGTTTCTTCGACCTTGGAAAATATCTCTCTAAGAACACTCTTTGAAGCTCTACCCAACTTGTGACGGTACTCGGAGAAAGCTCAGGCAACCACACAGCTGCATTGCCAGTCAACGACAACGGAAACACCCTCAAGCCAACAACATCAATAGAAATGTTTTGCATCCCCATGACACTTTTGCACACAAAGACGACATTTTTGAGATGACGATGGGGATCTCTAATGGCAGCCCTGTGAATAAGCCACAATTTTAGAGCATCTAGAGAAATCCACTCAATATCGCGAACTTAGCATCTGTTGGTAGAGGAGGCACTACTATAGCAACAATAACGTCCATGGCCATAAGGTTCAATCGGTACTGATTCCATCCATAAGTGTTTTCATTGAAGTCCCTAAGTTGTGGCCTGTTATCCCTCAGTGGTGGATTATACTCTCTTCCCATATCCTCATCATTCATATTTATCTCCTCCTCAAACGCCACATCTTCATTCACTTGTGGCATTCTTCTGAAAAGTCGATGGATCTCCAAATTAATCAGAACTAAGGGGTCACCTCGGCTCCTTGTGCTGGGAATACAACCTAGAAAACCCTGCAAGTAAGATTAAACAACAAAACAAAAACAAAAGTAAAATATACGAGATTGTAGAAATTAACACTAGAACTAATTAATAGTGAACTCAAGTCAAAACCTAGCTGTGTTTCCTAGCAATGATACCATAACTTTTGATGATGTTCACGCTCCAATAAGAAAGCCATCGCTGTCAGTAGTCAAACTAACCGAAGGTTAGGGTCGAATCCATAGGAAATACAGGGCTTGACTATAAACTTCACTACTAAGCATTTCAAGTATTTATAACTACAATCTCTAAAAGGGGGGGGGGGGTTTGTGATTCAAAAACAAAGTAAAATAAATATTAAATTATGACGCAAGAAAACAATCAATTTTAGGGACAACTTGAGCATTGTGTTCCCTATGGTTCGTTGACTCGATTACCCTAGATAAGATAACTACAATTGGAGATTCGCATGTAGGATGGTAACTTAGGTTCTTCCAGCCCTCTTGTGAAGGTGAAGGTCGAATTTCTCCATGGTGCTTGGTCGACCACCATGGCCTGCCAACTAACCATTACCTATTGGCCCAGTCAACCTCCCGTTGGCCAGGTTTGGTTGATTAGACAAGAACACATCCATCGAATCCTGTTATCTACTTCCGTTTTTCTATTTGTCACTAACTTGGTCGAGATCCTGATAGTAGGCGTGGTTTGGTGTTGGCCACCACTAAACAATAATCATAATGAAGGGAAATAAACAATACATGCAAAACCCCAATCATAGAGATATAATAAACCCAGCTTATTTCAAGTCAACTTTCCATGGTTCCCACAAACCCAAGTTATGGGTGCTTAGCTACTCATGGCTAAGGCCAAACAAACAAGAATGCAAATACAAGACATAGTTGAGAGTTTTACCAAGAACAATGAAGAGTGTAGACACCACAAGTTGCAAACTCAAAGCTTGATAGATTGATAAGGTGTGCAAAGCAAGATTTGCAATCCCAAAATGGGTTTTCCAAGAGAAAACAGTAAACTAAACTAAGAACCCTAAAATATTCTTGAGAGAATATTCAAAGGAAAATTCTTAAGTCTACAATGTCTGATTAATATGAAACCCTAACTTAATGTATTTATAGTGTGTACAAATAAACTCTAAAAATTCTATAGAAAAGACAGTTGGTAGCTAGTATGCCTCGTAGGTACGACTTGTAGGGTGATCTACGAGTTGTAATCGGGGTCTCGTTCAGGATCTTGGCATCTTTGACTTAGCTGGTACGACCAACTAGTACGAGTCATTGTTTGGGCAATGAGTCATATGTTTCTCACGTAGTCTGGGCCTTCAGTTTTTGGTCCAACATTTTGGCTCTCTGATTTCTACTACGAGTCCACCCATGCGATTCGTAGACTTACGACTCATAGGATGGCCTCGTAAGTTCCACTTAGCAATTTTTTTTTATTTTTCGTCTTTGTTTCTTGCTACGACTCACCCTACGACTCGTAGCTTGGGCTATGACTTGTAGGTGATCTTGTATGTCCTATGCTTCAGTAAAATCTGCACTTTTTCTTCAAAATCATGCCAACCCAACTTTTCTACAAGAACAACAGAAAAAACACATTGAAACCATAAAAAGTCGCATAACGAACTCATAAAATCCCTTGTTTTAGGCATTAGATGTGCTGTATTTTGACAGCACATCACCCCCTCCACCCGTGAAAATTCGCCACCCAACGAAAAAGAAACAAGCATAAGGGACTTAATCATGAAGAATTCATCAAGACATCAACGCAACAAATGCATTTAAACATCATTTTTCTAAAAAGAATCTCAACATGAATGTAAACAAAATCACTCGAAACTTGTTAACATAAACATGAATGCATGCAAAATGACATGAGGGTTGAAGCTTAAGACTTGAAATCATATAGAGGACTTAAATTATTACCTTTAACTTGAATAGAGTGTAAGAGATATGGGTATCGGTTTTTCATGTCCACCTCGGGTTCCCATGTGGAACTTTCAACTTGTTGGTTCCTCCAAAGGACCTTGGCAGAAACTACATCTTTTGTTTCTCAACCTATTCACTTGTCTATCCAAAGACTTTACCGGGACCTTCTCATAGGTCAAATATCTTCTACAATACCCACAACATCCAAGGGCACTATAGCACTTGGGTCACCCACACACTTTCTCAACATGGACACATGGAAGACCGGATGAACCATATTCATCTCTGTAGGCAATTCCAACTCATATGCAACCCTACCCACTCTCCTCAAAACTTTATAAGGACCCACAAACCTTGGGCTTAATTTCCCTTTCTTACCAAACCGGACCACACCCTTCATGGGTGAGACTTTTAATTAAACTTAATCACCAACCTTAAACTCAAGATCTCTTCTCCTCACATCGGAGTAGGACTTTTGTCTACTTTGGGTTGTTTTCTGTTTCTCCCTTATCTACCTTACCTTCTCCATGTCTTCCTTGACCAAATCCAGACCTAGTAAAGCCATCTCCCCCACTTCAAACCAGCCAACCGGGGATCTACAACGTCTACCATATAAAGCTTGAAAGGGAGCCATACCCTTGCTTGAGTGGTAGCTATTGTAGTAAGTAAACTCAATAAGTGGAAGATGTTCATCCCGACTACCCTTAAACTCCAACACACAAGCTCTAAGCATATCCGTAAGAGTTTGGATAGTCATCTCTGCTTGAGCATCAGTTTGAGGGTGAAAAGTCGTGCTAAGCTTAACCTTGGTACCAAGGCCTCTTTGGAAGGACCTCCAAAAGTGAGAAGTAAATTGAGCACCATGATCCGAAATGATAGACAAGGCACCCCATGCAATCTAACCAACTCTTGGATGTACAACTTGGCATAATCTTCGGTAAGATACCATAAGTGGATTTCACCGGTAGAAAATGAGCTGACTTTGTCATTTGATCCATAACAACCCAAATAGAGTCAAAGTGTTTCCTAGCCTTAGGCAATCCAACCATAAAATCCATGTTAATCTCTTCCCAATTCCAAGTGGGAATTTCTATGACTTAGGCTAGGCCACTCGGCCTTTGATGTTTGGCTTTCACTTGCTGGCAATTGTGACATCCGGATATGAACTTGGAAATATCCCTCTTTATACCAAGCCACCAATATACCTCCCTCAAGTCTCTATACATCTTTATAGAATCGGGATGAATAGAATAAGACGAATTATGGGCCTCCTTCAAGATCAACTCCCTTAAGTCAACAACATTAGGCAACACAACCTACCTTGGTACCTAAGGCACCATCTCCCCCTTGGGAGCAAACCTCCACTTTACCATCTTTCACCAAGGCCTTCAACTCTAACAAAGCGGGGTCAAGATCTTCTTTCGACTTTACTTCCTCAATCAAAGAAGATTTAGAACCATTAACCACCACTACACCACCATTCTCAACTTCATCCAACCTAACCCCCAGTCTAGCCAACCGATGAACTTCTCAGCCACCTCTTTGCCACCATCATCAACATGAGCTAGACTACCCATGGAGACTCTACTTTGAGCATCAGCCACAACATTAGCTTTGCCTAGGTGATAATGCACACTCATATCATAATCCTTAACGAGCTCTAACCATCTTCTTTGTCTCAAGTTAAGATCTTTTTGGGTGAACACATATTGGAGACTCTTGTGGTCGATAAACACATCCACATGAGCCCCCACAAGTAGTGACACCAAATTTTCAAAGCAAACACCATGACCGCCTATTCAAGAGCATGGGTGGGATAATTCTTCTCATGCACCTTAAGTTTTCTAGAGGCATATGCTATCACCTTGCCATTTTGCATCAAAACACACCCCAAACCAATTCTTGATGCATCACAATATACCACAAACCCTTCCAACCCTTTCGGTAGAGCCAACACAGGAGTAGAGACAAGCTTATCTTTCAAGGTTTGGAAACTCTTTCTAACATTCATTGGTCCACAAACATTTTTCCTTCTTTTGGGTCAACCTTGTCATAGGGGAAGCAATAGAAGAAAAGCCATTCACAAACCTCTAGTATTAACCCGCTAAACCCAAGAAGCTCCTAATATCTGACGGAGTCAAGGGTCTAGGCCAATTTCTCATCACCTTCGTCTTCTAAGGATCCACCTTAATGCTATCAACTAACACCACATGCCCTAGAAAAGCAACCTCTTTCAACCAAAAGTCACATTTAACAAACTCTACTCTCTTAAGATTCACAACACCACCCTCAAGTGACTCACGTGCTCTTCCTCACTCTGAGAATAAATCAATATATCATCAATAAAGACCACCAAATACATGTTAAGATAGGTTTAAAGACCCTATTCATGAAATCCATAAATATAGATGGTGAATTAGTCAACCCAAAAGATATAGCCACAAACTCAAAGTGCCATATCTAGTGTGAAAAGCTGTATGGGGAATTCATATTCCCTCACATTTACTTGGTGGTATCCGTACCGAAGATCAATCTTAGAAAAGTGACTATCCCCTTGTAGTTGATCAAAAAGGTCATCAATCTTTGGTAGAGGGTACTTGTTCTTTGTGGTAACCCTATTAAATTGTTGGTAATCAATGCATATTCTAAGAGAGCCATCCTTTTTCTTTACAAATAAAACCGGTGCACCCTAAGGTGACTTACTAGGCCTTATGAAACCTTTCTCCAACAAATCCCTCAATTGATCCTTCAACCCCTTCAATTCCGCCGCGGTCATACCATAAGGAGGAATGAAAATAGGTTGAGTATTGGGAAGGAGGTCTATACTAAATTCTATTTCCCTTTCGGGAGGAACACCGGGAAGCTCATTGGGAAAGATATTAAGAAACTCATTAACCACCGAAACCGACCCAATAGAAACGACTTTAGACTCAACATCCCTAACCCTCATAAGATGATAAAGCCAACCCTTAGAAATCAACTTTTGGTTAAGACAAGAAATGAATCTACCCTTGACTACAACATCATTACTTTCCCACTCAAGTTCGGGCTCATTAGGGAATTGGAATTTAACACTATGGGTTTCACAATCAATAGAAGCATAATACGCATGCAACTAATCCATCCCAAGAATGACATCAAAATCCACCATATCTAATTCAATAAAATCACAAGGCAAGACTTTATGCAATATGGACACAGGACAATTTCTATAGACTCTTTTATCAACAATGGACTCACCAATGGGGTAGACACTTGATATGATTCACACAACAATTCGAGACTCACATGAAGCTTTTTGGCAGCAAATTAAGTAATGAAAGAAAGAGTGACACCCATATCTATCAATGTATACACATCAAAATTAAAAACGTTTAACACACCGGTGATGACATCGGGCACCTCATCCACCCCTTGCCTTCCTTGAAGAGCATAAAATCTATTTTGCCTTGGAGCACCCCTTTGTTAACCTCTCTTTGCCCTTGGACCCGCATTAGCATCTTGGCCTTGTGGACAACCATCTTTACCTTTGTTTTGAGCATGAGGACAATCAATAACCTTGCAACCCACTTCACCACAACCAAAGCAAGCACTAGAGTTTCTCTAGCATAGACCACTACGGTTTCTACTACATCTTTGGCACTTAGGGTGAGTCATCCCATCATTACCACCTTGAAATCTTGGATTTTATTAGAAAATATCTTATTAGGAGCATTGGAAAACCCTTGGCCTTGAAACTTGTGGCCTTGAGGAAACTGTCCACCCTTGGAACCTTGGAAACCACCATAAAAATAAGCCCTCTTGGACTCACCACTTCTTCTTTTTTCTAAGCTTTTCCCCCTCGAGTTGCTCGGCATAAGTCATGAGCCGACATAAATCCATATCACCTACTAGAATGGTAGTACAAAACTCCTCATTGACCAAGTCGGACACTTCCGACATAAATTTGTTCATCCTTGATCTAGGTTCGGCAAACAATTATGGAGCATAGTTAGGGAGCTTATTGAACTTGAGGGAATACTCCCTCACACTCATGGAACCTTGCTTAAGGTTCATAAAATCCATCATTTTAGCCTCCTTAGCTCGATAGGAAATAACCAATTGAGGAATGCGACTTTGAACTCCTCCTAAGGTATAACATCATCAGCTCTCCTCTCTAATTTCCATTGGGTGAACCAAATTTGGGCCACACCTTTGAGTTGTTAGGCCACCTGCTCCGCTTTCTACTTCGCATTGATCCCCATGATAGATAGCACTTTATACACCTTATCGATGAACTCTTGGGGATCCTCTTCTGGCTTGGACCATGGAACTCCGGTGGGTTCATTCTTGTGAAATCCTTCACCCTTGAGGCTGGAGTGGGAGCATGAGGGGCTTGGGCCCCTTGGTTCATTTGGTTGGTCATAGCATGTTCCAACATTGTGATAGCATCTCGGAACTCTTCTTGGTCTACCCCTACATCTTGAGGAGCTTGAGGAGCGGGAGGGGCTGGTTGCTCCTCAGGAGTACACTCTCCTTAGTCTTCCCCTTGGAATCGTCATGATCTAGAAGGAAATAAGAGCATTCATTAGGGGAAAAGACTTATAGTTACACCTAAAGCACGATATAGACCATGAAGAAGTAAAACATTTTCTAAAACGCTTCATAGCCACCCATTCATAGTTGTGGCATGCTTCACAACCATAAATAAGATTCTAACCAATGCGGTGTTGGATTTTTGAGGATCATTAACAACCTAGTGCTTTGATACCAAGCTTGTCACGACCCAAGCCTAGGGCCTAGATGTGACACGACAAAGGGGAACCAAACGGGACCCCAAATGAGCCTCTTAGCATATCAAGAACATATCCTTGGTCGCAGAAGCAAATTAAACAACAACAGGAGATATAATAACAAGGGAAGTGGGATTAAGGGAAATCTTTGATAATCATAAAAGCATATAAGCATCAAACTCATAGCATAATTACATCATAGCATCCAACAACACCTCTAATGAAATGGAAAGGGGGCCAAGACACTTTCCGGGCTCACCCTCATAGTAACAAGTCAACATAATAAAGTCTCAAAATAGCAAGAGTAATGTAGATGGTCTCCTTAGACTTGAGGACTCACCAAAGCTTAGCTCTGAAGTATCGAACTAGCCACGTGGAGGACGTTCAACAGGAGCTCTGGTCCCTACATGGTAATATCATGTAGGCATAGAGTATACGTTAGTACATTTGAATGTATTAAGTATGCGGGATGAAATGCAACAAAATATAAGCCAATATAGTAAAAATACATAATCAAAAGCAATAGATATAATATGGCGTGCATGATCAATACTTATAATAAAACATGCTTGTAGATCATTAATCTTGCACAATATATACAATATATATATATATATATATATATATATATACACATGTGGGAAGTGACCTCAATCGACATAGACCAAACAACTACAATTTGGACTCCGAAGCCTGACACCCCCTCGATTCAAGTAATCGGGCATGACACACCGCGGCTAAGTCTACTTGCCAAGGCAAACTAAACATGATAACATGAACTAGATGGATCCACTAGTATAGAAAGGGTAATAATTATAATCCTATTATGGAACATGGTTTAGAGACTAAAGATTTTATATAAGGACCGCTTGAGTCGAGCCCATCTTAAGCCTCAATTGGTGCTTAGTCAAATCCCACAGAATACTTGAAATAATCATACTTTAATCATTACATGAATATCGTGCAAGAATATGACTTGAGTAGCTCTTAAACATGCTTGACCTCTAGTAGTGAGCCTAACTTGAACATGAGAGTAGATCATAATCATACATGAACCCTTACTTTAACATGGATGGCTCACAAAAGGTTAAAATCTTAAAATAGGGCTTAACTTGATACTTGTAAAATCATAGATGCTTTTTATAAATCAATGCATACTTAAAATCTCTTAATCATTATAAAGTCACTTGACATGTTAATCATGTAATAGATCATCAGTAACTTGAGAATTATTGTCATGTCATTTTATCAAATACTTGGTGGGTTCATGATACTTGTTCAAAATCATGCAATTCAGGACTGAGATAAGAGGAGTAAACTCAATGCAAATCAACCCACTAACATGTAGTAAAAACCTCATGTAGGGTACCTTGAAATCCATTACAAAGGCACATGATAATTCATAGTTTTATAGCTCAAAACATGCATAGTCTCAATAGACAAAAAATCAAATCATGGTATAAGCTTAAAATAGATAGTCATGCATAATCAATAAATATTTCATAAAAACCCAACATAATTTATATTCATAATCCATGATAAGAGATACCCATAGGCAATACAGCTTGAGAACATGCAATTTTCAGGAAAAGGGAAGGTTGGACTCCATGGGTGAAATGACCCAATGGATGAAACCCACACACCTTAAACCTTGAATTCTTTAAGGTGAACTTGAATTAGTCTTAGAACTTAAAATGAATCCTTGAGTTTCAAGTCGAGCTAGAGATACTTAGATTTAAATGAGAGAATTAATAGTCTTAGAGGGGTTTGAGAGAGGATTTTGTGAGTCATAAGTTGAAAAGTGGCTAAGTTTGGGTGATATCACGCTTAAGTAGCATGGGGCTATGACCCCAATGCCATTGGCCGAAATGGAATCTAAGGAGTATAATACACTGGTCCGCGTCCAGTCCTCAATGCAGACCCATCATAGAGGCAGTTTTTGTGTTGATCCGCGCCCAGTTCGCGTCGCGGCTTGGTCGCGGATGCACACTAGAAATAAAAAATTAGTGAAAATTATTTTTTGCTGTGGGTCCTCTAAAATCTGGGTTATATCTATTTACCAATCAATTTTTCCTTTGATCGAGAATATGAAATTGAATTTTCGAGATAAAGCATGGATTGAGATATAAGGAAATTACGATTATGGGGCAGTATGAAGCACATCCGGGGGCATTTTAGCTTGTCTCGGTTTCGGTTGAAGCTTGGGCAGAAAATGTTCTATATGGTGGAAAGGCCTAGTGTTCAGTAGGTTCCTGTGGAGAAGTATTTGATTCAGCACCTCGTTCGACTATTCATGTAAGGCATCTAGGCTTGAGGCCTCGCTTTTACAGAATTATGATTACCTAAGCATGGGGATTCGAGGCCTTGCCTTCACAAACTTATGATTACTGATGAGTCCACATGTTGGACTTATATAGAGCTTAAATTGCATAGGATATTATCCTCGATGTGTTCTTTTGCCTAAAATTTTAACCAAAATGTGTGTTTGATTCTAGGAATGAGGAGTAAGATGCATAAAGGGAAATCATAGCAAATCAAGTCAAATGGAGCAAAAATGATAAAAAGAAGATAGTGGAAATCAATTGTTGCAGACATGCTCTGCAGTACGCTGAATAGTCTTGAATACCACCTAATGTTACACTGCTCAAGCCCAATTGTAAGGCGAAAAAAGGTGATGGAATGTGCAATTTAGCAGATTAGCATAGTAATTCAGTGATTGATGTTGCTCAACCAAGCTACTCAAAGGAAGTAAGAGCGGTCGTCATCAGCATAATAACCCATAACTTTGGAGGTTGGAGTCAAACCCCACAAGGAACAATATGTTGGCAACTGAGTAGAGCAAGGACCAATAACTACTACTTTTGCTTTAACAAGTGAATACCGTCAAGAATTCTAACAATATGGGAAAATACTAAGCTAACAACTACTCCTAAGGGTCAATTGGGGTAAGGTTTTATCAAGCAAGGGAGCAAGGATAGGGGATATGGGGTTCGATCAAAACTCAATCGGTCCACTTATTATCAAATTAACTCTATGGATAGGCTTGGTTGCTTGTAATCACCCCTCAGCTATGATGTCAGTGATGTTCCACAAGAGCCTACTACGGCCTCCAACGCGACCCACTTAAAGACATGCCTAACTTGAGCACTTCAAAGTACAACTCCTAAGACCTTAGTTGTTGAGTCCCTTTTGAGGCTCTTAATACATAAACCCATGGCTATCATGCAACCCTTCATTTCAACCACTCTCGCTAAAGCAATAATTGAGATCTAGGCTAGATTTAAGTTCATGACCTCAAATCTAAAGTTATACATGAATGTATACATGAACCCGTAAATCAATTTAATTAATCAAAGCAATTTGGGAGGAACCCACTTAATTTTGCAAGTAAATCAAACTAAGCATAAAAGCAAGAGAAATAATCAAAACCCATAAGTAAATTAACATTAAAGCTTAATTAACTCTATAAATTATTCATTTAAGAATAAAGAAAGGAAGAGTGATGAAAGATAAATACAAGTGAAGCCCAGACTCTTCAATCCACTCAACAATTTGTACAAAACTTGCTCTAAATCCTCACCCTAAACTAAAATCTATACTAATCTTCAAGAATGTATGAATTCTATGGAGGAATGTCTTTTCTCCACACCAATATTTTGAGAACAAGGGCTGAGATTGTGTGTATATCAGAATTGAGATTGAAATTGTGCATTTATGAATTTGCCCTGATGTTGGTCGCTAAATTTATCTGCATTTGCGGATCATTGACCGCACTCACAAAGGTCAATTGTATCTCACCCTTTTGGGTTTGCGCTTAAGTGTTCCGCAACTGTAAACAATGATCGTCATTTGCTCTGAATATGCACCAATGGTAGGTGCATTCGCACCCTTTCCAGATCCACTACTCCGTGTTTGCGTGCATGAAGGATGCATTCACAGAGAGTAATGTTGCTAGGTACAATTGTGTACATTTTTAGCTCCCATTGGCTCCAATTTAGCTTCAATTTCAATTCTTTCCATAAAAGCCAAATTTAAACCATATGTATCTGAAACATATACCATTCAAAGCATAAGTGGCCTCAAATTATAAGATTAACAACACAAAATCATAAGAAAAAGAGTAAGAAATGAGTGTATATGCACTCATTACCCCCGCCCCCACCCAACTTAAGGTTTGCTTGTCGTTAAGCAAAACAAAACCAAATTCAAGAGGCTAGCAATTTAAGCACACAATCCCAACTTACTTTCAACATCTAAATCATGATCATGACAATGGTTGGTACTAATAATTAGCACAAGTGAGTGGATGCCTAACAAGTGACTCCCTCACATTTCAAAATCACATTCTTCAATTCAAAACAAACTTCCAAGGATGACCAAGTGACAACACAAATTCTCAAGAAGTGACTCAAACTCCTAGTCAACTAACAAGTTCCACTTGATTCAAACTTAGAAAAGCATTAATATCACCAATCTATGTCAATTTGCATGTCCTCACAAAAAGAAACAAAGTCCCTAAAACACACACAATATATACAATGAACAAGGGATAAAGACTCAAACAATCACACTCACAAATATACATCCTATGTACACAAATGCCACACCATATGCTTGCCTCTATTTCAATCAACATTGACTAAATTTTATTTGTAATGTAGGCTTAGGGGTAGGGTTGGATAAAATTTAAAAAATAGTGATGAACCCTCCTTAAGCCCCATATACAACATCCAACTTTTCCAACTTCCCCTCTTTTCTTTTCGAATATTGCACCAATGTGCATTTAACCCTTATTTTTCACTTAGGTGCCCCTCTTGCAACCATTTTCAAATTTTTTGGAGGACTCTTTTGGTTCAAGCACTTTTTATTCATCTTCTTTTTCATTTTGAAAGAACTCTTTTTCTTTTCTTTTCTTTCCTCCATTTATTTTTCTTTTTCTTTTCCTTTTGAGAAGCCAAGTGGTAGACACCCTTCCTTTTCCTCTTACATTACCCCCCAACTTAGGCTTAAGGCCTCATTTGTCACAAACATGTAGAATTCAAGGAGGGACAAGGGTTCAAAAGAGAGATATCTTTTAAAAAGGTTCAAGGCTTGTAATTAAGGTTGCCAACAGAAAGGATTAGGCTCAAAAGAGACACTAGGGATAAAATCAATGCATTTGGTGGCTATGTAGGCTAAGTGGAATCAATTCAAACCAAAGAATGTCTAATATCATTTTTCTAACCAAAGTCTATCAAGACAACATCTCAAGACCAACAAGGCAAGTTCTAGGTGACACAAATGCACACAAGGGACAAAACAAAAACTCACAACACACATTACATGAAAATCAAATCGGAAAGGATCAATATAATTCTCAAGTTAAACAGGACTCATTTTTCAAATATATCCATCTAGTAAGTAAGAGTCACAAAAGAGTCAAAGTGTTGCCTCAAAAATCATCCCAAATCCATTTAACTTTCAAAAATCAGAAGGGATATCTCTTTTTCACAACCCACAATACTTGACTAAATATATTAGAGCCAAACAAGTCACAATCCCAATGTATAGCTCCAACAAGAGTCAATGGCTACTCATACTTTCAGCAAAGACCATATTCCACTCACACTCTCGCACACCCAATCAACAATTTGCACTTAAGAGTGTCATCGCTCAATCCATGATTGGGAACCGTTGGTTATACACAGTATTGAAAAGAAAAATAAGAAGCTACCAAATCTACTAAAATGGCTAAATCCACACACAATATATATAATCCTAACAAGGGTGTGCCATAATCAAAATAAACAATCAAATCTAATCAAATCATAGGAACACCCCAACTACAATGGTTGTGCATCATAGTACGACTTATAAAGTAAAAGAAGAGACGACGGACTCCCTGAAATGATCATTTGGCACTCTTACCTGAATTCCTCTCTACAGTTGGTGTCACGCCCCAAAGTCCCACTAAGACGGACTGACACCCGTTGTCGATAAGGCTTGGGACAACCAACCTATACCATGCACTTTCTACACATTTTATAAGGGGTTTCCACATTTAACACGGCTTTCAAGAAAGTAGACAGTAATAACAAGCCGAAAGGAAATGCATGTAACTAGGCTATTGGAGCCACGTTGTCTAAAGTACAAGACATGACTACACTTTAATTTACATAGTCTACAAAGCCTCTGGATAAGGAACAATATCTGATACGGGTGGGATAGGCCCCGCCTCATGATTAACTATATAATGCAAAAATATAAGCTCTGGAACAACACAAAGCTCCGAAGCAACCTGGAGCTTGGTAACAACAGCTGGATATCTTGTATTCCTACTAGGGAGAGCTACTAGCACCTGTACCTGTAACATGAAATGCAGGTCCCCCGTAAGGGATGTCAGTATGAGATAATGTGCTGAATATGTAAGGGAGGAAATACTGTATATGAAGTAAGAACTTAAATGAGATCATGCATTGGTGTACGGATAGAAGACCACCTTTAGTTATACTGTGGAATCATATACTTTATGTTTTTTGTATTACTTTACCTTTACTGTATAATCTATGCACAACATATAATATAAATGACCAGCTGATCAGTGGCAAATCTATATCAGGATCGGCCCATGCTAGGCTATTCCTTTCACCCCTGAGCTACCTCCTGTAATGGGACTACTAGGTGATTCTTCCACCCCTAGGGCTGCCACCTATTAATAAGCAACATATTTTACTTTATCTTTCAATTACCTTTTGAGATGATTCTTTTGGTGGTCATAATATTGGAGCTGTAGGACCATACATATAGCATGTGACATGTAAAGAACTATATAAAACAATAGCATAATGAAAAGAGTAGGTTACACAAATCATGAAATGCGTAGGAGCTGAAACAACACATGAACTTTGTTTAGCAGAAAGAACTCGTTTATCTTGGTATTTAAGTATGTATGCAGATTTGCAAATGACTATGTATGGGAGCATATGAACATGTGAAAGAGTTGAGACACGGTAATTAGCTATGTTGGAGTTGGTAAGTGCCTTTATTGTGCCAAGGATGGATCTATGTTTCATGCCAAATTATACGAAATCAAGTAGCCTTACATACCTCGATATATGACCTTGTTATTACCTCGGAGTAACCTCCTTTTCCCTCAAATATTTATCTACAATAGAGTAGGCAATAATAATAGTATTAGAAGCTAAAAAACACTTCTTAGCAGTCCAATCTTATAAAAAGTAACATCCGGGCAACAAGCTTGTATTTAGCGACCCAAAGACATTCTTTCAACCTTTCCACTTATAATCATATTTTCTAATAATCATTCTTATGTACATGTACATAAAACTTGTTTTCGAACCTTAATAGTCTTACAACAGCTCATAAGGTACGAGATAGAACAATCTTTCACAACACACGAATAGGCAGTATCACAATTATGTATTCTCGGTACATTTCGACATCAATAATGCCAAACCTTTTTCAACTTTAACCAGGCTATATCTAACATTATTTACACATAAAACAAGTTGTACAATAGTCCACAAATAGTCCCAAAGTAGGTGAAGGTCGTGAAACAACAACTTCCGCTTATCAGCCAACAAGTTTCTTCTAAGAGTACAATTGAGATATCCTACAATTAGTCATTTTTTGCGGACTATAATAGTGGTGAAGCAGCGTGGTTACATCACTACCAAACCAAACCTTGTTAAAGGCATAAGCCTTACTTCATAGTCCATCCAACCAAGAAGAGAAGAACCTCTTAATAAATAAGAAAAGTTTACAACAATCCTTAGCACACATGCTGTCCATAATTTCAGCACAAGTATGATTAGCTTATTTCTCTTGTTTTTCATAAACAAACCATGCTAACTATAGAAGTATCATTACTTAGCTTTAACTTCAAGATTTAGACTTTCTTTATGAACCTTTGTAACGTTGTGAGGGCTGCTTTTCATACATTGAAAGAGAGCCAAGAATAACGAAGAAGAGCAGATTTTTTTGTCCAAGTTGAAATGGCTTTAAGGAGCTGTTTTAAATCCTTTTTAAAAGGACCTCTTGGCCGACTTAATTTTGGATTATTACCCATACTTTATTAAGCTGGTGATGCACTTCTTGATCCTCTCACATGGGCCTTAAGGGGCTCCAAATTGATGGGCCTTTGCTACCCATTTTTCTCCTTTCTCTTTAGTTAGTTTGGGCCTAAATTATCAAATGAATTGTGATGTCTTTGGGATCTTTTTATATTCTTCTTAGGTTGAAAATATAGTCAATTTATGATGCTAAAATACAAGCTAAAGTTACACCCTTAACATGGACTTTATTCATAATCAAAGTTAGACAAATTCGGCGTCGGGCCACGTCTCCGTCTAGCTAGCAAATTTAAGCTAAGCAAGTAGGTGACTCACCTGTTAGCTTCCTAACTCCTACAAACACCTCACTTCTATTACTTAATTTAAGGCCGTGATCTCCTCAACTAGACTTAAAACTTATACGCACTTGACCTATTAAGTATTAGATGTATATATTGCCCTCTAAGTTGAGATTAAAACACTTTTTAAAAATAGGTGCTGATTTGACCAAGCTATATCATGTTTCATTTGCATAGAACTAGTACATGTAAGGTGTGGGGTGTTACAGCTGGTCTCCGAGGAATTAATACAGAATTCGGCTACTATGGTGCAATTAACTCTAATTTTGCTCCTTGACAAAGCACATCGAACCTGGAGCTTTAGTCTTATTCCTTCACCTGTAACAGGATTCTATTTCAATGAAATGAGTGTGACGAAGATCCATTTCACGCAGTTATACCTACAATCAAAGCCATATGACAAGACATCTTATAGAGGTTTTAAGTCATGTATCAAGAGACATTTATATTAATAGAGACAACTGGATAAAGTTTGAATCAAGCGATGAAATGTTGTTGTTTTATTAAACATAACATATTGTATTTTGTGTTCGCGGTCACACTGGCACATTCGCGAAGTTCAAGGTACTCCAGCTTTCGCATTGACATAAGGTTATCTCCGTTTGCGAAAGGCCAAAAATTCCCAAAACAGCACGATCGCAGTGTAATGTTCGCATTTGTGAAGAGCAACAATCACCATCATTACATTTTAGATTTTGTAGAGGAATTTCATCAAACATATGGTAGACACACGTTCACAACATTGTTTTGACAAAAAATCACCCCCAAATCTGCCCTCAACAATATTCAATCACTACCTAATCAATAAGCAACAATTTAACATCAAAATCCACTTCACTTGTCAACATTTAGGCCTAGAAATCTTCTCTTAAAATACCTAGATGTGCGGCACCACAGTAACAAATATATGAACCCCAGAAAACAACAATGGACAAGACTATCTTGGTGTGAAAATTTTGCAACTATGGTGAAAAAGTTTTTGTAAAGAAGCATCACCAATGCCATGGAACTATGGTTGCTTGGATCACCAACTGCAAATAGAATGGAGGTAGAGTAAGGTCAATATACCTTTGAATGGATTACTAAAAAGGATGAAGAGAGAAGAACATGAGCTTTTCTTGAAGATATGTGAGAACCAAAGTTTTAAAATCTTATTAACCTTACACTTAATTTTATTCTCTGCCCATTATCTTTTTTTTCTGAATGTATCAAAAAAAGTCACAAGTGACTTATCTTTTCATCGGTGACATCCGTTTAGCATTCTACCTTCGCAGATAATTAGGTGTGATTGCGCCCCATCGCTGATTGGTGCACTCTGCCTTGGCGGACATAGACCGCCTTCGTGGAGCTTTGCTGAGCATAAGATTTTGATGAAAATATTTTGTGAGTTAAGCTCACATATGATTTTGATGAAAATATGGTTATCACAAGAATGGGATTACATAAATGTCTATGATATTGGCTCTTTGAGCAGAT
This sequence comes from Solanum medicagineum, assembly GCA_026153255.1. Taxonomy (NCBI): domain Eukaryota; kingdom Viridiplantae; phylum Streptophyta; class Magnoliopsida; order Solanales; family Solanaceae; genus Solanum; species Solanum medicagineum. Next base: position 17,667,778 of record JAPFFP010000113.1, on the reverse strand, counting down.
TGAGTATTTAAATCATATTGATATTGTGAATGAGCTATTCCTATGTATGAAAAGCGTGATATAAACTATGATTTAGCTTTCTAGCCCAAGTATAAATGATTATGAAGAATGTTTGACTTTTAAACCCAAGTATGCATTGAAATGATTTGAAATGACTTGCACCTCTTTTGAAAACATGTATACAGATATGTATTCTTGTGGGATGATGAATTAGCACCGATGAGATTGGGGTTATCAAGGCTATCCCTAAGGGTCCTCCTTCTCTCTCTTGAACTATGTGCTAACATAGGTATTTGATATGGTAACCCTCACCGAAATGGGAGGCCTGTAAGGTGCAATTAGAAATTATGATATGATATGATATGAAAATTCTATCCAAAATGGGAGGCCTATAAGGAAGGTTACTTCTCCAAAATGGGAGGCCCGTAAGGATATGTATGATTTATCTTTGGCAAGTAGACCACCTCTTACGGTGCTGGATAACATTAGAATTCCAAGTAATAGCTCGTTTGATCTTATATGTTGATTAAGGTCTCATTCCTCTTTATATAAGTATTATGGCATTTCAGGCACCATGGATTTCATGGCATATTGTTATATTACTTTTTTTTGTTATCTATATCTCTTTCTATACATGTGCCCTTGCCATCTAACATTGAATGTAGGTTTAATAAGTTCGATGCATTACCTGCTCGCATACTTAGTACATTTAAATGTACTAACACATACTTCTGCCTACATGATCTAACCATGTAGGGACCAGAGACTACCTTCATCCATCGTTTGATGGCTAGATCGAATATGAGAAAGTGTTGTGGTGAGTCCTATCTTCCAAGGACAAGCCACCATCTATCTACCTTCTGTTGCTTTTATTTATGCTATTTAATTTGAGGGTGAGCCCGGGACATGTCTTGGCCCCCATCCTATTCTATGACTATATGCATGATTGGACATCTTTTAGACTTTTGTACGGATATATGCTATGTTTTGTTATTCGGAGATTATGGTTATGTCTATCTGTTGGATATGGTTATTATGCTTTGGTTATGATATGATGTGTATAAATGTGTTATGATATGGAAATTTAAAAGATCCTAAGTCCGGTATTGCCCCCATAGAATGACTCATACTTACTCGCCTCTTAGTCTTTATGTTATGTGAATCCATGCAAAGCCCTATCCTTATGATATCCCTATAGCATGAGTCATACTTTTTTGTCTCTTAGAAATATGTGTTTACTATCTCTTTTACACTTCCGAACTGATGAATTTAGATACTTTGAGGCTTATTTTGGGACTCTCGGGTTCCCATTCACCATGTCACTCCAAGTCCTTAGGTCCAAGTCGTGGAATCTGAAATTGGTGGTGTAGTGGTTGTAGATGGTTCTAAGTCTTCCTTGATTGAAGAGGTCAAATCCGAACAAGACCTTGACCCCACATTTTTAAGCTTTGGTGTAGGATAGCAAGGTGGAGGTTTTCTCCCAAGGGGGAGATAGTTTTCTTAGATGCCAAGGTAGGCTATGTATGCTCGATCGATGGTTTGACGACCCCGATCTTAAATGAGGCTCATAATTCATCTTGTTCCATTCATCTTGCTTCTACCAAGATGTAAAAAGTTTGAGGGAAGTGTATTAGTGTCAGGACCCAAGCCTAGGGCCTAGACATGACACGTCGAATGGGGAACTTGAAGGTACCCCAAACAAGCCTCTTAACTTGCCATTACACATCCTTGGTCGCGGAAGTATACAAAAACACATAGATTGAGAATAGGGACAATGGGACTAAGGGAAAGCTTGCATAAATGCCATAATCAAGAGTCAAGAGTTAAAGCTCATACATAAATACACAACATGTCCAACAAACACCTCTAAATACATAGATAGAGTGGGGGCCAAGACAAAGCAACCGGGCTCACACTCATAGTCAACTAGAACATAAGATAGTGTCTCAATACATATATAAGAGGAAAACATAAACCAAAGTCCCCGAAATAGAGGACTCACAAACAAGCTTGGAATAGCACCATCTAGCCATGTGGAGGAGGATGATCAACTTGGGCACTGGTTCCTACATGGTGATATCATGTAGGCAAGAGTATGCTTTAGTACATTTGAATGTACTAAGTATGTGGGCTGTAATGCAACAAGAGACAAGCTTCATAATCAACATGCATAATAATAGGTAATAGACATGATATAGCAGTATGTCATGTATGATCAATGCATAAGTAAAACATGCTTAGGTAATCCATGCTCATATAGAATATCATATGTGAAGATGAGACCAAGCTAGCTTTACAAGGTATTAACCCCTCGTTAGGTTGGTGATGTTGTCACCCCATCACCTAGATGGAGATGAGTATTAACCCTCATTCGAGGTTGGTGATGTTGCCACCCCACCACCTAGGTGGAGATGAGTATTAACCCTCATTCTAGGTTGGTGATGTTGTCACCCCATTACCTAGGTGGAGATGAGTATTAACCCTCATTCTAGGTTGGTGATATTGGCACCCCATCACCTAGTTGGAGATGAGTATTAACCCTTATTCAATGCCACCCCATCACCTAGGTGGAGATGAGTATTAGCCCTCATTCTAGGTTACATGGACTCTTGTTGCCCCCCCTCCCGAATCGGGCATGGTCTATGCAACACTTTATATAGGATTCATCATAATCTCTAATGCAATACCTTATTTAGGAATAATCATATAGATAAGCTCATTTCATCATCATAACATCGTTCATATCATATCTCATGCTTTGGACCTTCAATTCCTCAAGAAACCATTACCGGACATTTTATCAAATACCTTGGGGTGTGTAATGGGGGTAAAAGACCATGCAATTTAGAAATAAAATCATGCAGGAAAATCAGTGGTAAAACCTTTAATCAACACCTTGTAACACCCCCAAGACATTCATATCAAAACCCCTCATCAAATCCAACATTAGATCCAAGATTTGGAGCTCAAAACATGCTAAAACAACCATACTTTCAT
>JAPFFP010000113.1:17651605-17664681 GCA_026153255.1 Solanum medicagineum | reverse complement strand
ACTTCTAGGTTTTAGAATTTCCCTCAAAAAAGCATATTACTTATTGAATTCCGCATTTTGAGATAAATTGCCAGAGTTAATGACATAATCCTTTAACCTAATTAGGTCATGCAAGAAGTAAATACAAGTAAATGTCTTTTCTCTTTGCTAAATATTAATTTTGATGTATCCATCTGATGCCTATGTCAAATCAGTAATAGATGCATGACATACGCTCTTACGAATACTGCAATCATCAAATTATAATTAATAAATATATAATTTTATTTACAATTTAATAGTGAGTAAATAAATTTTTTGTATAACAACAATACTAACTTACTGTCACAAATTAAAATTTCAAATAATAAATATATTTTTATTAAAAAATTTTAATAATTTAATTTATTTATTATCTAAATTTTCATCGTATTGATCGATAATATTCCGTCATGCCGCCTGCATGGGATAGAAACTTCCCATTAGAACTTTTCTTCCTTACCTGTCGGCTCTCGATTTTTCTAAAAGCTAATAAAGTCACGAGATATACAAAAATAGTAAAAACTTACCAACAATTTAATTATGAATTGAAAATAATGTGGACGAGCGGTGAAAAAGCAACTATAATAACAAATATTTATTTATTGGATAAAAAATATTTATATTTTTTATTTTATTGTGAAAATCAATCTCTCTCTACGTTGTGAATTTTCACCTGTCTTTACTTTTACTTTTTTAATTAATATCATGTTATATTTTTAGAATCTTTCTTTCTCATTCATTGTGTTTTATTTGAGCAAATTAAATATATGCACGCATATAATGTATCATAATTAAGTAATATATATATATATATATACATGTTAGATGAATTATAATTAAACAATTACTCCTTATACATAATTATATTATTTGATTTATAATAGAAGGTCGGGTTCACATGTACTAAGAAGTTTTGAGCTTGGAAATGATTGTAGATGACGGAAACATTAATGTCCGTTATAATAATAGTTGAAATCGGATATTTAAATTTAAATTCTTGCTATTCTTTTTGTTATATTTGAATGGAGATGCATGTGGAGAATTATCATAAATGGAGTTTGTCATGCTCTAAAATTGGATAAGTTATTAAACGGGTTGATATTGATTGTCAATTTTGATGGTATTGTAATTTGAATTATTGAACCAATTCTACTTGAATATACATATAGAACAAAATGCAATCGATATGAAACTTGAACCTCAATTAACAACCGAAAATGCTAAATTTATATATATTGGAGTCACTAGAATAAAATACTAAATCAATAGGCCTCATAGTGCAATACTTGAGACACAACTCAAAATACATGAAGACAACTTGTAAATATACTAGTTTATAAAGCTTCTACCATCACATGTTTGCTGAAAATATATCTGAATAAGGTTTCAGTGCATCGAAAATATCTATATACATAGCATGAAAAGATGCTAACGTCGTAAGTGTTGATCCGCCTCACTCAGAATTTGAAGCATGAAAAACTTCGAATCGTGCAAAAACAACAATAATTCATATTTATCCACAAGAAGTGAGTTTCTAATAAATATGCAATAGCTCTTTTAATTTTCATCATTTTTTTTTTTAGTCGAACGTGTATCAAAAACAATTTCTCTATCTTCAAGACGGAGTTAGATATGTTAGACTCTAATCGACGTTATTGCACTGAATATGTTATTATTATTTATCTAATACTTTAGATATGATATACTCGAACTTCGGACCTCGGATATATTATTGAGAACAAAAATAGAAGGCGCACAAAAGAAGTGATGTAACATCATTTGCTCATTTTTGTTTATATAATACTTGTAAATGGTTGGGTGAGCGTGGGCATATACATGGGACCAAAAAAGTGGCGCTCTATTGTTGGTTATCAAACGGCTACACAGGTAAAAAGGCAAAAATAGGCCCCGCCGCGAAGGTGAGTGCGCGGGGTAGTTTAGCTACACAACAGTAAGGGATGCCATTTAAATGGGTTGACACCACCGAACAAGCGCATTACGCATTACGCATTACGCACATGCAAACGATTCCCCATTTCAAAAACAAATATCAACTACCATCATCTTCTTTAAAATTTTTTTGGATTTTCGGTATTGGATAGATGAATTATAGTCTGATTAAGTTGAATTGAAGCAGTGTATGACTCTATTCGAAAGAAGAATTTTCTATCAAGGGTTTTTTTAATATCAACAGATCGAACTTGAAACTTCTGATTAAGAAATTTAAGAACAATTTTATTTATCTTTGTACCTATATCTTTTGGTGTTCGACTGACTATCATCGTCTATTTACTCTCTTCGACAGACAAGAAAATACATAATTATTATTTTGATAATAATAATAATTGGAGAAAGGAAAAAAGAAATCTCATTGTATAAAAGAATATAGAAAGTCAAGATAAAAAGGCATGACAAAAGAAGTACTCTCCCACCCTCATTTTAGTCCGGCATAACAAGTAAATACATAAATATGTCTTTAATATGTTTAACTAGTATCTACGTTCTTCAATTTTTAAGGATACAAAAGTAGGTGTTTAAGATTATATAATATTATACAAGCAGATAGATATACACATCTCATGTGGCATAGTACAAATCAGTTTGAGTGTATTTCACGTCAATTGTCACGTAGAACGTATATATTTATTTAAACATTTATGTATTATCACTATTAGTTATGATGTTTCCCCTTTAAAAATCATAACCAAAAAGTAAGTATTACTTACTAATTCATTCTTTATCTTTCTTCAATAGATGTGCTCTCCAAAAATTGTCCAAAAGAATGAGTTTGAGCCAAATTTATTAGTAATTGAACAACCAAAAAATTAGCCAAATGTCACTTGTTTGAAGTTTGAAGGATATATTATATTAAAATTAGGAAATATCATACTATAACAGAACAACTGAAATAATTAATAATTTTTTCTTAATTTTCTAAAAGAATAATATAATAACTTAATAATAATAAATTAGTAAAAAGGTAATGCAGAACTCCTATTTAATTAGCTAAAAATGTAAGTATGACTTTATAAAAAGAGATGCTCTGTCTTATTCCCTAAAATTTTTCAGCAAATAAAAGTAGAAATATTCTCCCCAAACCCCTAATAGAACTCTCACATACATTTTAGGGTTAAGTAGGATATAATGTCATCTTTTAATGATTGGATTATTTATTCACAAGTACATGTGGTTTGACTGTTAAAAAAAGTACTTTTGAGTCTAAAAAAAGACACTTTAAGTTAATTAATTAACAAATTAAATTTATGGAATTATTAATGAGCACATTATTCTTTAATGGAGTAACTCTTTACGTTAAACAAATAATTCAACAAGGTCAGCTTATATAAACATTTTTTTCTTTATAACAAGAGGAACTCATAGTTGTTACCCTTTATAGTGTGCACAAGGTAAACTTTCGCTCTTATGCGATAGCTCACAAATTATATACGAGAGATAAATTGTATTAGGCAAGCTCGATTCAGGCAAATCCCTTGCTTTCGCTAGCAACAGATTTCGAACTCGAGACCTTCACCATAGAATTCTCAAATTCAAAGCATTGGGCCATCCTGAAGGTCATCAACTTACATAATCATAATAAGTAAAGGCGGATCTAGAATTTTGAAACAATAAAAATAAAATTATTGATATAATATTTAAAAACGAAGAGAAATTTATATGACTAATTAAGCTTTGAGGCAACTAGAAATATATAACTACAAGAATTGTCTTCATGTGGTTTGATTATCACGAGTTGAAACAATGCAAATGATTTTTGTTACCGTAAAACAAAACATAAAATGATATACAGTGGGATTTTTTAATTTAATGCAGTGTACTATCTTTTTTATAATATGCCCTAATTTTTAATTCAAAAGATTCATCTTTGATATTGATGAGTACTTATCAACGGATCCTAGGTATATTAATTTGTCCCCAAATTACTGCCAAATTATCGCATGGGTTTTTACGATTTTCAAGATTAATTAACTCTTGTCAAAATTTTTTTACCATTTAAATATGCTTTTATTTAGGAATTTTTTATTTTTAATAATAGTTTAAGGTTGTTCTATCAGTTCAGCAGCTTAGAATTGTCTTGTTTACTTCAGATGCTAGAAGCAGGTAACTGAATATTAACGTGTCTGTTTTTATATATTTTTTATATTATTTTTATTTGTATTTAAATTTCTTGAGTTACCTAGAATTGTCGTGACCGCTTCAACGGCTAAAAGCAGAACTGACTGAATTTGACCACTATTAGTAGATAAAATAATTTCTTCCACTTCTGAATTCCAAATAATTTGATTAGGGGGCAGTACACTAAGATTTAAGATCATTTCTTCAAATTGTCTCCATTTCTAAGTTCATAGTCTTCGTGGTAGCTTCATCGATAGTACCTACCAAATAAAAGGCCTGTTCAAAAAGACCGTCTAATTCTCCGGAAATGATCAATTGAAATCCTCGAATTGTTTCTACTAGACCAACATATTTTTCTGGAGAACCAGTAAATACTTCTGCTACGAAAAAGGGTTGTGATAAGAAACGCTCAATTTTTCGCTCTCTTGCTATGAGTAAACGATCCTCTTCGGATAATTCGTCCAAATTGACTTGTTAGTTTTTATTTCATTTTTGTATTTTTTTAAACTTTATCTTTTGTTAAATTTCTTGTGATTATTTTTTTGTTAGTTTGTGGACTTCAGATTGTCTGGCCTACTTCACCGGGGTTATTGACATGTCTACTTTTATTTATTTTCGTATTTTTTATTCTAATTTATGTTTTACTTTTTCTTGGAATTTGTTATATATTAAAAAATTATATAAAAGATTTTATGAATCACAGGAATTAGTAATTAAAGTACTATAGATCACAATAATTTGCAACCAAAATTGAGACGTATGAAGTAACACATATGTGGTACTATAAATCACAATACTTACCAATTTAAAATTTTTAAATACATAAAACTTTTTAAATAGATATTGAAATTTTTTCAGTACCACATAAATAAAATTTTGAGAGTTGACTCTCAAAATTTTATGTGTGAGACATAAAATTCAAACAAAGTAAATAAATATATTATTTTAAAATTTCATAAAATGCACTATAAGTCACAATAATTAACAACTTAAATTTTTTTAAAAATATATACAAATTTACATCAATATCACATAAATCAAAATTTTTAAAAAAATATATGTTGGGTCCGTGCTTGCATGGATTCATATGACTAGTAACATAATAAATATATCATTTAATCTGATTTCAGCTAATATTTATGTTCTTCAATCTTGAGTATGTATGAGCTAATGTTTAAATTTGTATCAAGTTGAATAATTAGATTTTTACACTCTACATAGCATAATACGCGTCGGATAACATATAGGACGTGAATCGCCACGTAGGTCGTCAAATAAGAAGTGTTTAAATTCGTATCAAATTGAATAACTAGATTTTCACACTCGACATACCATAATACGCGTCGGATAACATATAAGATGAATAAGAAGTGTGTATTTACAATTATTTAATCCTATACAAGATTTAAATATCTAAAACATATATATTAAGTGATATCAAAGTAAATAACAAATTTATATGTATTACCCTTTATAGTATTTATTCTCCACCGAATAATATGACTTTTCACATGACCAAACGTACAAACTGGAAAGGGATTCTTCTCTCTTTTATAATTCTGGCATTTTTGGAAAAATGGATAAAAGAAACAACAAAAGAAAAAAGATGGAGATACAAAGGTATAAAATTGATAAAAGCACATTTAAATTCTTTAAAAAAATATTGTTTGAGTGACAAAGTGGGCATATTTGATAGATATATGTCTTATAAATATCCAAGCTTGAGTTTTAATTTATTTGTCTTTTTAAAAAAAAAAATTGTTAAGAAAATAGACATTGAGTCAAAATTAATTTCAAAAATTAGTTTTTGTTATTAAAATTGCTCAAGAGCATATTAGAAGGGAAAAAAAATAGCTCATTTTATCGATCACTATAAGATATCCTAATCCCTCTCCCCTCCCCACCCCACCCTGCCCTAAATAAGTGGATTCATGAATCCATAGAGCGTAAAAATATAATACTAACGAGAGCTTAACATCAAATAAATAAAAGGGATGAGTTCGGCCTCAGGAAGAAAATAGGCTCATGAATCATGATTAAGCTCTGAAAGTTACCTCATGCCAGAGGGATTATTCAAGAGTCAGGACTAGAAGCCTAGATAATATTAAATCGAAAAAAAAATATTTTTAACTCAACTCCGAAAATTAAATTACGAGATTAAAATATATAAGAAAATAAAAATAAATTCCCTCAAACAAGCAATTTGTACTTTTACTAAAGATGACAAAGATATGCCCATTTTTTTTAAGGACCAAGGAGTACTTTTAATTTGAGGTAAAGCATGAAAGGTTCTCATTGGATTATCCTTTTGGCTATAAGAGAAGAAGAATCAGAATAAAAGATAAAAAGGGAGGAAAAAGTTTCATATAAACAAAAGCCAAAACTTTAATTTGAGAAATTGGAATAAACCTTTTACTAAGATGCTTTGATTCTTTCTTCTTCTTTTTTTTTTATAATTTTTTAATTTTTTTTTTTTTTTTGGATTTGTTTTTGTGGGGTGCACGAGAGGCTCTTGTTTAAAGTTTGTTATCAATTAATAATACTTGTGATTGTTTTATTGAAATGACATATATCTATCTTTCACATGTATATGACTCATCCCACAAGGTTCTTTCCAAATAGGTCCATTGCCATTAACTTCAAGTCAATTTGTGTTCCATATATATATGAGAAACAATTTCTTTTGTCTCCCGTGGACTTTTCTAGAAATAGTCACACTTATTGGATGTACACAAACAATTGCAAGATGTTTGTTTGAGAACTTACAATGCACTTTCATACATTTATTCCTTTTAGACAATATCTGCAAGATGTTTGTTTCAAAACTTACAATGCGCTTTCATATATTTATTCCTTTTAGACAAGTGGCGTACGCATAATTTTATGTCATCAGTATTAGCATACTATAGAAGGAGAGCCTTGGAGTAATTGGTAAAGTTAATGTCATGTGACTAGGAAGTCACAGATTCAAGCTTTGGAAACAGCCTCTTGCAGAAATACAAGATAAGACTGTATACAATCGACTCTTATGATTGGCCCTTTCCCCGAACCTTACGCATAATGGGATAGCGAAAGCTTGCCTTTTGGTATTAGCATAGTATATCATAATTCAATTAATAAGTTGGTTTAGGTCTAGAAAGATGATATTTTTTTTTCCTGTCTTCTTAGATGGATTATTAATAAAATTAATTAGGGATTTAGTAATTGACATTGCACATTGTTCAGTCAAATAAGTGGCGCACACATAATTGTATGTCATTAGTGTTGCCATAATGTATCACATGAATTTAATTAATAAGTCGGTTTAGGTCTGGGAATAGCTTTTTATTTTGGTTAAACAGGCTATTCATTTGACTCGTAACTTCTCAGATCTCAAAATATATGAATTAATCTTTGGTTAGTTCTGTCATTTTAATCTCATTTTTTTTATCAAGTAAGATAAAGATTAAAGATTTTAATCGAACATATATATTAAAGTAGTGTTGTAAAATTGTAGCATGACTATATATGATAATCTAAGAAGAGAAACATGAGTTCATCTGAATCTATACTCCTCTAATCCACCAAGATACAATTTTGTATATATATACACACACACTTTTTAATATATTTGTAAGCAAATACATATAAGAACCTTTTTTAAGCGAAGCAGCGTCAGATAACCTGTAATCATTTCTCTTCTCAATTAATTAAAGGCGGGGTCGATAAATAAATTATAATAAGATAGAGAAAGTTAACATGATTTTTTTTTAGAAAAAATTACTCTTTTCTTGAAACTCCTGCCTTTTTTCTCTCTTGATAAGTCAAATTCACAATTTTAAAATTAAAAATGAAATGAACGTTCAAAGATTAAGATGACTAGCACTTGAATTTGACACTAGTTAAGCCGTCAAGATTGTAGGTACTTTTTTGCTTTTAATAAAGAAGAATAATAAGAATCAAGTTCGTTTATATGTGTGGAAATAGTTGGGAAAACGTCAATTGAATTTCAACCATTTAAGTTATATGATCAAAAGTTCAACAATTCATAGCCCAACATTAAAAGTTGAAAATGTTAAGTTCTTCAGATAAAAAAGAAAGAAAGAAACATAGTAAACTTTAATTTGCATTTTTTAAAAATTTTAATATCATTTGCCTTTCTTTTTAGATTTTTTGCGTTTTAAAAAAATGATAGTCAATTAGAATATCTTATTATTGTATTCATATTAATTGATGCATTCTCTTATTTGAGAAATAAGTTAAATAACAAGTACTCCCTCTATATCATTTTAATTGAACTTGTGAGGTAATGTATAAATATTTAAAAATAAAATTTACACCATACTTTTCACTATTGCCCTTTGTAAAGTCATAAATATGTAGTATAATTTACCTCCTAGAAAATATAAAAGTTCAATAAATGAAAGAGCAAATATGTAAAAAACTTTAAACATTCACCTTGAACTTTAAACAATTCAAATATTTTGAATATTAAAAAAGCCTCAAAAATTCAATAAATTTTTTAGACGAAGGGAGTAATTAATATTAAGGGATAAAATAAAAAAATTAATTTTTTCTTGATAGATTAAAATTGACAAATAAAAATGAACTGGTAGAATATTATTATAATAGAATTAGAAGTGGAATATCTCAAAAGTAGTTCCATTAATATTTTAAAAACCAAAAAATGACATATTAGTGAGAACTTATAATTTTATCTTTAAAAAAAGAAAAGGAAAAGAATAAATAAAAACATGTCCAATTAATTGAGACCAGCACTTTGCAATTTTCATGACATTGATGTGTTTTTAATTAAAGTCACAATTGTTAAAGTTTCTAATTACAATTAATTAGCAGACATAATATTAGTCAAGAAGAGTTTGGCTATCCATCTCTATCATTACGTTGTCATAAGTACAATAATTTAGCAAAGAATTATTCGATAGGATGATGTGTAGACCTCCAACATTTCTAGCAAAACAATTTTTTTTTAAAAAAAAATAATTATTTAATTTGTAATTTAATTTGTAGAAAATTAAATTACATTCTCTTAATCCGAATGTGAAATTGCTTACTTTATTTATTGGGTGCCAAAATTTAGAATTTTTTAATAATTATCTTTATCCAAATTCACTCTTAACTATCTCGCGATTAATGAAAATCGGAGTGTTTATTAAATGAGATGTTTAAAACAGAAATTAAAAATATTTTAGTAGTACTCTTATGATTAAGATAACTAAATTATTTTTTTTATTATAGGATGTATAAAATTTTTAAAAGATAAATAATATATCGATTGAATATACTCCTTCCAAAAAATTTATCAGTTAATTTAATTATTTAAACTCTCACGAAGATCGATTTTTCTTACTTATAATTTCCTTTCCATTTCGCCTATATTTCGCTTTGTTGAACCATATTTTTTGTTTTCGAAAAATAAGTTTAAATGCTTTTCCTCCATTTTTGACTTTGATATTATGAAAGTACACATCACTTTAATGTTGGTACCAACTTAAATTAAGAGAATTAAATTGAAATAGAAAGAATAATTAAAGCTAGAGATTTCTCAAAACATGGCTTCACGATGGCCATCAATATTCTTGATACTTAGAAGACCACGAACTCATTCCTATAATGATTAATTAGTTGATTATAAATATTTAGAATTCTTTTTTAAAAAATAAGCTTAATTTATTTTGTAAAATGTTCTATAAAAAATACTTGATCAATTAAAGTATGTCATAATTGGAGTAAGAGATACTAATATATTCTGTTATTTCAAAAATTAATTGTTAATTAAGTATAATTACTTGATACGAATAAATATTTTCAGAGAAAAGCTTTCCATTTAAAGTATGAATGAATATGTACGCACGTTTGAGGGTTCTTAAGACTTGGCTTCACAAAATTTTGTTTCACTATAAATTTTCTATTTTTTCCAATTTATTTAAGTTATAGATGAATTGATGAGGTTGTGTTTAATTATTTATTTTTTATAAGAAATATTTAAATTAAATTAGATTTACAAAATTTAGAATTAACTATTAATTCAAATAAAGTGAAAAAAAAAAAAGAAGAAGAAGCACAAATCAATAATTTTCATTGACGAAAGGAATCCTATAAGAATAAATTATTGAAGCTTAGTTTATTTCATATTCTAGATGGATTGATTATTCTTGAATTCTTGAAATTGAGATAGAGTAGACGATTGAGGATTAGCGTAAAACTAACGGTGTGATGGGTGATGGCCAATATTACAGTTTTAATTGGAATTGGTCTTCAAGATGTTTACATATGACGCAGACACATTCGTTTGCACATGAAAGCAGGGGCGGAGTTATATTTTTACTTTCGAGATAAAAATTTAATATTTTTATCAAAATTTTATATATATATATAGAAAATTCAGTAAGATTTTATAAAATAATCTAATTTTCTCTCACCTAGTGAATTATTTTAAATATTTTTTTATATAGAATTTTAATATTCATGAGTTCAGAAGTTAAACGACGTCTGAAGTATAAAAGAAAATTTTAATAGTTTAATTGATTGTTATCTAAATTTTTATGTTGTTGATAAGAATTCAATTCTTTAGTTGTAATTGTTTTTTTATTTTTCCTTCTCCCGCTTTCAGTTTTATTTTATTTTTTTAAAATAATTGCCTAGGTTTTTATTTTATAAAAAGATATGAAGGGAAAAAAAGGATGGCTTGTGAATTAGGGGGAAAAAAAGGTTAGGTGGCACTTGAAGAAGAGGACAAAAAGTGATGGTATGTACAATTAAATATTTCTCTAAATTAGGTCAAACGAAGGATGATATATGGTATTTATGTGTGTTTGATTGATAATTATCTCAAATCAAAATAAAGACACCGTGATACGTGTTATTTTTTGATTAAAGTATAAACAAATTCCATGTCTCTTTATAATGGTCAAGTTATTTATATGGCCCATTTTTTTATGGTACGTCATATTAAATATTTTTTAATAGCATTTTTTTATATATAATAAGTCGCTTTGAGGAGTTTAGAGTTGTCGTATTTGCTTGAGTTATCTGCTTCAACTGCTTTAAGCAGGTAGCTGTTACTTAACTTGATAGTTCTAGCCCAGCATCTTAGATTCAGCGTTTCGAGATCGAATCTCAACAACGACAATATTTTTATGACATTTCTATTAAGCATTATTTAATTATTTCTTTATCAACTGCAACTATGAAATTAAAATAAGAGGTCTACTTAATTTTACGGTGGCTATTAAAGTGTCTGCACAAATTTACTATGGCATTTTCATTAATTATCATTTAAATTACTACTTACGGCTGAGCATTTCAGCTGCCTGCTGCAGTTGCTTGAAGCAGGCAGGTGACTACACCCTGTCTGCTTAATGTTACGGTGGCTATTAAAGCGGCTGCTTAATTTTATTATGTCATTTCTTTTAATTATTATTTAGTTATTTCTTCATCTACTGCAACTATGAAATTACAATAACATATCCACTTAATTTTGCGATGGCTATTAAAACATCTATTGGGACGGTGCAACGCACGGGTGCCTGCTTTCAGCTGTTTGCTTCAATTAGGTAGCTGCCTATTAGCTTCGTGGTTCAAGCTTGACATCTCAAGTCCAATGTTACGAAATTGAACCTCAACAACGCCAATATTTTTACGTCAATTATTATTTAATGATTTCTTCATCAACTTCAACTAAAAAATTACAATAACGTATCTAAGTAATTTTGCAATGCCTATTAAAGTGTCTACTTAGATTTACTATGTCATTTCTATTAATTATTATTTAAATTATTGTTTACTGCAAGTAGGCAGCTGAGTATTTCAGATGTCTGTTGCAGCTGCTTGAAACAGGTGACTGCAACGTGCCTGCTTAGTGTTACGGTGGCAATTAAAGTGTCTGGTTAATTTTACCATATCATTTCTGTTAATTATTATTTAATTATTTCTTCATCTAAACTATAAAATTACAATAACGTATTTATTTAATTTTGTGGTGACTATTAAAGTGTTTACCTAATTTTATTATGTCATATCTATTATATGTATTATTTAAAGACTAATTAAAAATATTAAAGATTCAAATTGACTTTTCAAATTTTATCTAGATCATAAAAATTAAAAAAGAAAAATAATAACTATTGAACCCGTACAATATCCGATCTAAAAAAACTAGCTATAATATATAGGAGTTAAAAATATCATTATAAAGGTTTGGCTGTATACAAGATCACTATTAAAATATTCCCCCGAAAAATATTTAGTGATTATTTTCACCCATTGGTGAAAAATTAAAGAAAAAAAGATAGTGCAATAATGTTTTCATACAAAATTAAGAAAATTTTTCATTATTTCAGCAAAAATCTACTTTTTATAATGTATTTTTTGAGAAAATTTTAATGAAAAAATTAAATTACTATAAATTTTTCACATATTCGCGATGAGAAGTGATGGTGGATGTAATCTATTTAGGGGATAACAGATACTTTCAAAAATGGTGGGCATAACTGAATGACCCATATTCCTCAGACTTCATAATGTGGACCCTAAATTGCAATCCAACAAATATTTGTCTTCCTCCATCCCTTGTAGTGGAATGATATTTATATTTAAAAAAAAAAAAATCTTTCTGCGTTTTATTTTATATGGTATTTTTTGATTTGGTGTTATATTTTTTAAAAAATGAAGATTTTTGAAACTTGTGATCTAAAACATGGCTGAGAATTATTTTATTAAAGGTAAAAAAATTTAAAATTAAATTATTTCTTATTAAAATAAGATGATATTCTTTTTTAGACGGAACAAAAAGAAAGTAGGATGTCACATAAAAAAATCTTACTCTTTCGTTTTCATTTTTCTTATCCTATTTTAATTTGTCATAAAATTTTCAAAATTAAATTAAAAAGATTTATATTTTATGATCTTAAATTAAATTA
>JAPFFP010000113.1:17640032-17651293 GCA_026153255.1 Solanum medicagineum | reverse complement strand
TATCCTATTTTAATTTGTCATAAAATTTTCAAAATTAAATTAAAAAGATTTATATTTTATGATCTTAAATTAAATTATGTCAATTTAAAATTCTTAAATCTTATAATTTTAAATAAATTACATAAAAAATTAAAATAAAATAGAACAAATAAATTAAAACAGGTGGAGTAATATTTTAGGTCAAAAGACTTAAAAAGGGTGAATGTCCAAGTGTGAAGAATGGCGTCATGACGCATGAATTGCTATTTTGGTTGAGAGATTAAAAACTCTATAAATCAAAAATCAAATAAAGAATTGAGATTATTATTAATTTTTTTCTTAAATACTGAAAAGTGAAAGAAAGTTAATTTAATTGCTTTTGATATTATTATTTTTAGGTCAAAGGATTTAAAAAGTGAATGGGAAAGTGTGAAGTATGGCGTCATTAGATGCTAAACAATTCAAATAAATTAATTGTGATACTAATTGAACCAAATCGAAGAGACAACGCAGCATCCACATTTTGATAATGATTGGTGCTGCTTAATTAATATTTAACAAGTTTAAATCGAAAAGTCGGAGAGACAAATTTAGAACAATTTCTTTTATCTTGAACTCATTACTTTATATTTCGTCCGTATTAAATTAATTGTTAGAGAATTTTTTATATTTTAAAATAATGTGTTGAATTCTTTTTCCAATTTTACTCTTCATTAATTAAGTTTCTATGATTGAGTTTTATACGAGAAATAAACAATGCATTAAATGAGTGTGTGAAGTTTGAAACAGGTAAAAATGGAAAAACATGATTAAATTTTATCTTTATTTTTTTTCTCAATATGTGTAAAATAATCCAACAATTCAGTTAATATAAAACAGATGAAGTATTTGATTTAGGTTTGCATTGTGTAGCCTACGTTTTATGGATTCATTTTAATTTAGTAATTGACTCAGCCACTCAAATTCTACATATTGTAGCTAAATAAATGATTTAAAACTTAGCAAATCAAATGTGCTAGCCATGTTGATATCTCAAACTCGAAAATTATCATATTTTTCAAATTTTAAATCAATTTCTTATGATGATATTTAATTAATGAAGGGCTGATTTACTGGTATGATCATGGCAAATGGTGAGTATTTAATACTCTATTTAGCTTCAAATCAACCTGCCTAATTAATTATTTCTCCAGATGCAAGAAAAAGGCACTCTTAGATCTCTTCAAATAATTTTGATTTCAGTGATCCAAAAAGCCACATAAGGACAAAGAGGCAGTAGAAAATCATGTCTACAGGGTGTTTTTCTTTTCTGTTTTATAATATATGATAAAAAATAATTGAATTAATTAATCATGACAAAGAAACAGAAAGGAGGAAAGGACAAAAATATAATGAATTTTGGTTTGTTTTGTTATGCTGAATTTAGAGAAATTTCTTTGAATGCGACACTTTGCAGATTGTAAAGCCAAAGGTCAAAAATATTAACTTAGTTTACGGATTTGTACCTCAAATATTATTTGTACGTACGGACTACTTTATGACATTAAAAGGAATTCACCAAAAGATGGAAAGGTGGTGTGCACGTAGTTTTATTTTTACTTTATGAAAGTAGAAAGGTGATTTTTTATGGTCAATTTTAAATGATTTTTCGGAAACAACTTTTCTATCTCTTGAGATAGTGATAAGATCTATGTACATTTTATCCTCCCCAAACCCCACTTGTGGGATGAGTGTGTTAATGTTGTTGAATTTTAAACAATTTTTCATCGAAAGAACAACGTTAAACTTATGATATCTGAAATTACTCTTGACAGAATCTAACATTAAAAATATTTGAAGAAAATATGATTAAAGTTCATACACGTATCGTATGTGTATAAACTTCATGCAACCATGGTTGAAGTAAAAAATATAAATAATTAAAATGACTGAACTAAGTTTAATCATATTAAACTGACACCGCATATTTAAAGTTATTTCAAAGTGAATATACGTGCAATATTTATAAACTTAAGGCATAACTTAAATAATGACATAAATTATACAAAGTTCCCCATTTATATGTATCTCATCATTTTGACATATTTATATTATTAATCACAGTTCAAAACAAAGAGAAAGACTATATATGAATATTAGTGTCCGTTGTACCAAAGTACCAATTAATATGTTTAATTTACCAATTAGGCAATAGATAAGTGAGTTATTATTCATCAGCCAATTAATTAAGGATAATCTAATCCAAATATAAGTACGTTTAGCAGAGGCGAAACTATATTCATCCAAAGGGAGGTCTGATGAACACCTTTCATCGGAAAACTTTTTTGAATAAATAGGTTAAATATTGATATTTTGATATATATCAATTGTTGAACACCTTTAATACAAAAATTATTCATCCATGTTCTAAAAGTATGAATACCATGTTGGCTCCGCCACTGACGTTTAGATCCATTTCAATAATGTATAAAGTAGTTTCCCATCATACTAATCTTAGTTTAACAAGTAGCAAGTACATTATTTATCCAAATAAAGTGAAACATCAAATTAAAAAAACAAAATATTTTGAAGTTATAACTAGTTGACAAAAGAGGTCAACTTTTGGAAAACAGCATGGTTGAGGTAGTTTTCAAGATAATTTTAAAATGGTGTTGGTAACATTATGGCAAGAAGAACTAATTTGAAACATCACTCTAAAAGAAAAAGAAATATACATTTATTAAGTCAATTTTTTTTGAAGATCAACTAACTATGATACATTTACAAGTGGATCAAACTCTGTCATTTATCATAAAAAATTAAGAACTTTTGAATATATGGCGCCAAATTGTTGCCCCTTCTCTAATTTTTACACTATGGCTACATTTGTGACATTGTATTGTGTTTAGAAGTTGGTCATTTTTGTTCAAAATTAAAAGTTGTGATCTGAATATTAATTTTGAATTTTAAACTTGATGGGGTGATTCTTTTTAAAACTTCACTCTCTAGTCTTATTCATAGAAAGTTGACCGCTTCTAAAATAATAACATTAGCATAATTTATAACTTTAATAGTGTTAAGAGCTAATTTTATTGAATTCTTTTTTCAAATTACAAAAATTTCTAAAATTTATGAATTTCAGGATACATCACTGAAATTTTAAATACATCAACAGACATCCGGATAAGAGAAGGAATGTATCTGAGAGGGAATTTATGTATTTAAGAGGGGAGAAATATATCCGAGAGAGGGATATAGGGATGTATCGCCGAGAGAGGAGTGATTAACTAGAGGAATTTTTTAAAATTGTAGAAAATTTTAGTGATTATGGTAAAACATGATGTGTAGTTATGTTATTTTTCATTTGTGAATTGTGTGAATCAGCCCATTAACTACATGATAACACTCTGTGCTAAACTGGCAATTCTCAATTGGGCTAAAAAGTTCTATTGTTGGCCCATGTAGTTAATGGGTTTAAGACAAAACTAGTTGTTTGGGCTACCAAGTGTAGCAGCTAAATGAGAATGAGGCCCATCTACTTGAGCTAATTAATTTGGACAACTTACACAAATCTCATACTTTTTAGAGTTAATTCTAACTAATACCAACTTTTTTCAAAATTACCAAAACCTTCTTTTTGATACAAAAAAAGAAACCAGTGATACATTTGAAAACGTAGGAGCATTAAAGAATTTTAATTATGATAAATAAAGAAGTAAGGATTGTAATTTCTATCAATAAGTGTTGCAATTTTGTATCATTTAAGAGACTTTTGTAATTTTTTGAAAGTGTCGAGATTTTATGTAATTATGTAAAGATATGTTGTGTATTTCTGTAATTTTTCCTTAATTTTATATCTTGATTCTTGGAGGGAGCTTTATTTTTTTTAAGGTATAATATTTATTTTAATTATTACTTAACTTTTATCACATCGTTAATCTAAGTCCTATTTTAAGTGAAGATCGATTTGATGTGAACCCGTCCTTACCTGTTTTCTCCCTTGTTTGTGAAATTGATTATTTATTTAATTAATAATCTTATTTTATTCTTTATCCTACGTATATTTATTTATAATGAACATAACCTCATACCCTACTTCTTCTGTTTTAATAATATTGTAAGTTTATTCATCATATTATTTTATTAATGTGTGACATTTATATAACAACGGATTAATACAATTTATACAAAAGTAGAAATAATGTATGTATACTATATTATTGTGTATATAAGTCATGTCACGTTTAGGGAGATTATATATTTAGTGTTTTATCAAACCTAAATTGTGCATTTGTTATTATTTCATGAGAATATTACTTAAATCCATAGAAACTACAAATCGATTTGGGCTGTTTCAATGTGAATGTAATTGGTAAAGGGCAAATTATGTATATTTGTAAATGGCCTTAAAAGATTTTTCTATCAGATATTATGAAAATAAAATGATAAAAGAAGAGAATTGTTTAAGGATGGATTTCTCCTGTTCCATTAAAAGACCTGCAAATTCATTAGTCTATAATTGCAATACCAAAATATTAAAGTCATTTGATGCATAAAATATCTTAATTGAATTATATGTCATTACGATTAATAAATTAATTTGAATTCTATATCAAAAACTATCTAGTGTCGATCTGCTCTATTCCATAAATAAATAAATAATTGCATTAGATTTGACAAACAAACAAATTCATTCAATTTTTTCTCAACAATGGAGGAAATGTAACACATTATTATTCTAAGATAGGACTCTTGAGTCGACAAGCATGATGAGGGGAAAACGCTCAAATTTCAAATTTTGAAATGCTTATTATGGATACCTCCACACTCAGAGAGGAGAAGGGACGCAGTAATCGATAAAATACTTTCGAGAGTTAAAAAACGATATAGATCCAATAATCTAAACAAGCGGGAGGATTTATACTTTCCCCATCATACAATTTTGCAAGACTACGGTATCTTATTCATTCTTCATTTAAAATCGTTAGCTAAAAAATCCATGACAAGACAATTCGATAAGACACGGAAAACAATGGACCTGTATAAATGATGGAATATAAATTATTAGTTGAAAATTTTTCACAAGAGATTATTTCTATAACTCGACTCATTCAACAATTTTTTACCGCGAAAGCTCTCAAACTACAAATAGAGATATATAATCAGTTTTAAAAAAAAACAATGTGTACTATTGGACAACCTCATTACTCAGATACAGTCACTGCAATAGGATATTATTGTTCAAAATAAAGCAACCAAATTAGTTAACCCAAAATATTTAAGATGTGTACTACCAAAGTTTATTTTTTAATATACTATCGAATCAATTTTACTTTTGCTATATGAAACTTAACATAATTACCCCACGTAGTCAAATTCCCCCAAATTCACTCAAAATACACGATTTCAATTAAATTACCCACCACCTCCTTTTAACCCGACCCAACTTACCTACTGATTAAACTTTTTTTCTCAAACAAACAAACACAATCACTTTAGGAAGTTAATAATTACAAACCATGCGGACGATAAATCAAATAACAAAGAAAATTATATTAAAAAGCATGATATTATTATATGTTTTAGCCAATTGACCTACATAAACAACACTAATATAAAAAAAATACCCATAAAAAACTATGAGAGAAAAGGTACAAGAAAGCCTTTCGTACTGAGAAATAAGGTAGTGAAATAAAAAACTATGAGAGAAAAGGTACAAGAAAACCTTTCGTACTAAGAAATAAGGTGGGAAATTCACGGGAAAAATCTTAGCTCCATAGAAGAATATGTTATTGGTGAAATACAGAAGAATCGAAATTTTAAATCAAAACACTATGAATGGATGGAGTGTATGAACTAATAAGTATTCTCGAACATCTATCAACCAGTTCAGATATTCACGACCAGATCTAATACGTACAAGTTTGCTAAGATTGTTCAAGCTACCCCTTAACCTCCACAACAATAGCTGTAGTTCTGATCTCAAACTTGGATGGATCATCATCATAGCTAGACATAATCTTGTTCTTCACATGATCAATATATCTTGAAAATCTATAATCTTGATTCTGCATATCATCTCTTTCTGCAAGCATATGTACAGGGGATTCTGTTCTAGACATGGTTATTTCACTATGATTATATTCTACGTGTACCTTGTTTGAGGCAAAAGACAAGTTTTGATCTTTTTGAGGAACAACTAGCTTTAGTTCCGTGGCTTTAGCAGGGTCGCTTCTATGATGATGATCACTGGTTGATATGTTTGACTTGAGTTTTCTTGAAAAACATTGGAAAAATGAACTTAAATTCAATGCTTTGAAAATCTTTCCACATACACCTTGGCCCATTTGTAGATTAGTTTGGGAAATAAACAAGTTTGGGAGATGGTTGGATGTAGAGGAGATGGAGATTATATATTATGGAAATTGATTTATTTAATCATGTTTCTTTAAAGATTCCACAAGGTGTAAAATTGTCATAGTCATTAAGGGGATCATATTCTTGTTTGATGTTTTCCTAATTAACAAGATTCCACATGGATGGTTGTTCTATTATATTGTATTGGTTGTTTGAGCAGAATGTCTATTTTGATTATTATTTAAATTTTTATTATATTGTATTGTTGTAACGATGAAAAGTTTTATTATCATATAACGATAGATTTGGTATAATCATGTCATTATCTTTTTTATATTGAATTCTTAGATCTAAAGGTTCATTAGACCATGCTTTCACAATTCGTCTTTGTAGTGGAAATCAGAATCAAATAGGCTTTTTTACCTTTCTGTTTCACACGAGATTTCGAGCCCTTCTTAAAAGTTCGAGGTTGGTTGATGATGCATCCTCAAGGGGATCTCATCAATCAACTTTCTGATACTTTGTGGTTTAACTTGTCTGTGACTCATACACATGTCGGACTCCTTGGTTTGTATTTCAAGATGATTTGAATATGTTACGATGTGTTGGGCTTGTATTTGTTACAATATATCGGCCTTGCCCTTAACATTGCATGTATGTTGTCAACCGGAGGACACGTGCATGGTGTTGTGGATGATATGACCCTTGATATAAGGGTGTGGAGGTTGAGCATTAGGGTAAAAGGTTAGTTAGAAGTAGAGCCTATTTCATTCCCTTTTCTCAAACCTTAGCATTATTCCGTCCTTTCCCTTAGTTTTAGATTTCTATCACTACATGTTGTTTTGTCTTAATGTCTTACGATCTTGTTGTTGTGTTTGTTTATGCTATGGCAACTTTTTCGCTATTTGTTCAATCGAGGATTTTTCCAAAATAACCTTTCTATCTCAAATATAGGAGTAAGGCAGATACACTCTATCCTCCTCAACCCCCACGCCCGCGCCTCCCCTTGGGTTGGACTAAGTTTGTTGTTTTTATATTTGATTATTATCCGATAATCTGATGTTATTTATATCCTACTTCTTAGATTTATTCTTCAAATTATTAATATGTAATATTATGGAACAATGAGAAACGGTCCAATCAATTCAAATATTATATTTATCAAAATAATATATATGGAACAATGTGTCCCAACCATCCAAACAAAGTTGTGCAGACTAAAGTACAATGGGTTTTTGCTTTGTAAAAGAATCTCATAGTTATTGGTTTTGGAGTCTATGTATATGATGCCAACAGGGTAGACCCTCTTCTTTTGGCATGACGAAACTATGGAATTGGAGGACAGCAAATATGTAGAAATCACTTTTTTGCAAAATCATATTTATTTATAGGTTGAGAATGGGCTTTGAGGTTAAATAATTTCTTTGGCTCACAAAATTTCAATTTAAACAATCTTTTTTTTTAAAAAAAAGTGAATATTGGCTAATTCCATGAACCATCGAGTCGTTGAACACAAGTTGCACTCGAAGCCATTAGGTTGACTATACGTTTGCATGAGCGTCACGCAATAATAAAGAAGCACAACTTCTCTTATCAAATTCTCTTTTTCAGCTTAACTTCAAATATCTTTTTTTTCAAGTATCACATTTTTTATATTCAAACACCTACTAAATACTCACCATCTATGCGTAGACTGAAGTTTAAAATGAGATTAGACAGTCATCATCTCATTAAATATTAGATGATTCTGTCCACTAAAAAATATAGTTAAGATTTTTATTAACATGCTGAAATTTTATTAAATCTCAAAACTCATAATTCATTGCCTACAAGACCATACTAAATAATTAAATAGTGTTTAACTTCAATGGAATGCTTCAAATTTGTTGATCAGTTGAATTATTGTATGAATGAAAGAAAGCAATAGTTGAATCACTACTAAGCAATCAATATCAAGAGTCATCAAAACCACATTCTTGCAAAAGAAGATCTCAAAGTGAACTATAATAAATGTAACCTATGTTTTTATGATCACGATATTCTGATCAACTTTCGCGCATCTCCACTAAATTATAATCTTGCAACTTATTATTATTTCTTATGTTTCAAACATTAAGTCCAATGCAGATTGAAATAGTTTTCTGCACAAAATATTTCATGTTTATTCAAAGTTCGAAAAGGGTTGCATTTTGTAACATATATAGGTACTTGTATAGTCTTTATGATGGTGTGATACTTAGCTTATTGTGAAGAATAAATAACACATACAATAATTGGTACTCCCTTTAAAAGTCCTTTGAGATGATAGAGTGTATATATGTCTCATAAATTAACACAACAAATTATTAATGAAAGCCATTCTTATAACACCAAACACTAAAAACTTCTTCCCTTTTCAAGATTCAATCTTATACAATACAAACACAAAGTATAAAAAAATTCAATATATATATATATATATAGCATCCAACAAAATTCTCCTTATTTAATTAAAGAATAGAAAATTACACATATATAATTCTGCAAATTATTGTGTGTAGTGATTCTAATTAATTAATCTTGAACTTGGAGCGGTCAATAATATAGTGATGATGAGTGACTTTATGATCATCATCAAAATTAGACATATTTCTCGTTTTTGACATGATCAATATAATTAGAAAACCTTTCATTATCATCTTCATTTATCTCAGCATAATGAACTAGAGTGAACATGTTCTTTACAGAGGACTTGAGAGGTGTTGCATTATTCATGTCTCCTTCAGTGTGATTATATTCTACGAGGACCTGTTCAGACATAATTAAAAGCTTGCAAATTAAGAGAAAGAATACTATAATCTTGTGTGTGAAATATTTTCATTTGTTTGGCCAATGAAAAAAAGAATTAAGCATGAGACATAACAAGTACAATAAATTGAATAGTACTATACCATGTTGGAGGCAGAAGACAAGTTTGGAATTTGCTGGCGATTCAACTCAAAAGCAACTGGTTTGGATACACAAGATTTAGCTGAATTACTTGGAAATTTGGGAGTTTCATCTGGTGAAATTCTACGAAATGATCGAAAAATCGGACTTTTATTCACAGCTAATTTGAAAATCTTGTCACAAACAACTTGGGACTGAATTGTACTATATTTGATAGTGATTTGGTTCTTTTCCATTTCAAACTCTCACAATACTTTAGTCTTTAGGAAAATTGTAAACGAGAGTTGAAACAGAGCAAATAAATAAGAGGAGATTAAGGAATTTAATTTAATTAAGTTTCTTGGAACTTAATCATGTGTTACACGTTCAAGGTGTGAAATTGTTTTTAAAATTTCAAGCAGATATTCCTCATGCATGGAAAAAAATTATTGATACGGTATGTTTATCATTTTATCCTCTATTAAGTGATGAGCTCCAAATATATATACTCATTACATTTTTCAAACTGACTAATTTAGTGTACATGTTTTTCACTCATGTAGTGGTAAGGTCTGCGTACATTATACCCTCCCCAGATCCCACTTGTGGGATTCCACTGGGTATGTTGTTGTTGTTGTTTGCTTTTCATGCATGTGTTGTGTCAATCTAATAAGTATATATAGATAATACTTACCATCAAAATAAATACAGCATTCATATAAACAAAATTAAATAAATGTTTCTAATTTGACGCAATAGTTTAGTCTATTAGGAATGGGCAAATATGAGGAAATCAACTTAATTGCTTACAATATAGAGATATGTTAAAGGGAAAGTTGCAAGACTACATTTTTAGACCCAATTTTACCCTCTATATCAACCTCTAAATATATGAATACATAAAACAATAATTTGGAGTTGAATAAGTACGAGTTAAATAATTAATTAATTAAAATTTAATTTTAAAAAAGAATCCTAAATATAAAAAAGGAGTAGTTTAATGTTTCAATGTATTTTTAATTACTTTTTTTCTTTTTAGATTTGCTATATTCCATACTTTTATTAACAAAATATTTGATAATCAAAATTTTAGTTAATTTCAAAGTCTTAAATATTAGAAAAATAATAATATTTTTTCTTTTTCCTTAGACAATTATTTATATAGACTAGTCCTAAATCAAGAGTGAATTATAGATTTAAAGAAATTCTAATTCAAAAGTGAATCTTAAAACTAAATAAATGAAAAATAAAATAATCAATTTAAGAAAAATAGTAAAAAGACGATTTTGTCTCAAGAAGAGTATTTAATTGAACGGCAAAAAGTTCAAAAAATACTCTAAGGATATTCACGCTTTTAATGTAGTATATATAGATTAACTTAAAATTAATAAAGTGAGGGTATAAAGAAAAAAAAATATTGTACTTCCTTGATTTTTCTCAAAATGACAAGTAAAAGTATAAAACAAATTAGGAAATAATAGACAATTAAATGTGAACGGAGGGATTGATAGACGAAATTTTCTTTTAAGACTCCACACCAGGTTTAGATAGTCATTAGGAGGATCGTATTCGCATTAATAACTTTATAATATTAGTTATACCGATTTATATTACTTTAGCATGGCTAAATATAAAATTAAGTTACAACACAATATTTAACTATGGTTTAACAATAGATTAAGCATCAGATACTAAGCGGCTTCAAAGTCTAAAAAGTAACATTGAACTTTCACTAAAATTTCAATGGGTTCTTGCTAGTAAAAAAATCTCATATTTTATGTCTTAGATACGAAGAATAATAGTCAATAATAAATATATATATATATCAAAATTACTGAATTTTATCAAATTCGTAATTGGTCTGCTACTCCTCCGCTCGTGGCGATAACGCGAATAGCCTGTCTGCACGAGTACAAAAGGAATAGAAAGAATAAATTACTAAAAAGCAATATATCCTACCATTATAATTTGTTTTTTTAAAAAAAAAACTTAGAAAACATAGTGAAGAAAGAATAATATTTTTGTGAAATCTAATTAGG
>JAPFFP010000113.1:17577085-17606195 GCA_026153255.1 Solanum medicagineum | reverse complement strand
GTCTATCCAGCTTCGGCTCCTGGCCAAGCACTCCTATGCTCCCCCTTTCGAGACCATCTACTTGACCGAAGTCGAGGCCAAAGACCTATTCGAGGTCAAAGTCGAGATTATATAGATCATAACAGTCCTTGATCCAACGGGGGATTGGCTGGGACGGGAAGCTCGGGCCCTAGATAATCCTAGGATATAAGGGTATAATAGATTAATTTTATTTTGAATTTTTAAAATAAACTTTATTTTAAGATAAAAATACTTACTAGCTTGACATTTATTTTGGAATAATGGAGACGCCACATTTAATAATAGTTGATTATCAATTAAGTTATTCAGGCATAAAATAAAAATTAAAAAATCAAATCATATCAGTCCTAGGATTAATTACTTTCCAAATGATAAAAATTAGTACTTCCTTCGTATTAATTTATGTAATTGTTTTTTCCTTTTTAGTCAAGTGTTAAAAAAGACATATGTTCATATTTAATAATAATTCAATTTTAAAGTTTCGTTTTATCTTCAATGAGATGATTTATGAGTAAAATTTTTATGATTTATTTTAAGATTACAAGTTTAAAAAATTATTTATTTTTCTCTTAAATCAGGATGGGGTAAGAATCTTATTTGAATGAGCTTATAACTTGTGACTTTTAAGTCATAAGTTAATATTTATATCTTATAAGTAATTTTTTAATTATTTGACTTAAAAATAAGTGTTTAATTTTTATTTTTATTTTTTTGTATTTTACTAAATAGTAGAATTGCTTAAAAATTATTTTAGCTTAAAAATATCTAAAATAAGTCAATTTAAATAAGGTCTAATCCTTTTTAGTGTTCACTTTCATTTTTTGACTTTTTCGATTTTACATCTTTAATCTTGTTTGTGATTTTGTCACAATTCAAAGTATTCCCTCGATGAAACATGGTGGATATGCCCTGATGAATTCTAAACAAGCTACTTAATATGCATATAACACAATGACAAAAAATATTCATAACGAAATGAGACTTAAAAAAAGAGATCTCAAAAATAGGTCACTAAAAAGAAGATCTCATGAGGTCGATATCCGCATTCATAAGTTTTTATAATTTTTTTTAGTAAAGAGACCTCACAAGGTCTCCTTTTCTTTAGTCAAATTATATAAGATTTTGCCTAAAAAATACAACCTCACGAGATCGCTATTTGTTAAAATAAAAACTAATAATTTATTTTAAAAATCTCATGAAGTGTCTTTTAAAATAAGAGACCATGCGAAGTCTCTTATGTTTAGTAACTAATTTCTGAAGATTGTGTTTTGCACAGGTCTAATAAATGTTATTTTTCTTTTTTGTTAATAGTAATTAATAGAAATGACATAATAAAATCAGGTAGACACTTTAATACCCACCACAAAATTAAGTAGACACACTATTGTAATTTCATAGTTGAAGTTGATGAAGAAATAATTAAATAATAATTAACAGAAATAATACAGTAAAAGTAAGGAGACACTTTAATAGCTATCGTAACACTAAACAGACACGTTGGAGTCACCTGTTTGCCTCAAGCCGTTAAAATGTTCAGCCGTAAATAATAATTTAAATAATAATTAATAACAATGACATAGTGAATTTAAGTGGACAATTTAACAGCCACCACAAAATTAAGTGGATATGTTATTGTAATTTTATAGCTGAAGTTGATGAATAAATAATAGTTTATAGAAATGATGTTAAAATTTTGGCGCTGTTAAGGTTCGATCTCGAAATGTTGGATTTAAGATGTCAAGTTTGAACCATTAAACTAAGTAGCTAAATAATCACTTAAGCATATAGATAAAGAACACACGGCGAGTATAAGTTGCTCAACTTTGGACTTATTATATAAGAGAAAATAAAAAATAAAAAACTAATTTTTGAAATACAGTAGAAACTGAGAAATAGAAATTAGTGATTATTAAGATGAAAAAATAGCTCTCTTTCCCCTTTCCCCTTTCCTGACCTGGAAAAACCCCTCGCCCTAGCTCGTTGCTGCAGTGCTCTCCATTGAAATTCGTCCGCGCCTCCCGCCTCAACTCTTTTGCTCACAGTGAGTGATTTCTCCGTTTTAATTTTTGTTTCTGATGCAATTTCATTCTTGACACTTTTTGCTCTTTTGTTTATTGGAGTGCTTGAATCTGTACTAGGATGATTACCTAGGTTGTTTACCTGAGGTGTTAAAGGTTAGATTGTTTACAGATATATAATATGATTGTATATGCCGTAAAATTAAACTAGCGCATCATACTTTCTTACAACAACGACAACATACTCGGTGGAATTCCACTGGTGGGGTCTGGTGAGGGTACGCAGACCTTACCACTACCTTTAGAAGTAGAGAGGCTGTTTTCTGGGAAACCATAAGCAGAATAAACTAGATATGGGTGCATCATGCCTTCTTGTATAAAAATGGTAAAATTGTTTGCTCATGAGTATGAAAGTTGATTTAACTCGTATAAGTATTTGTACTACTGCTACAGGAAGCTCTCAACTACCAATAGAGAGAGATGTCGTATTTGTTGCCGCATCTTCATTCTGGATGGGCAGTGGATCAAGCTATCCTTGCTGAAGAAGAACGCCTTGTCATCATTCGATTTGGACATGATTGGGATGATACTTGTATGCAGGTAACCTAGCATGACCTTTTTTTTGAGCATATAATTGTCAATTGCTTGAATATCCTGTTGAAAATTTGATGGGGTTTAGTAAAAAAAAGAATCTTGGAGTAGATATAGATATAGAGGATTCTTGTAGTCGATTCAACTAGTTATGGTAACAGCATTTTTGAGCATACAATTGTTAGTTTCTAGAACTTTTTATGTCGGATTTGTTGGGTTGTTAGCTAAAAGATGAATCTTGGAACAGATATAGAGGATTCATATAGTAGACTCAACAACTTATGGTAGGAACCTTTTTGAATATACAATTGTCAAATACTTGAATTTTTTATTTGAAATTTGTTGGGTTGTTAGCTAAAAGAAGAATCTCGAAACATATATAGAGAATTCATATTGTTGACTCAGCTACTTATCGTATGAGTGTTTTTTGACATACAATTTTCAGTTTTTTGAACTTTTCATATCAAATTTCTTACAGAAATTTTATGTGTTATTAGCTAAGAAAAAGAACCTTGGAGTAGATGTAGAGGATTCATATGTCTATTCAACTAGTTAAGGTAGGGGTTTCTTCTTCTTTCTTTTTTTCTTAAGTTCAAATGGTATGAACATACAATTGTCAAAACTTAAAATTTTTATAGGAAATTGGATGGGTTTTTAGTAAAAAGGGGAATCTTAGAGTAGATAAAGGGGATTCATATAGTTGACTTAACTAGTTATGGTATGCGCATTTGACCACCGTGAATATCCATTTCTTGAATATTTTTGTAGGAAATTTGATGTCCTTTTAGTAAAAAGGAGAATTTTGTAGTAGATATAAATGGTTCTTACAGTCAACTCAAATAGTTTTGAATTAAGATACTATGAACATGTGAGCATATAAATTGGAAATTTCTAGAATATTTTGTAGGAAATTTGATGGGATCTAGTGAAAAGGAGAATCTTAGAGTAGATGTAGAGGATTCATATATTTGACTCAACTAATTATGGTATGAACATATTGTTTTTTGGGGGCTCCAATGGTATGAGCATTTGGGCATACTATTTTTCCTTTTTTTTTTTTTGATGAAGTAAGTAGTTCTCATTAAAAGGCATCAAGAAGATGCAAGGCAAAAATATTTACAGCAAAAGAAGAGGTTTGCTCTTGAACAAGAATTTACTAAATAACTAAAGAGCAAACATAGTCCAGAAAAAGATCAGCAGTGGTTAAAGGGGCCTGATTGTGCATACTATTGTCAACTTCTCAAGTATTTCATAGGAAATTGGATGGGTTTATCAATTAAAAGGAGAATCTAAGAATAGATGTAGAGGATGCAGTGGGTGTGTTCGGTAGGGAGGAATGTCTTTCAATTTTTTCATGTTAGGTTGGTTAAACTTTTTGGAAGACATTTTCTTAGAAAAACGTTTAGAGGAAAATGACTTCCCTAATGGAAATAGGGAAAACAAGTTCCAAAAGGGGCGTTCCACATTGACGGTTTCCTCCCCACCTCTAAACCCCTCCCCCCCACCTCCCATAGTATTTTTCTAGGTTATATACAAATGATTTTGGGATTCAGTTTTTACTTACGTACCAAACACAAGAAACTAAGTAAGAAACCTGCTTGTTTTTCCTATAAAACGCAAACCCAGAAGCCATATTCCTGGGAAAAAATGTTCCTTCATACCAAACACACACACACTCAATTCAACTAGTTTTGAATCAAGATAGTATGAACATTTGAGTCTACAATTGTCAAGTTCTTGTATTTTTATAGGAACTTTGATGGTTTTTTTTGTAAAAAGGAGAATCTTGGAGTAGATATAGAGGATTCATATAGTTGACTCAACTTCCCTGGGATTAGCTATAAGCATTTGAGCAGAGCGTAATAATTAGCAATTTCTTGAAATGGGAATGAGTTGAAAAGAAGTATCTTGCTGTAGAAGTGTGTATATTGAGAGGATTCATATAGTCGGCTCAACTAGTTTTGAAGGGTTAACATTCTAGCATATATTGTCAATATCTTTAAGTTTTTTAATCTGAAATATGATGGGTAATTAGTGAAAAGAAGATTCTTGTTGTAGATACAGAGGATTATAGGGGCCGAACCCAATTAGTTTGGGTTTGATTGATTGGTGATTATTTGGAAGGAGAACTTCTATTGTCTTGTTTGTCCGTTTGAAACAGTAAGTCTGATGAATTTGTTGTTCCTGTTGGTTTAACTGATTACAGCTGAAAAAGGTTATTGATTCAACTTTTTAATTGCATTGAATCACCTGATTGTGTCATTGTTGATGACCAATAGAGTATTGGAATAGTAGTTTGTATTTGCTTATTTATTCTGAATAAAACTGTGCCTATGTGAGCTTTGTAAGGCATGGTCCCCAAAGTCCAGATAAAGGTGAAGGATGCAGTAGGTTGGATGTTAGCGTAATTATGATGAATCCTTTTAATATGGGGATATAGAAGACCCATACAACTTATCCCCAGCTAGTTTGGAGTTGAGTTGTAATCGATTGATTGCTATATTAAGTTCTGCAGAATTGATTTGGCCATCTTCTGATGTGAAACTGAAAGTGGTATTGGATTAACAAACACAGATTAAAGATTTGACATATATGGGTTCTAAATTCACGCTTTTTGGGGCAACTGGGTTCTATATTTGTAATTCCTACATATTAAATAGATTCACGCATACCTAAAATGTACATCCGCACCAAATTGGTGTACTTGTTTTCCTTTTGGGGTTCTGTTTGTGTTTATGTATCTTTGTGATTCAAAATTGTTTGTCCTTTTGGAAAAGAGGAGGAGCTTTACTGTTTTGAGAGTTGTTGATTCTTTCTTGTAGCTACCTCTGCTAGTTAAAAATAGTTAGAAAGAAAGAAAGGCAGCTTGGAAATGATTTTAATTCAACAGGTGGTGAATAAGTTTGGAATCTAAGTCCTGTGAGTGGAATTTGAGGCAGGTTCTACATATGTTTTCCTTCTCCCTAGTCAGATGTCTATTGAGTTAATGGAAACTGAATCTAGGGTTTTATGGTGAACCGGTGTTCTTTTTCTTTTAATGAGAATGACGAAATGGTGATTGCAATTTGAAACTGTTTTCTTGTCATTGTATTTACTTAAAAGTATAGTTTATTTCAATTTGAAACTGTTTTCTTGTCAATGTATTTACTTAAACGTAGAGTTTCTTTAGAAGTTCATCTTTTGGTCTTATTTTGTGAATTGGGGTGATAAGGTAGACTGATTAAGCTTCGTATTGGATTATGGAACGATGTAGTTGTAGATGGTAGAAGTGCTAGAAGCTGCAATTGAGGTTGAAAATCATGGACTGGGATGATCCAAATCTTCTTGTTGCTCAGAGACAACCATCCAATGTAATACCACAAGTGGGTTCTAAGGTGTGGTGTGTATGCTACCTTGACTGTCAACATTATGAAGGTAAAGACAAGCATAGTGAAAAAACGAGTTAAACAAATACGTAGCGAAGAAGCCCATAGTGAAAATAATTGAGAAAAGAACAAGTCGAAACAACAAAATGTGGGATCAAACAGAAAGACGCTATTGTATCATTAGAACAAGTCGAAACAACAAAATGTGGAATCAAACAGAAAGACGCTATTGTATCATTAGAACAAGTCGAAACAACAAAATGTGGAATCAAACAGAAAGACACTATTGTATCATTATATAGGACTATAAATGGTAATGTGCTAATATTTTGCTTACATGTTTTATTTTGACAATGTATCCTACATGGCATCTTCCAACAGTGTTTGCCCAACATAAGTCATCCTAAAAACAAACAAAAATAGCAATGAGGTGAGCCACATATCTCACTACTATAATTTTCTGGATCATCCTAAAAAAAACAAAAACCATTGCTTTGAACTGATTTGACATTATTGATGCTTTCTGATGGAAGGGTGATGATTCATAGGCTACTTTTTTCTTGAATTGGATTTCATCTCCTTGCACATAACACGATTAACATGTATTTGAGTCATAAGACCGTGGTCCTGGTACAACTAGCCCTTACATCCAAGCTAATAGGTCTACTACACTTTCATGAGCTGTTTAATGTGGGCTGGTAATTTGTTCACAATTAGAGGTTGGTAATATAATCCTGCTTCCTCTAGTTCTTTGTGGGGAGGACGTAACAAGTGTGTCTTTGATAATTTTGTGTCTCAAATCATGCACACCTCGTTTCTGTTCAACTCATGGTGCACCTCTACGCTTGTTTGCCTTTTCTTAGGCGCCTTAGATTCAGTAGTTATTCCTTGTGGTTTTAACTGTGTACGCTTTTTGGACACCAGATGGACGAGGTGCTGGCTTCAGTTGCCGAGACAATCAAGAACTTTGCTGTGATTTACCTGGTTGACATCACCGAGGTCCCAGATTTTAACACTATGTACGAGCTGTATGATCCATCCACCATCATGTTCTTCTTTAGGAACAAGCACATTATGATTGATCTTGGCACGGGGAACAATAACAAGATCAACTGGGCCCTTAAGGATAAACAGGAATTCATTGACATTGTGGAGACTGTCTATCGCGGTGCCAGAAAGGGCCGTGGCCTAGTCATTGCACCGAAAGATTACTCTACCAAGTACAGATACTAATCATTTGTACATGCTGTTACTTGGTTTCTGGAATATGCTGTACTTTATGATAAAGCTGGAAGGACTGATAGGATGCCCAATTGAACTGTAAAAAATTGATGCAGTATGATTATGAGGAACTTTCTGATAAGGCTTGTTTGGAGATACAAAAAGGCTGATTCGTGATAGCCTACTTTTTTTTTTACTCTGTTAAATTTTTTATGGATATTTGGATTCTGTTTAGCACTTCAACAATCAAAACAGTATCATTAAGCGAATTATATATCAAAAGACTCGAAATATTAAGAGGATTTTATATCTAAAATTTGGAATCGTGATTGATTGAGTGTATATTTCATATTATACAATCAGTGCATGGTTTTTATGACTTTTGCATTAAATCTTTTACATATAATTATATTTGTTGTGAAATAATTACTATATCAATATATATTTTAGATTAGACTATCCCAAAATAAATAATTTTTGATGTACAAACGTTGTACTCCCTTTGTCCCATTTTATGTGACCTAGGACATTTTATATGACTTCCTTTTCGATTCGTCCAAAAAAGAATGTCACCTTATTCTTATTGATAACAATTTGATTTTAAAATTTCTCTTTTACCCTTAATGAAATAAATTTTAACCACATAAATTTCTTAAAATGATTTTAGATCACAAGTTTTAAAAGTCTTACCTTTCTTTGTAAATATTGTGTCAAATCAAAAGTTGTCACATAAAATATTTTCTTTCAATTCCAAAGATAAAATAAGAAAAAGAAATCAGTATTTAATTCATAACCAAACCTATGACCCCTATAATAAAGCTGACCAATTTTACCAATCACACTTTCTAGTTCCAAGGAATTTGGACAATGGAGACACTCCCATATTACACCTAAATACTCACCAGTCTTCCCCATAGCTACGAGGAATAATAAAATAAAATAATAAGCAAATAAAGAATTAAAAGTTATAGGAGTTATATAAAAATTTATTGTCACATTTTATTATTAACTTATGATATAAATTAATATTATTATTTTAAAAATTAATATATATTTTGCACCAACAATATATAATAACTCTCTACGTAAAATTTCATGATACTAACTACTAATAATACAAAAGATTTTAATACATTAAGTAATATGATTAAAGCCACAATTACTCTTGAAAATCTTTTACAATATATTTGTCGAAGTTATTTTTGTAAATAAATATATAATTTTTTTTAAAAAAGATGCAATGAATATTATTTTTATTACATTAAATCAAATATCACGTAAGAAATAATCTCAATATACAATGCAACTGCAACTAATACTAGCATTACTAATATCAACATTATTAGTACACTATATCCAACACTATTTTTATATTCCCTACCAAACGATTCCTATAGATGGTTTGACAATGAGCTATACAAGTATATATTTCTACACAAGTAATACCATCTTTTTTTCCTCGTTTGGTAGTTGATCATGAGATCAATTATTTATGCATAAAATTAATACGATATTTGATTTTATAATTTTGAGTTTCAGATAATCAATACATGTATAAGTTATCAAAAAATTTACATATTATTTTATTTAGGACATAAGATGCAATAAGTAATACATGAATAATTAATAAAGGGTTGTTTGGCAATTAACTAGAGTTGCGTTGGTATTAGTACTATATGGACTAGTAATACAAAAAATTATGTATTATTTTATGCAAGGGACAATCTACATGGTTTAATAATTCATGTACCCACTTTATCTCAGTTAATTAACCAATTTTCATTTTAAATAGTGTTTAAGAAAAATTATAAATAAAATAGTTGATTTTATTAATTTATTCTTTATCTATAAGTTGCTCTAGTTTATCTGCTTATGAGCTTTTGATACGAGGGTTCCAAGAAAATAACCTTCTATTGGATATATCATTTTTGTTGTTATTACTCTACATGTTTAATAGCAAGCATATAAATAGAGTAAAGTAATTATTGAACTATTTTATAGAACTTGTAAATTTGTCTAGGCTTTCAAGGAGTATTAATTGTAAAGGTAAAATGAAAAGAATTTAATTAATTTATTTTGATTTAATAAATGAGTAAATAATTTGAGATATATATTTTTAGTAAAATAATTAATTAATATAGATCGACAAGAATACCAAACAATGTAACATATATAAAAATTAAAATTGCTAAATATTAATTGTCGAGAATTTTTTAAAATTTGAGGCCAATAGCTATAACTTTAATTAAAAGATTTTCTCATCTCCATTTAGACGTAACGGTTAAATTCCACATTTCCTCGATCAGCGAGCGCGTGGGTTCCAACTCCATTTCTTCTTCTCCTTCTTCCTTTTCTCTCACCAAACCCTAGAAAATTCCAGAACCCGGTATTTGCAGACCCTCTTCAACCGTTGAAATCTGCCATCAGTTTCGCCGATAAACCTACCTTACCGGAAACCTAGATCTGATCCACACTTCTGAATTCACCTCAATTTGACTGATTGAGTGGTTTATAGTTTAAATTTTCACGTATGGTGGGAATGGGAAGGGTTGAAAAAGAGGTAATTGCCAAGCCCTCCTCATCGTCCTCGCCTTCATCATCATCTGCGGTCACCTCGTCAACAGCGGTGACGGAGACGGTGAATGGCTCCCATGATTTTAAGATCACTGGGTATTCTTTGTCCAAGGGGATTGGGATTGGGAAGTACATCCCCTCCGATACGTTTATGGTAGGTGGGTATACGTGGGCGATTTATTTCTACCCTGATGGGAAGAGTCCTGAAGATAATTCAACATACGTGTCGTTGTTTATTGCCTTAGCGAGTGAAGGAACAGATGTGAGGGCGCTTTTTGAGCTGACGCTGATTGATCAAAGTGGTAAGGGTAGACATAAAGTGCATAGCCATTTTGGGAGATCGTTGGAGAGTGGACCGTACACCCTAAAATACCGAGGAAGCATGTGGTGAGTTTCCTTGGCTCTAAATTCAATTTCATGTACTATGCTTGTTGTGGGTTAGCTTACTCTTGTTTGGAGGTTAGGACTTCCCGACATCAATCCTTTCTGATTAAAGGAAGCAAGCAACATTACTCACTTGTAGTATTGCTGTAACTTGTAAGAAGAAAATATTGAATAGCAATGTGGTGTTCTCCTGTGCCATAATAATGGATAAAGACTAGAACTTTTCTGTGGTTAGATGTCGTTTCAGTGCAGTAGACCTGGTAAAATGTTCTACTCGCAACTTTGGCTCAATAAAAATGTAGCTAGCAACCAACAATAATAACATGCCCATTGTAATCCCACAAATGGGGTCTAGAGAGAGTAGGATGTGTGCAAACCTCACCCCTATCATCTTCTTGCTGTAGAAAAGATGTTTCTGCTAAATGCTCGGCTAAAAAATGTAGCTGACAACTTAAAATATTAATTGTGAACGAATTGAAAATTTTATGGATATGATATTTACTGATCAATTAATGATTAGGTACTGGAAATTAAAATATTGGATTTGGAGAATTAGTCACTCAATGTGATTTACATGTCAGAAGAAACTCTCAGGGGTTGGCATGGTGGCAATTGACTTGAGTCTTGGGGGTTGCTCCCTTTCAAGGTCTCAAGTTCGAAACCCACTGGGTGCAAACAATTTTTAAGGGCCATCGGACTAGGTAAAATCTGAATTAACCGTGGTGCACTTGCGGGAAACTTCTCGCCGAGGGCCTGTGCACCCCCGGGATTAGTCGGGGCTCTAAGAGACTTGGACAGCTGATGCAAATAAAAAAAAAAGAAACTACAAACACACTAATAACTACATAGATCGAGAACACCTTTTAATACAGTGAAATACACATAAAGGAGGTGCATACCTTTATCTGCCATAGCCATGAACAACTGAAGATGAGCTAGACTAAGTCTTCCTCTCCTTAAGATTATGACAACTGGCACTGTATGGGAATACATCTTAGGTTAAGCCAGGAGAGTGGACCTGGCCTCATAGTTATAGGCTTAAAAGCTTCAACATAGTGTGCCATAGCCATGAACAACTGAAGATGAGCTAGACTAAGTCTTCCTCTCCTTAAGATTATGACAACTGGCACTGTATGGGAATACATCTTAGGTTAAGCCAGGAGAGTGGACCTGGCCTCATAGTTATAGGCTTAAAAGCTTCAACATAGTGTGCCTTAGCATTATGGGATCGCAGGTCTTCTACACTATTGCCGGCCCACACATGACATGAAATGGATATTTGTGTGGAATCCACACAAATACACGACATATGTCTTGTCTAACAACTATTAACATTCAGCCTGTTTACTAAAATGTAATAATAAGTAATGTTAAGTCCACATTTTATAAATAATTCTAACATTACAAACTCATAATTTTTTCAACTGAATCGCAATTTTAACATCATTTTTGAATTTGGTTTTAATTTCTTACTTTACATGCTTTAGTTCAATGCAATGTTGTCAGTTCCTTTTTTCGCATGGTTATTTTTTCTTGCATTACGCATATGTTCTCTTATATCTTCCATCTGGCCCTTTTATTGGTTAAAGAAGCATCCGTTGATTGTGCTTTCTGCTTAAATCTCGACAAGCCTTGACACATTTCCCGGGCGTTTTTTGGTTTGGCAACACTTTTTCAAACAATTACTCCCTCCGTCCCATATTATAAGGGCACTTACTAAATTAGGATAGAATTAATTATTTTTTTCCCATTTTACCCCACCATTGATTAGTGTATTAATTATTTTTTCTAGCTTAATTTAATGTACATTGATATAAATGAAGGGTAAAATGTTAAAGTCTACTAATGTATTTCTTAATAACCGTTTAAAATGGAAAGTGCCCTTATATTATGGGACGGAGGTAGCATGTGTTTTACTGATCATATTATTTCCTCACCGACTTTAAGATTTTCCTTTCATTCATTTTTCCATTTTGATTATATGTGACACAAAATTGAAGATATTATGTATATGGTTGTATAATAGAGACAAATATTATCATAGTAATTAAATGACCAAAATGTTTTGTTTTTCCTTTGTGCTCATCTCAAAGGTAGATTCTTGAAGATTTTCTAGTACTGACAAGTAACACCTATTCTGCCTCCTTCAACTATATGGGTTTGTGTTGTGATACATTTGTGATTTTGTGATGGCGAGTGTTTTAATGAGTCTTTGTAATCAGAGTATAGATTTGCTGAAGTTTTACTATAAGAAATTGCAGGCAACATTATCCTTGCACGATCGTTAGTCATTGTCTCCATAACCTTTACGTGCGTATTCAGTGTTATTCTCGTAACTTCTATTTTCATTACTCGACTTGAGAAATGGCGTGCTGTTTGTGTTCCATATGAGCTTTTGAAGTCAGTTTCGGAAAAAAAATATATGAGCTTTTGAAGTCTGTTGAAGTTTGGTGGTGGTTTTCTTGTAGATTGAAATTCTTAGCAAGAATTTAGCACTTCAGTCTTACCACCAGAATTCGCTTGCAAGATTTGACTTAATAGTTTTTAATTCACATCTTAACTTCTCTAGTCATTGTTTTTAACATTTCTATTATTCAACATCCATCGTGTAATAATCTAGATACGTGACCAAATTTGGGTTCTGCAGGGGATATAAGCGATTTTTTAAAAGAACCGCTTTAGAATCATCAGACTTCCTGAAGGATGATTGCCTGCAAGTTCATTGCTGTGTTGGTGTAGTAAGGTCTCGCACCGAAGGACCTAAAACCTACTCCATCCCTCTATCTCCGTCAGATATTGGACTGCATTTTGGACAGCTCCTTGAAAGTGGGAAGGATACTGATGTGAACTTTGACGTTGATGGAGAGGTGTTTGCTGCTCACAAATTGGTACTTGCTGCAAGATCACCTGTGTTCAGAGCACAATTTTTTGGTCCAATGAAGGATCAAAATACAGAGCATATAAAAGTAGAAGACATGGAAACCCCAGTTTTTAAGGTCAAAGCCTTGGACTACTTTCCACCCCTTTCCTGCCCTTTTCTTGATTTGACTGCTTAGTAGTGTATCTATGATTAACACAATCTGTAAGTATTGAAGATACACCCTGCTGAACTTAATAATCTGCAAAGCTGTTCTACTACAGAACTTCTCATCCGACTATTCTATGAGTTGGCATTGCTTCTTCTATCACAGTGAGATCAGGCAATTTTTTCAATGTTCCATTTAATTGTTATTTTCTGCCTCTTTCTTTTAGGCATTGATCTTATCCCTACTTTTAGGCATGATCAATGTTCTTAAAGGCTCACTCGAGACGCTTTTAAGTCTTGAG
The DNA here is from genome assembly GCA_026153255.1 of Solanum medicagineum. NCBI lineage: Eukaryota > Viridiplantae > Streptophyta > Magnoliopsida > Solanales > Solanaceae > Solanum > Solanum medicagineum. The sequence goes on along the minus strand of JAPFFP010000113.1, from coordinate 17,592,694 downwards.
TTTAGATACAACATAAGCTAGGTGCTTTGCCTACCTTTTGGTGCTGTTCCAGTGTAGGCACCAAGGCGCTGAAGGTGCACATCATTGTCTGTTTACTGTATATCGGCTTGGGTGATACATTTAATCTCAATGAATTGTTGTGGATGTATTTGTATGATTAGGAGTAGGAGAATATAAATACATAATTTTTATATTTACATTTGATTTGGAATGTAAGTTGGGTTTTTAACTTAGTTTTGTAATTTTTGTTCATAATTTGAAGTGTAGTTTTTCCTAATTCTTTTTTATATAGATGTTGTTCAAGTTTATATGTACTTTTTTCTGGCATACAAATCCATATCTGTTTATTTTTCGTCATTTTTTCATGTCTTATGAACCCTCTTCTTGATTACATGCTTTTATTAACATGCATGTCTTCGGCTGCGGGTTCCCTTGTTATAGAAAAAAACATTGCATATCTGGATACTCATTGTAGCTCTTTAGTTGTGTTATCAACTAGTTAAGTTGGTGATAGAGAAGCCATACCTGGAGTTCGTTTTTGCGCAGAAAGTTTTTTTATTTGCAATTGATGTGACATTCTCTCTTTTCATTTAACGTTGTGATTTAATTTTGCGTTATTTGCTTGATTCTCGTGTATGTTGATAACAGGCTCTTCTTCATTTCATTTACTGGGATGTGCTGCCGGACATGGAAGAACTCACAGGGTTGAACACAAAATGGGCATCAACGTTGATGTCTCAACATCTGCTTGCAGCAGCTGACTGTTATGGGTTAGATAGGCTCAGGTTGCTCTGTGAGGCTAAACTGTGTGAGGAAGTTGCTATTAATACTGTTGCAACCACTTTAGCCCTGGCTGAGCAGCACCATTGTTTCCAGCTGAAATCTGTCTGTCTCAAATTTGTTGCCATGCCAGAAAATCTAAGAGGTGCTCTTTTGTCTTCTAATCAATTATGTTCAAATGTTATGTCAAAGTTGGAATTCAGTTCAATTATTTAGTTCAAGTGCTTTAGTTTTTGTGGCAAGTTTACCTTTATAATTTTGTCTCCATGATCTACAAATAATCTCTTTATAAGTATAATTCTTAGAAGATTTAATTCCCCTTTAATTTTTTTTCTGTAATGTGTTTCATGCGTGTTTAATCTCTCTAAAGTGAAATTTTAGAAGTTCTAATCGCATTTTTCAGCAATTCTCTTTATGTACTGCTAAAAGTATTGTCCCTTAGTCGAACTTGGAAGGGGAGATGTCTGGCTACCATTACAGTCTATATTAGTAAGCCCTGAAATGAAATTCTATTATTTGTCCTTGTTCTAAAGGGTTCAGCTTTAGGGCCCCCAAAAGGCAAAAAAGTGATAGAGGGCTTTCTACTCTACAGCTTGGTGTTTGTCATTTGTCAACTGGGGGTTATGGAATTACCTTGATGCTTAGCCAGATAGGTACCTTAGGTCATACTTACAGTATCACCCGCCCTCTCCCTCCATTTTCTTGCAGTTTACTAGAATCGGCTATGAGAGCTGTTTCTGATTGACCTTCGTTCACTTGTTTTGAATGTTTTGATGCCCTCCTAAAAGTGATTTTGCTGCCAAAAGCTCTTCTTGGCTATGTTGCTTGGACTCTTCAAAAGTGCCAGCAGGTGCGTGTCGGATTCTCCAAAAGTAGTGTATTTTCGAAGAATCCGACACGGGCATTGAAAGTGAAGAGTCCACGCGACTTAGCTTTTTCGAAGTAAATTCATCACATCTGGAGGAATTTCTTACTGCTTCTTTACAAAAATGTTTGCATGCATATGGTTGAATTGAAGCATTGCAGAAACAAAAGTGAATTTTCATCTGGCTCATACAAGTGTCGATTTATATTATTAGTCGGTATTGATCACAGGATCCTTTTTATGCAGCTGTAATGCAAACAGACGGTTTTGACTATCTGAGAGAAAGTTGTCCTCACGTCCTCACAGAACTTTTGGAGTATGTGGCTAGGGTAAATGAACATTCTGCCATTACCAACAAGCTAGGGAATGAGGTTTTCCTCGACGGTGGTGATTTCAATGGTCGACGCGTGAAACAAAGATTGTAGTTGAAGGTGTAACTGCCAACTGTGTGGTCTTTAATAGTATAGAAACATACATCATGATGCAGGCTGTAGTTTGACATAGATGTAAATTTGGGTCTGTCAGTGTAATTGATATTGTTGTATAATCATCTATATATTATCTTGTTCCTAGTTCTGTGTATTTGTGTATGGTTCCTGCTACTTGAGGCTCTTGATACATTTCCTTAAGAGACAGCTTCTAACTCTTTCCATAAGGTTCTCTTTACTACCATTTAGTTATGTATTTATTATTTTGGTTCTTAATTTTTCAGTTGGATATGTAATTTATTCATTCGATATTTTGTTAGGTCTGCATGAATTTTGTATGTTTTGTAGGCCATTTACAAATTTTATTTAGTTTTCTATCTACTTAAAAGATTCGCTTTAACTTTTTTTGTACGGAATGAGGTTTTGCATCATGCTTAAGCTCTGAATCATTTCTTTTGGGCTTCTAGATATTGTAGCCTAGGAGAACACTTTGGAGCGCAACGTTTTGAACTATTGTTGAAATCACGAACAAGCAAAAGAAAATCATGCGAATAGAAGGATCTTGGTAGGTAAAGTAGAAGAAAATGTACCTCTAGTTTCTCTCTCTCTTTTTTATGGTTCTTTCACCCGATGTTCGAAAGTTGTATTGGAGTTCTGACTTAATTTGGATTGTCAACGGTGTTCTTTTGCGGGTGGTATTCCCGATAGGATTTTCTCCAAACCTAAGGTTTGAATTTGAGATCTTTGATTAAGTGTGAAATAGTTTAACCACTGATCTTCTAGTTTTTCTTCAACTGTATTAATTCACATCTCTTTTTCATCATTTCGTGTACTTTCTCTTGTCTCTATCAATTTTTTTGTTTTAAAACAATAATAATTTTGACCATGACAATTATAACATAACATTATTGTATGTCAACACAAATTTGTCATTGATTGTGTACCTATTGTATGACAAAAGTAAAGCGAAAAACATGTCTTGAGTATTTTAGTTTTGATCACGACAATAACAACATAATTTTCTTCTTGAAGAAAATGTTCACCATGTGAATGTTGTCATGAAATATGTAATAGTACACAAAATTAATTATAAGCTCTAAAGGACTATTATGTTATCATTGAAGGAATAATAATGCAGTTATAATAAGTCTCAAAAAAGATTTTTCTTAAAAATTACTAATATTAATATATGTTGATATATTCTCATATGATAGATGCAATGAAATTTTTTATGATAGAAGAAATATTTGAAAATATATAATGAATAATGGTTATATCTAATCAACCAATAAAGATTATATAAAAATTTCTAAAAAATACTCGAGATGCCTAAGGCATAAAAGATTCGAAAAAAACTTGTTCAATGAAATTTCAGAAATTCTTATATGGATCAAGCTACTAGGGAAGGAAAGGTACAATAATGAACTTATTTATTTTTCATTCTTGTAAAAAAAGTTAGGATTTGAATTCGTTATAGTAACTATATTTATCAATGACTTAAATTCTTAAAGAGCTTCAAAAAATTGTTGAGTGTTTGAAAAAAAAAAATGAAATGAAAGATTTTGGTAAAATGTAATTTTTAAATTGAGAATTTGGCAAGTGAAATATTTTTCTGTCAATTAATATACCTACAAAATTTTTTAAAGCGATTTTTATATGGATAAATTACACACATTGAGTAATTCAATGATTATAAAATTACAAAACTATTTCAACTTCAAAGAGAAAGAAGAAGAGCTTTTAGCGACGAAACTTGAGATATCCAATCTTAAAGGAAAGATGAATAGTTTTTTGATAAGGAAACTCCATGTCTCAGTGGAATTGGGGAACTGATATACATTGCTAATCTTAATAAATCAAATATCTATTTTATAGTAATTTTATTGCAATTTCTTCCTAATAAAAAGATATTGGAAAGACGTTAAATATATGTAGATATTTTTGAGAAATAATAGATATGAATTTATTTTATCTTATTGAATTCAAGTCACAAATAGTTGATTATGCAGATGCGATATATTTTTTTGGTCCACACGCAAATGAGATATTTGTTTACATATGGAGGCACACAATATCTTGATCTTCAATAAAACAAACGCCTATAGTCCATCTAAGTATAAAATGGTCTTTACATCTACTAACTCTATTCCTTGTCTATATTTCTTATTCTATATTACTAATATTTTATGATCATTTTAAGGATTTTTTAGAAAAATATTTTGGATAATGCTATACAAAAATCGAATCAATCAATAAATCAAATAAAAAAATACTTTTATTTTGATTTTTTAACTTTAAATTATTGAATAAACTGATAATCTGTTAACATTGTAGTAATTTACTAATTTACCCTTACATAAATATTAAATATTAATATTATATTAGTGCTTACTGGTTATTGCATTTACTATTTGGCTTTCAATTCATATTTCAAAGTGACTTTGAATTCACAACTTTATATTATATAATAAAACGTCAAAATCTAAAGTAAAAACCCTATTCTTCTGAATTTCTCTTTGGTAAACTGGTAAACCTATTCATGAGGATGGCGACGACCAATTTCCAATGAATACGGCTAAGATAGTAAATTGTGAGTATTTGCTGTCCTTTCATTGCACCATATAAAAATCTTACACAAAATGAGTAATTTGATAACTTCATTTCTCGATTTCTCTTCTTCTCTAATCTCTTCCCTTTACTGTTTCTCCCCTTCTTCAGATCTAATTTCACAAAGTATCTGAATTTGCTTGTAAATGAGATACCTAAATTGAAATAAAACATACCCGATTGAGGTTAAATATGATGAACATTTGATTATTTTTCTTAAGAAATTATTTTTCCTTTTTAGTAACGTCCTTTTAAAAAATCTCTTTAATTTCTCTTTCGTTTACTTTAAAATTATTTCATGATTTATTGCCCAATATATTTGTTTTATGAATATTTTGTTATTGATTAAATAAAAATTAGAACTATTAAAGACAAAAAATTGTTAAAAAATATTTTATTAATTTAACATATTTTAAAATAAAAATGGACAAACCAATACACCCCCTCTACAAGGCCAATTACTTTTACTTTTGGGTTTGAGTTTTGTGAAAGGAAATGAAATGTTGAACATAAAGCATATGGTTTGGGAAACTTATATGTCCTAGATGTTCATATTACTACTACAAATTCGCAAGTAGCCTCAGTTTTCCTCCTCCGGCGAAGTCCAAGTGTAAGTAGAAAACCCTAATTCTTCCTCCTAATAGTACTGATTTTCTGTTTTTGTGGTTTTTGTTTGCCGTTTCATGTAATAGATCTCTTTAAAGTTGTGAATGGTATGTGCAATCCTGGAAATTATCAAGTTTTCTGAACTAATCCGTAGAAGATGTGTTTTTTCCCATTTCTTCAGAATTTGCAGTTAATTTCATTTCCTAACCAACCAAAACAAGTATTTGAATAACATTCCTTTATATCTGTTGGTGTGTATAATGTGCTATTTTGAATTTTAGTTCAAAGTCCGTAGAGCTCTTGAAGATTCTCAAGAATTGGAGGATTACTAATGCATGATTTAATAATACACCTCCAAACCCCTCTCAGTATTATGAATATTCCAAAATTGGTGGTGTCCTTGTTGTACTGTGTTATAAAAATAGGCTGAAAATTTTCAGTTCTTTTTGAAGCAGATAGCAATTGAGAACACAGTGATAATCCCTGGGTGATAAAAATGGTATTGTTTTCTGTTCCCTCTTTCTTATTGATCTATGTTCCTATTTATTCATGCCTAATTTGTATATAATTGGTGTTTTCTTAGATTGTTCTGGAGTAGAAAGTTTATTTACCTTATTTGAGTTTTTTTCTTATGAATTTGTTTGGTCTATGTTCTAACTCGGCTGTGCCCCTGGCTCACTCTGTTTTCCAGTTGTTTTTCTCATACTTCAAGGATCTGGTGGGCAGAGAAGTGACTGTGGAACTGAAGAACGATTTGGCCATTCGAGGGACACTACATTCAGTTGATCAGTATCTCAACATTAAGCTTGAAAACACGAGGGTGGTTGATGAGGACAAGTACCCCCACATGGTAATTCCTCTTTACTCTTTTTCTTCTTATTTTATGTTGTTTTCATCTGTGAAAATATGTTTTTTACCTTCTCTTCTTGTGCGCATACAATCTATTGAAAGCCTCTGTTTGGCTATCTCTTTCTCAATTGAAGAATTCTTGAATAAGTTCTTTACGACATTGGTATGTAATAAAATGAGCTGATAAAATCTAAAAGGGGAATTATATCATTTACCAGGGATAGATTGCTCCAACTTAATAGGTAAAAAAGACAAAAAGACTTAAACGATATGCCATCAAAAGCTTTGACATTCCTTTCCCACCAAATACACCAAAAAATGCATGTGGAAATTATCTGCCTGGACTTCTTGATGAAACTGTCAACTTCTTTTATCCTCCAGCTTTCCACTGCTTCTTTGACATCTGGTGGGAGATGAACATATTCCAGAGATCTTTGCCACTGGACAAAGCAGAAACAAATTATTCTCCGACTCCAAGCTTTTGTGGCACATGAAGCATCTGTTCACTAGCTGAAACTTCCTCCTATTTAGGTTGTCCAAGGTAAGGATAGCATTTGTGAGGGATGTCCAGATGAATCACTTGTTTTTCGGTGGTAGCATAGCCTTCCAAATCAGTTCCAAGGCCAGTGGTCTGTCGTATCATTTGATAAGCATACTTTGTTGTGCTTCCTTCACTGTATATATTCCTTTTTCAGATCTGCCCCATTTTAAGCTATCCGGCAGATGAGGTGAGATTGAACCTCCTTCTAGAATTCTGAATAAGTCCATGAGTTTGTCATGCTTCTAGTCCTGCTTGTTCCTGGGTGCCCATATTCCATCTTCTCTGTTTTGAGCCACTAAAGAATCTGGATTAGAGCCTACCCTGAAGATGGTAGGATGGGAGGTTGATTGTTAAGCCACTTATGCTTCAAAAATTTAACTGGTTGCCATTTCCCATTCTAAAGGACACGTCTTGGCTATATTGCTCGGACTCTTCAAAAATGTTAACGGGTGCGTGTCGGATTCTCCAAAAGTAGTGTATGTTTGGAGAATCTGACACGGGTTCGGCATTGAAAGTGAAGAGTCCGTGCAAGCCTCTTGGAAGAATTCATCTCTCAAGTTGTTGATGCATTTCCAAGTCCCAACTCCATTATGGCATTGTTCTGGTTTGTGCCCCATTCTTCTTGCCTCCCATACTTGGTATTCACTACGTCTTTCCAAATTTTGGTTGGTCCTTGAGCATACCTCCATCACCATTTTTTCATTAATAGACTCTTGTTGTGCTTCGTTAAATCTCTGATTCCTAGTCCACCCTGTTGTTTTAGCATAATTATGTGTCCCCACTTCACAAGATGGAACTTATAGGTTTATAGTTCACCTTCCACAAAAAGGATCTTCTAATTTTGTCAATTTGATTCTGAACCTTGGAAGGCATAGGGAACAGGGACATTATGTGCATGAGAATGCTATCAAGCACACTCTTAAGAAGAGTTAATTTTCTAAACATTGCTAGATACTGCATTCTCCAAGTTGCAGCCTTTTCTCTTTCATTAACTTCACTCCAGATTTGTACAACTTTGAACTTTGCACCTAGAGGGAGACCTAGGTATTTTGTTTTGCAAGAGCCAATATCACAGCCCATAAATGGTAGCCAGTTCCTCCACTTCAGGGACCTGATATACTGGGTAGATCTTACTCTTCATCATATTAATATGTAACCCAGAAACTGCGTTGAAAAGTAGCAATGTCAGGTTGAGATACTACACCTGAGATCTCTGCGCCCCACAAAAGATTAGAGTATCATCTGCATAAAGCAGATGAGACACAGTGGTATAGTTATCAACATTGCTGCCCACCCTGAACCCTTCAATCCCCTACATCTGTTTGGACTTGTCTAGCATCTTGCTAAGACCCTCCATGGTAAGGATAAATAAAAATGGAGAGAGAGGGTCCCCTGTCTAATACCTTTTTGAGGGGAGGAGAAACCACCGGGATCTATTCAATAGAGCTGAGCATTTTACAGTTGTAATGCTGAATTTAATCCACCTATCTCCAAATCCCTACACTTCCGCATTGTGAATAGATAAGATCAATTGAGCTTGTCGAAAGCTTTCTCCATATCCAGTTTGCATTACCAGAAATCTCACGAAGTAGCCTAGGTTTAGAATTGAACTTACCACTTTTTAATTGATTCTTGGAGGCTGAAGAATAAATCCAACAACAGCAAATGCAGAAGTTGCAGGAAATATCCTCTCAGTATTATAAATAATAATTTGATTATGTCTAAAAACAAAGAAACCACCCTTTTGTATAAATATAGGGAATTTATGGTCCCAAAACAAGAAGAAACAACATCCTAATCTACTTTGAATAAACAAATCCATCTATCCTACTAACAGGGGAAAAAAGAATAAACCATAAAAATCTAGGAATAAAAGATGAGGAAACTTTACATAAATAACTAGGATAAAATATGAAATGCATGACTAAACTCTAAAAATAGGGAAACCATGTGCTAGGCTGCCTCAGTTAATTAGTACCTGATGTTAAAGAAAATATTGAAGATAACTTGCAAGCAACTTACACAACTCCTCAATATCAATTTGTACACCTATTAGATCTTGCATGGGCAGCAAGGAAGCTCATTTTAAGGGCTAAAATATGCCCCAAGTGGGAGCTTCATGAGGTGCAAGTTTGACACAATTTAGGTGCCTAAATTGGTCCAAAAGTGCACTGGTTTGGACCTCCTTCAGAGGCAGGTTGTTAATCTTTGACCTCAATTTAGCCCTCCTTGGCTTGAAATCTTCTTGCAAAACTAGACGCTTCCTTCTTTGCAATTGAATTTCAATTAGCTTCATTCTGAAGTTTTCTTATATGAGATCTTGTCATAGGCCTTCTAAGAGCTTCCGAAGCTTCATCATAGCTCTTTAATGTAGTTACACTTCAATGGATGCTATCATCCTTACTCTAGATGCACTACCACATGTTTTTTTTTTATGGAACTCTTTGATGAAAGTCTTTTGTTGTTTCAACAGATTGAATTTGTTGTGTAGTTGGTGCATTGTGGTCTCACCACTTCGAACCAAAACTTACGTAATTGTGTTAATTTCCAGCACATCATAATTCCAATCTTATTGGCTAGGAATTCTTTTTGTATCTGGTTTTCTAGAAGCAAAAGTTGTAACTGAAGAAGCTACAATCTCTGTCAGCCCTTAAATTGACTAGATGCACAAATTGGAACGAGAAGCAACACTAGTTGTAAGCTATGTTGCTTGGACTCTTAAAAAATATCTACGGGTGCATGTCGGGTTCTCCAAAAGTAATTTTTTTTTTTGGAGAGAATCCGGCGCAGGTGAGGCATCGAAAGTGAAGAGTCCGCGCAACTTATAGGTTGGAAGACTGTAAATTATGAATGTCTAGGTGATGTGAGAGAATGCAACTGAGCTTTGGCTGTTGAAGCCTCACTCTCCCTAGCCAAGCAATGCCAATAGTAAACTTCGTAGTTCCCCTTTCACCTTGCTGCTCTCTTCTGGCTAAGTTGGATTCCATCTTTTTTTTTTTTCCTCATGCATCGGTTTTCCTTTTCATTCACTCACCAACTCACACATTTCTGATTTAAAGAAAACAGAAGTTCCCCTGTTCCATGTGGGGTGAGGCACACACCCACTTCCTTATAGAATAGGGAAAAGAGATCTAGCAAGAGCTTCCACACAATTAATTTCATAGATTGGAATTTACAAACATTAAAAGAAAGATGATGGATCATAAGAAAATGATGGTTTCTTTCTGCTCCTTGTGAGAAACATGCAGATGTAGCGCGTTCTTCTTTTCCCTCATCTTTTCCTCCTCCACTGGCATCCCCTTCCTTTTCCCCTCTAGTATCTATGAATGTTAGTATTTCTCTGATCTGAATGCTAACAGATATGTTCTCTGTTTCTTTGATGGTAATAGAGGTCGGTGAGGAACTGCTTCATCAGAGGATCAGTGGTGAGATACGTGCAGTTACCCCCAGATGGAGTTGATGTTGAACTACTTCACGATGCTACAAGGAGAGAAGCTCGGGGTGGCTGAAACCTAGAGTTCAAAGGCCGTTTGCATTTCAGCGGATAAGTCAGCAGTATACTGATTTTCTTGCTGAATGCATTTTATGCGTAGTGGTTGTCTCCATATCTTAAAATTTAGTATGCAGATGTTATGAGAACTGCAATCCGTGATGTGAAAACTGTTGATATCAATGTTGTCCCCAACACATTTCTGTCTTTCGAGAAAATTAAGAATGTTAAAAACTGAATTCAGCTATTCAAAAGTATCAGCGGGGGATACTCCAAAAAGTGGTGTATGTTCGGAGAACTCGATACGGGTGCGGCATTGAAAGTGAAGATTCCGCGCAACTTCGGAATTCAGTGTCCAAGATCCTTCCAATTTACTAATCATGGTTTTTGCTATCGTCTACTACCCTTTTTGTCCAATTTTATGGGGTTCTTTACTTTTTAGTATGCTACCTTTCTAAGAAAAACTCAACTTTAAAATTTTCTTCTATTTTTTAAGGAAAATTTACAGGAATCGCATACTATATTTTATTAATTTCAAATATTCTCTACTTTTTTTACAAATTTCTAAAATTTCTTTTTTTCGTAAACACCTACACTCCATCCCTTTTTTCACAAAGCTCTCTTTTTTCAGGTAAAATTTAGTCTCTTGTTACATTATTTCCTTTATCGGCAACTTGACTCTTCCTCTTTCCTCTTTCATTTTCGCTCGAACACTTCATAAAAAGCAGATCTAAATACATACATGATCTTCTAATGATGAAAAAAAAAGGAGAAATCAAATCGAACAAGGACAAATCTTCAAGTTCAAAATGCCCCAGATCCAAAAATCTCAAAAAACAAATCTTCAAGTTCCAAACCCCCTAGATCCAAAAATCTCAAAAAAGTTCGAAGAAGAAAGCTCATCTTCAAGTTCAAAATCCCCAAATCCAAAAATCTCAAAAAAAAAAAAAAAAAAAAATCGAAGAAAGAAAGCTTATTGAGACATAAAACTGAGTTGTTTACAATTTCTTATGGTGATTCATGGGAATATAAAATTAAGTCATGTATGCTGCTGATTCATTGGAACTATATGAGTTATTTTATTAGGAAAATATAGTGATTAATTTGTGTAGTATGTATCTTTTATGGTGATTCATTTCAAAACGGTGAGTTGTTTACAACTTTTTATGGTGATTCATTTATATATAAAATCGAGTCATATATAATTGTTGATTCACTAGAACTATATGGATTGAATACACTGATTCATTGAGACACCTTTTCTAGTTGTTATAGGTTGATTATTCATTGGGTGCATCGCATCATACAAGGAAGATACACCAATGAATCATATTAATAGGTTGATTCATTGACAAGAAAGATACACCAATGAACCATATTAATAGGTTGATTCATTGAGCGACTATGTATGGATCTCATGAATATGGTCTTTAAACTCTACCTTAATATGTGCGTGGCAGTTGTAGATGGTATATTGATTTAAGAAGAGTTTGTGAGTCATTTGAGGGTGATGTTACAAATCTTGAGGGAGGAGAGGTTGTATGCAAAATATGAGAAATGTAAATTCTAGTTCAAAGAGGTTGCATTTTTGCGACATGTGGTGACAGGTGATGGTATTAAGGTGGATCCTAAGAAGACGAAGGTGATTAGGAATTGGCCTAGACCTTCGACTCCATCGTATATTAGAAGTTTCTTGGGTTTGGCGGGTTCCTACCGAAGGTTTGTAAATGATTTCTCTTCTATTGCTTCCCCTATGACTAAGTTTACCTAAAAGAAGACAAAATTTGTGTAGACTGATGTGTGAATAGAGTTACCAAACTTTGAAAGATAAGATTGTTTCCTCTCCTATCTTGGCTCTACCTGAAGGGTTGGAAATAGTTGATTCACCGCATTAGATATTGATTACAATGAATCATGACTTATGAATCATGTATGACGCAGTGTATGTGTATCCATAAAAATAGCTAGTGTATCCGCATAACGACTATTTTAAGGAATTTTTGTAAATATACAAATGGTGGGGATATATTATAATTTCTTTATTTCAACATGGAATTTATGTAAGTTACTCATTTTTACAAAAATACAATATTTTAGAATTATTTTACATTATAAATTTTCAAAGTTTTTTTTTTTTTAAATATTGTGTTGAATCAAATGATGCCACATAAAAATAATGAGGAAGAAGTACATTATTTCCATTGTATTCACTTTAATTACTGACATAATACTAAAAACTTATAATGTCAAAGGAATTAATTCCACAAAATTGCCATCTCGTATTTAGTTCTTACACTACATAAGAATTAGTGTCATATTTTGGTGAAATTTGTTTAACTTATTTTTACTAGGCAATTCAATTTTTTTTAACTTTAAGAAATTTATTTTCTGAAAGAAAATATATTTTAATTTTTTTTAAACTAATCCAACGTTAATTTAGGATTTTTTTCAACTTTTAATACATGAACTATTTAGAATAAGAGTCATAAGATATTTTCGCCTCATTTTTTGGCACCATTTGTATTAACCCAATGAACGATACACCATACCTTCTACAAGATTCATGTTATTTTCTAGTTATTAAGGATCGTGAAATAAAAATTCAGTATTCTCAATTTTTAGTGTATATTAATCTATAAAATTTTGAGAATATGACTGATTGAATTATCTTTTACCTACAATTTTATGAATCATCCGCAATGACCTAGTAAATGATATCAATAGACTTTACAAGACCTTCACTTCTTTTAGCGTGTACGGCTCACAAAATTAGAAATCCATTATGACCTAATGAACAATACACATAGACTTACAGGATTCATGTCACTTTTCTTATTTTTCAAGGATCACAAAACAAGAACTTATGTTTTTCTCAATTTTTTCGTGTGTTAAATGTTTATGAATCTTTGGAAAATATATTTTTGATCAATTTTTTTTTTGAGACCAACCCTAATAACCTAGTGAACAATACCCATAGCTTTTACAAGATCCACACCCCCACCCCCCTTTTATTTAAAAAAATATTTAGGGATTACTAAACAAAAATTCAAGATTTTTTTTCAATTTTTTCTGTGTATTAGACCATGATTTCTTTGAAATATAACTGATTGGATTCTTTTGGCCTCACACTTTGGGCATCAACCTTAATGACTTAGTGAACAATGCCAAATAGTCTCTATTGAATCTACACTATCTTTAGCGTAGGGTTCACAGAATTGGAATTGAGGATTTTCTCAGTATTTTAGTGTATTAGTCCATCAATTTTTAGAATATGAATGATCAGATTATTTGACCCAAAATATTTTAAAATCAATCGTAGTGACCCATCACTTTTCTTTAGCATTTTGGGATCACAAAATAGAAAATGATTTTTTTTTCAATTTATCGTTTGTATTGGTGCATCAATATTTAGAAATATGAATGATCAGGCTTTTCTATCCCAAATATTTTGGGGATCATCCTTTTAACACCTCCATGAAATAAAGAAAATACTTCTAGACTTAACCTTGCGCATAACGTATCTTCCCTTGCCCCGTTTGTAAATTCGAGACCGAAATTGCTATCAGTGTGAAACATCAAGTAGGAAAATGGTCTCGACTCGACAAAAACTCGAAAAAACGCGAATTAATTTTCCCCAAAAATTTCAGAAATAGTGAGTAATCTGCGTCCGGCCTGCGACGTGGAGAGAATACGGAGCTACACTTAGTGTTTTTCGAAATTTCGACGAAAAGTTGCAATTTGCGAAAAAACAAGATTTTACACTAGTGCGTGTCGCGCACTAGTGCAAATCAGGGCCAGTTTTCCTTCTTTTAATGGGGAGGGGTAAAATCGACTTTTTCCACACTTTATATCCTAAACTAATCCGTTTTAAAGCCTAAATAAGTCCTAAAAATGTTCTTCACTTTCATTCGCTCGTTCAAACCCTTCCACTAGCATCCAAGCGTAAAGAAACACCAAGACTTCTCCTCAAATTTTCAAGAAATCCCCTTCAAAGTATGTAAGGCCACTCTAAATTCATTATTTTTAGAATATTTTAGAAAAATATGACTTAGTTTTCATTTCGAAAGTCCCAAGTCTTAATTTAGAGTAATTTCATGAAAACCTTATAAAGTTTAGTAGATTTCCCTACGTATGCATAGATTCTTGATTGAATGATGTTGATTCTTGATTCTTTAACTGTTATTAAAGTATTGATTTCAAGATTTTAAAGTATATATGATTTTCTGTGAATTCATGTGGGGTTCATGAACATCCATAAAGATTATGATTCAAGACTAGTTAAAGAATTCCTTTCTTGAATTGTTCTTGCATTTTAGCTGCGCATATCATATGTTTTAAGAATGGTTTTCTTGAAGGTTTCTTGATATTCTAGTTGAGAAATCTAGCATGTTTGAAAGTACATGAAAAATACTAGTTCAGTAATGTTAAAGATTTTAGTTGAGAAAGCTAAGTAGTAAGCTCGGCTAAGTCCCCCCCCTCCCCCTCAAAAAAAAAAAAACACACCAGATTTTCAAGAACTTATGATCATTTAAGTATGAGCGATGTAAGTGTTCTGAGAGCAGTATTGAACATCGATATAGGTGAAAGTAGAATAAATTATTGGAACTCATAAACTATGTAACCGACATAGGATATGATCGTACCACAATACCTTCCTCATTAGCCATTGAGATGGCCCAGTTTTGGGATGGATCCACTCCCCTAGTTATTCGTCCCCTACCTCGGCAAAGTATGGGACGACTCTGGCAGCGTGGGCAAGACGCTGTATCACCATGAAGCTCATAGTGGTGGTTGTCGGTTAGAGAAACTCCCCAAGCTAAGAAAATTATGTTTTACTTACTATTTTCAGCATATCATTTTTTTTAGCATGTTATTTTCAGTATACCAGCCTTTATGATTATTGCTAATTGATCATGTTTCTGAGAAGAATTTATCATATATTGTTTAACTGTTTTGACCATCTTAACTGTCATGACCCCAGAATTTGGCGTGATGGCACTTGCTCAATCCCACCAGAGCAAGTCAACCTTAACTTAAAAGATATTAAATATAATGTGCGGAAGCTCTTTAACTAAAATAAATATTTAAACTGAGAATTTTCATAACTTAAATCCCACCCAAGAACAGGTTGTCACGTGTACAAGCCACTAGAAATACAGAAACAAATAAATACAAGTCCAACTGTCCTTCTTCTCAAATAGAACAAGTACAGAAGAAATAGGAACAAGAGAGTTTAGCCAGATGTCAACAACTACCTCTCTTTGTCTCCGTAGAATCCTCGACATATAGGGAAAAATACTTCTCACTGACCGGGTTCACCACCTACACGAGTGTGGGGTGAGTACCAAAAACCACGCGGTACCCACCAAGTGAACTAATAAACGCAAAATTAAGTAATATAGAATACCGGTACCCCTGACACTCCAACTACAACCTGCATATA
>JAPFFP010000113.1:17549527-17566927 GCA_026153255.1 Solanum medicagineum | reverse complement strand
GGGGTTTCACAGCGCGTGTCACACTATACGGCTCGTTTGACTGGGCGTGGCACCTCACTTAACCCCAAATGGTGGGGTTTCAAGCTCAAGTCATCCCACGGCTCCTCCACACGGTTCGTGTGGTGTTACACGACTCGTGTGGGGTGCCAGTGTGGCATGCCTTGGCTTGTAACACCACAACAAGAGTCAAGATACCAAAATCAAGGGCAAGGATTATCTCACTAGAGGCCACACGAGCCGTGTGACCTCACACTGGCCGTGTGGTCTTCCCTTGAGACGACACTTGGTCCAAACTTTATCCTAAAAAAAAATTCAAGTTCCAATGATGTCGTATGATATCCGGGTCGTTACATCATCTCCTCTTTGAGAACATGCGTCCCTGAATGTGCAAGAACAAGGCTTGAGAGGCTTGACATGAAGCTTCAAAACACAAGATACCATGCATAGTTCATTATTTGAAAATCATAAAGTACTTAAAACTCATGCCGAAACATATTCAAATCATCCAAAACATTATCAAAACCATTTTTTTAATGCACATGTAAGCATGCCATGCCATGAGACTCAAGAATGGAAGGATTGGGACCAATTAGAAAAGGAAGAACCTTAGGCTTGAGTAGATTGGAAGAGATGGGTATATCGCTTCATCATGTCCAACTCTGCCTCCCATGTAGCACTCGCCACATGTTGGTTCCTTCAAAGTGCCTTTACCGAAGCTACATCCTTGTTACGAAGTCATTTCACTTGTCTATCCAAAATTTCCACCGGTACCTCCTCATAAGACAAGTTCTCTTCAACCTCAATACCTTCTAAGGGTACAATAGTGCTAGGATCACAAACCATCTTTCTCTACATAGATACATGGAAGACCGGTGAATAGAACTCAAATTCTGGGGTAGCTCCACCCTATATGCCACACTCCCAATCCACTCAATCACTTCATAAGGGCCTATATAGCAGGGACTTAGCTTTCCCTTTTTGCCAAAACGCATCACTCCCTTCATAGGTGAGACTTTCACAAACACTCAATCCCCAACTTGGAATTCATGGTCCCTCTTCCTAACATCCGAATAGGACTTTTGGCGACTTTGTGTCATCTTCAACCTCTCCCTTATTAACTTCACTTTCTCCATGGACTCCATCACCAAGTCCAAACCAATCAAAGTCACTTCTCCTAACTCAAACCACCCCACCAGAGATCTACATCTCCTACCATACAAAGCCTCAAACGATGACATACCAATACTAGCATGAAAACTATTATTATAGGCAAACTCAATCAGCGGAAGATGGTCATCCCAATTACCTTTGAACTCCAATACATAAACCCTCAACATATCCTCCAAGGTTTGAATCATCCTCTCGGCTTGCCCATCGGTTTGAGGATGAAAACCGGTGCTCAATTTAACCTTAGTGAAAAGTCCTTTTTGAAGAGACCTCCAAAAGTGAGGAGTAAATTGGGTACTCCATTCTGATATAATAGATCTATGCACACCATGCATCCTAACCAACTCACGAATGTACAACCTAGCATAATCTTTGACACCAAAAATAGCCTTAACTGGTAGGAAATGAGCCGACTTGACCATCCGGTCAACTATAACCCAAGTGGAATCAAATTGCTTTCGAGTCCTTGGCAACCCAATTACAAAGTCCATATGCACATCCTCCCACTTCCATGTATGAATGTCAATGTCCTGGGTCAACCCACTGGGCCTTTGATGCTCAACCTTCACTTGTTGATAATTTGGGCATTCAGACACGAATTTGGCTATATCTTTCTTCATACCATGCCACTAATACACTTCCTTTAAGTCCCGATACATCTTGGTAGACCCTGGATGGATAGAATAATAAGAATTATGGGTTTTACTCATGATTATCCTCCTAAGGTCATCCACTTCCAGAACACACAATCGATCTTGATACCAAAGCACACCATCTCCCCTTTGGGAGAAAACCTCTATATTCTTGTCGGCAACCAACTTCTTCAATTCAACCAATGATAGATCTAAATCTTGCTTAGCCTTAACATCAACTACCACTGAGGATTTGGCCCCATTTAGAACATGAATACCCCCATTGTTGGAATCGGTCAACCTAACACCCAACCTAGCCAACCGGTGCACATCCTTTACCAACTCCTTCTTCTCTTACTCAAAATAAGCCACACTAACCATGGATAGTCTACTAAGAACATCTGCTACCACATTCGCCTTGCCAGGATGATATTGCACACTCATGTTGTAATCCTTTAGGAGTTTCAACCATCTCATTTGTCTCAAGTTAAGGTCCCTTTGAGTGACTACATATTGCACGCTCTTGTGATTGGTGAAAACATCAATATGCACCCCATACAAATAGTGTGTCCAAATTTGTAAGGCAAATACCACTGCCGCCAACTCAAGATCATGAGTTAGGTAGTTACGCTCATGTACCTTCAACTGTCAGGACGCATAGGCTATTACCTTACCATGTTGCATAAGCACACACCCCAACCTATCTGGGAAGCATCACAATATACCATGAATCCATCCAAACCATTCGGTAGGGTCAAAATCGGAGCCAATGTAAGTCGATCCTTCAAAGTTTGGAAGCTTCTTTCACATTTATCTGGTCACACGAACATAGCTTTCTTTTGGGTCAACTTAGTCAATGGAGATGCAATAGAGGAGAACCCCTCCACAAACCTCCTGTAATAGTCCGTCAACCCAAGGAAACTTCGATTATCTGAAGGAGTCAATGGTCAAGGCCAATTCTTCACCGCCTCGGTCTTCTTCGGATCCACCTTGATACCATCACTGGACACCATATGGCCAAGGAAAGCAACTTCACCCAACCAAAACTCACTTTTGCTGAACTTGGCATACAACTTCTTCTCCCTCAAGGTTCGCAAAACAAACCTCAAATGGTCCATATGCTCCCACTCACTCTGGGAATAAATGAGGATATCATCAATGAAGACAACCACAAAGCTGTCAAGGAATGGCTTGAACACCTGAATCATGAGATCTATAAACAAAGTTGTCAAGGAATGGCTTGAACACCCAATTCATGAGATCCATAAACATGGCCGGAGCATTAGTTAGGCAAAATGACATCACCACAAACTTGAAATACCCATACCTTGTCCGAAAGTCCGTCTTGCTAATATCACACTCTTTAACCTTCAACTGATGATACCTAGAATAGAGATCAATCTTTGAAAAGTGAGTAGCCCCTTGAAGTTGGTCAAACAAATCATCGATCCTAGGCAACGGATACTTATTCTTAATGGACACCTTAATCAATTTCCTATATATTTTCTACACATCCAAAGAGACCCATCTTTCTTCTATACAAATAACACCGGAGCACCCCAGGAAGATATACTTAGCCTGATAAAACCCTTCTCCAATAAATCTTTCAACTGATCCTATAACTCATTCAACTCAGTCGGTGCCATACGATAGGGAGAAATACAGATAGGTTGAGTATCCAGAAGAAGATCTATGCCAAAGTCTACTTCACTTTCGGGAGGAATACCAGGAAAGTCTTCGGGAAACACATCTGAAAACTCATTCACCACTGGAACCGACTCAAGAGTAGGTAACTCGGCCTCCACATCCTTGACCCTCACAATATGATATATACACTCCTTGGAGATCATCTTTCGAGCATGAAGGTAGGAAATAAACCGACCTTTAATAGCAGAATCACTCCCCTTCCATTCAAGAATGGACAACCACGATAGACCCTATGTGCAACATCAGATTCACCCACAGGAGTATATACTGAGAAAAGATCCCTCAAAATTTCTGGACTCGTACCAAACTTAAGAGAGAGGAGTCACAAAAGACAAATTTACACCCAGGTCTAGCAAAGCATAAGCATCAAAATCAAAAACTTTTAACATACCCGTAACAACATCTGGGGTCTCCACTACCTCTTAACGGGCATGAAGAGCATAAAACTTGTTATTCCTCGGGGCACCACCTTGTGGAACTCTTGGCCGGCCTTGTCCACCTTGAGCCACCTGTCCCTAGTCCTTCCGAGGGTTCCTGGGACAATCAGTGACCTTGTGATTCTTATCTCCACATCCAAAGCAAACGCCCGAATTCTTCCAACATTCACCTATGTGGGGTTTCCCACATTTGTCACACAAAGGATACTCCTGTTCACCACCAATCGGTACCCTAGGAGGAGGCACCCTAACATTAACAACCCGAGAACTTGAGCTTTGGCCTTGTTGGAAACGACCAAAACCACCACTTCTCGGACCGGAGAACCCACCATCAAATCGAGCTCGCTTAGCATCATGAACTCTCCTCACCTTGTGTTTCCTCCTTCAATTTGTTTGGCATACACCATTAGTCTGGAAATATCCATGTCACAGATGAGCATAGCAGTGCGATATTCTTGCACAAACAAATCGGAGATGCCAGGATGAACCTGTGCATCCTTGCACGAGAGTCAGCCGCTAGTGTCAGAGCATACTTGGAGAGCTTGGTGAACTTGAGGGCATAATCCCTCACACTCATATTACTCTGCTTGAGATTGATAAATTCAGTCATCTTGTCCACCCTAAGCTCAAGTGAAAAGAAATGATCCAGAAAGGCAAGTTTAAATGATCCAGAAAGGCAAGTTTGAACTCCTCCCGATTGACAGCATCAGCTCAAACTCTCTCCATAAACCACTGAGTATACCACACCTGGGACACATCCTTCAACTGATAAGCAGCCGATTCAGCCTTCTCTTCAAAAGTGGCACCCATGACATTCAACACTTTGGTGAGCTCATTAATGAACTCTTGGTCATCTTCATCAGCTTTGGACCCAAAGAACTCCAAAGGATTCATCTAGGGGAAATCTCTCACTCCAGAATCCAGAGTGGGATCTAGAGGAATAGTGGCCTACCTAACTTGAGTAGTCACCACCTGGAAAAGCATGGCAAAGGTCGTACGAAATTTTCCATTTGAGATAGGCTCATCCATAAGCCCTTGAGGTGTTTGGCCTTCATCAGCCAGAGATGGTCTGGTAGGTCTACCACGAGGCATCTTCTTAAATAGAACAAGGATACCATCAAGGTTAAGAAACCAAACCAACTATTCACAGCAAGACATAAGACATGAAGAAATGAGATGATTCTTAGAACATCATCATAGCATCCCACTCATAGGCATGATGCACTTCACGCCCATGAATAGGACTACACTTGACACGGCATGTTAGACTGCGAGGATCATTTGCAAACCTAGGGCTCTGGTACCATCTTTTTCACGACATGGACCTAAGGTCTAGGTGTGACACGGTGAATGGAAACTCGAGAGTCCCCAAACAAGCCTCAAGAACCAAAACTCACATCATCGATTCAAAAGAGCATAGAAAAGTAAACACATAGTACTAAGGGACGGAAAAGTAAGAGTCATACTATGGGGCAATTTGGGGCTTAGGATCTTACACATCATGAAACATAATCAACTCACATGCATATAGCTAAGACACAAGACCATAATCATAAGATATTTGTAACCAAGGCTCCAAATACATCACATAAAACACAATGAAAAGAGTGTACAAGGTGTCTAACAATGCCTCTAACGTATGATAGGTCAGAGGTAAAGACATACCCCAAGCTCACCATCATACTCAATATAAGAAGTTAAAGACAACATAGATAGAAGATGGTGGTTCATCCTTAGAAGATAGAACTCACCACTACAAGCAATCGGAGATCTGGGCTAAGCATCATACGGTGGATAGTCAAAGTCCTCCATCCCTAAATGGTGAGATCATGTAGGCAAGAATATGTGTTAGTATGTTTGAATGTACTAAGTATGTAGGATGCTATGCATGTAACTTACCAAAACCGGCAAGGGCACATAATATAGAAATAATTTTATATCCAAAGAAAAGTAGTACACAATATGCTATGAAGTCCATAATGCATGATATGTAAATGATGTACATATATAGTAAGGATGTGACCTCAACCGACGTAAGTAAGACCAAGCGAGCTATTACTTTGAATCCCGATGAAATCCTCTCATCGGTAAAGAGGTGGTCTACATGCCAAAGGTAAACCATACTTAACCTTATGGGCAACCCCATTTCGTATGAAGCAACCTTCTTTACGGGTAACCCTATTTCGGATAGGATTTTCATTTATATCATATCATATCATATCATTCCTTCTCCTTATGGGAAACCCCATTTCCGATGCATCTTTCTTTACGGGCAACCCCATTTCGGAAAGGACCCTATGCTAGGCACATAGTTCAAGGAAATAGAGGGAACCCTCCTTCCATCGGTGCTATATCATCATCCCACAAGTATACTTATAATATAAGTAGTTATACATGCTTTCAAAGAGATACAAGTCTTGCCAAAACATTTCAATGCAAAATTGGGCTTAAAAGACAAACATCATTCATAATAGTTCATACTTAGGCTCAAATGCCAAAACCATACTTTCATAGTCATAATACTCATGCATAGGAATAGCCTATTCATATACAAAATGGTGCAAGCACTCAAAATGCTCAAGGAGCCATATTCATAGAAATGTATGTGATCACATTCTTGTCATAATCAATATCTTATCAAAATCATATCATAAAATGTAATAGGGCTTAACCCACTTCATAATTTCATAAATCCATGCTCATGGATGCACATGCTATGAAAAATGTGGGAATGGCATGGGCAATCTAGATTCAATCTAAAATCAATAATATAATATGGAATTAAAGTAAAACTATAATCAAATCCACATTTAAACTATAATATAAATCATTCAAGTTAGACCAAAGCCTTAAAGGGACTATGCACAATCATACATTCATAAAAATGATGAAGTCGAATATTTCAAAACTTAAACTATCTTAAAATCAATAAATAAACATAACCTATTCATTATTGGAACTTAGGGAATCATAATATTTAAAACCCCAAATTAAAGTAAGCAAAATTCATATAGATTTCTTGAAAATAGTTTGGGTCTCCTTGATTGGAAGTAACCAAGGATCAAAACTCACATACATTTACCAAGATGAAGGAAACCCCAAAGAATTTGAAGAAGAATTGAGTTCCCTAGCTCTTAAGTTGAAAATTCACAAGAGTTCTTTTGATAGTAGTCTTGAGAGTGTTTAAAATGTGAGGAGTGAGTCTTGAATGTTTGAAATAGGGTTTAGGGCTTTAGCTGGTCATTGGATAGTGTAGGAATTCCCAAAAGGCCAATAAAATGGATTAAAATTATGAAAACTCCATTAATGAAATGGATGGAAAAATTGTCGGTCATCATCTCGGGTGGGCGGGGAGGGGGGTTCATGGGTTGTGTGGCACTCCACGGTTCGTGTGGAGTTCCCGTGAACCTACACGTAAGCAAAATCTGGAAATTAGACTCATGTCCTAACACTTAGAAATTTTGAGTACAAGGTTCACCACATGGACGACTTCACGGGTCGTGTGAAGCCACACAGTTCGGGTGGTGCACCCGTATGCCCATCCTTAGGAAATTTTTGTGGAAAACTTATGAGATGGTAATCTTATACTTAGATTATTATCACTCCAAAAGCTTTACAGAGAGGGGGGGGGGGGCGGCCCTCACGGCCCGTGTTACACCATACGGCTTGTGTGACTATAACCTCACTTAACCCCAAATGGTAGGGTTTCAAGCTCAAGTCATCCCAAGGTCTATGTGGTGTCATACGGCTCGTGTGGGGTGCCAGTGTGGCATGCCTTGGCTTGTAACACCACATTAAGAGTCAAGATCCTAAAATCAAGGGTAAATATTGTCTCACTGAAGGCCACACGAGTCGTGTGACCTCACACTAGTCGTGTTGTCCTCCTTTGAGACGACACTTGGTCCAAACTTTGTTCGAAATGAAATTTCAAGTTCCAATGACATCGTACGACATATGGGTCGTTACAGGTGCACCATAAGAAAGTTTCATAATCACTGCTTGATGAAGTCCCTCTTTAACCACATACTCATCTAATTCCTTAAAAGCAAATTGGATTGTTGGTCCCCCACGTATTAATTGAATAGGTTTCAATGTTGTTTTGGTCACTGCTATAGGATTAGTATTCGTTAAAGATACATATGTCGCATTAGAGTTTGGTCTCCCACAGTTTGAGACTGGGGAGAGGCAGCAGCAGCCAAGGGAGGCTACTAAGCCGCCATTCACGGGAGCAACTGTAGGGTTAGGTTTTTTGTGAAAATATTTGCTTAAAGGAAATAAAATATTACTACTCACACATAATGACTAAGGTGTTAACATCAACTTTACAAGCCAGCATATTACGTCCTTGTACTATTCTGATTTCATTAGTGTCTTTGAGAATAAGTCCAATTCTCAAAGGAAGCGGCCTGCTTCCACACTCATATAGGTGAAATATGTCGAGAGTACTCCTGTAAAATTAACACTCCACCCATACGGGCTACAGATTTTCATTAAGAGTTTTTAAAACCCAACCTCCAAAAATTCACTACAGGAAAAATAATGCACTCACATCATAAGGAGGGAATTAAAAAATAGTGCATTTTTTCACAAGTCATCGTATGATTCCTTTTTCCTATTGAACCTGTTATAGGATCTCTAGTCCCCAGGTTGGGTTTTCTCATATATGACTCAGGAATTTATAGGCTTCAATCTCATCCCCCTCGATGTACTCCAGACGTTTTCTCTAGTTAAGGCCTTCATAAGAGGATCTGGAAATATTATCACAAGATTTGACATAATCAACATTAATGGTACCATTTGTCAAATATGATCTTACATTACTATGTTTCCTCCTTATAGATCTGGATTTATCGTTGTAATAATGGTTTTGAACTCTACCAATTGTAGTGGTGCTATCACAATGGATTAAAATAAGAGGAATTAGTTTTTCAAAATAAAGAATTTGAAATACCAAATCTCTCAATCAATTCACTTCCTCACTAGCTGAACCTAAAGCAATTAGTTCAGCCTCCATGGTAGAGTTAGCAATAATAGTTCGCTTTTTAGATTTTCAACAAATAGTACCACCATCTACAGTAAAAATATAACAAGTGGTAGAACAGGAATCACCTAATAAAGTGTTCCAATCTGCATCAGAAAAGTCCTCAAGTACAGCAGGATGTTTTTTTATAGAACAAATTACGAGTTTTTGTCCCAGTTAAATATTTCATAACTCTTATTATAGCATACCAATGTTCATTACCTGGGTTGCTTATAAACCTGCTAAGTACTCCTACCGCATATGCAATATCAGGCCTAGTGCAATCAGTAATATATCTCAAACTTCCAATTAAGCTAGCATCTTCCTTTTAATTTATCACATCATTTTAACTTTGTACAGGAAACAAATGAACACTTGAATCAAAAGGAGTTAAAACATGCTTGCAATCAAGAAAGTTATATTTTTTCAAAATTTTCTCAACATAATGTGATTGGTCAAGGAAAATTCCATCATATGTTCTATTTATTTTTATTCTAGGAA
Organism: Solanum medicagineum; assembly: GCA_026153255.1. Lineage (NCBI taxonomy): Eukaryota > Viridiplantae > Streptophyta > Magnoliopsida > Solanales > Solanaceae > Solanum > Solanum medicagineum. The sequence continues at coordinate 17,557,463 of JAPFFP010000113.1, read as the reverse complement.
TAAAATTTGCCTCGCCAAGATCTTTCATATCAAAATGGCTTCTAATAATATTTTTTGCTTCATGAATAGCATCCATATTAGAACCAAAGATCAATAAATCATCAACATATAAGCAAATAATAACATGTGAATTATTCCAAAATTTATGATACATGCACTAATCACACTTATTTGTTTTAAAACCATTTTCAATCAAGCAGGAATCAAACTTTTTCATGTCATTGCTTCGGTTTATGTTTCAAGCCATATAGGGATTTAGTGTGTTTACATAGTTTGGTTTCTTGGCCTGCTTCAACAAAATCCTCAGGTTGTTCCATATAAATTTCTTCATTTAGGTCTCCATTTAAAAAAGTAGTTTTTACATTCATTTGATGAATTTGCAAATCAAAAATTACAGTCATGGCACTTAAAAGTATAATGGATGTAATTCTAGTTGTCGCAGAAAAAGTGCCAAAAAACTCTAAACCTTCAAGTTGCTTAAATCCTTTTGAACTAGTCTAGCCTTATATTTATCAATAGATCTATCCGGTTTTAACTTTTTTTGTAAGACCCATTTGCAACCTATTGTTTTACAACCCGATGGTAAATCAACTAATTTCCAAGTTTTATTAGAAATTAGTGATTACATTTCATCATTTACAGTCTCTTTCCAGAAAATTGCATCATGTGAAGATAAAACTTCTTTTAAAGTGAGACGGTCATCTCCAACATTAAAAGCATAAAAATTAGGACTAAAATCTTTTTCTACTCTAGCTCTTTTACTTCTTAATTTTAAATTATCAATTTCTTTATTATTCAAAGTAGAAGTAGAAGAAATAGGTAGTGACAAAATATTTTATTCAATCCTTTGAACCCCACTAATTTTTAAAATCAAAAGAAAAGTTATTTTAGTGAAAAATAGCATTACCTGATTCAATAACAATATTATCTTCAAGATTAAAAATTCTATAGGTTGTACTATTTGAAGCATAACCAAGAAAAGAACAAGTAGTAACTTTCTTACCCAACTTTATAATTTTGGGATCCATTAGCCTCACAAAAGCTAGACAACCTCAAACTCTTAGATATCCCAAATTTGGCTTGTGATTTTTTCACAATTCAAAAGGTGTTAGTTTGGACTTTTTATGAGGCACACAATTTAACACATATCAAGCAGTCAAAATAGTTTCACCCCAAAAACTTAAAGGTGCACTTGTCTCAATAAGCATGACATTAGTCAATTTAACCAAAGTTCTATATTTCCTTTCCGCTACATCATTAGATGCAGGAGAATAAGGAGGAGGAGTTTCATGAATTATTCCCAACGATCTAACAAAAGAATTAAACTCATTTGACTCATATTCACGGCCTCTATCACTTCTAATTCTTTTTGTTTTTCTTCCAAACTAATTTTTAACCTCATGGAGGTAAACTTTAAAATATTCAAAAGCATCACTTTTATTTTTCATTAAGTAAACATATCTAATCTTAGAAAAATCGTCAATGAAAGCCATAAAATATCTATTTCTTTCACGAGTTAAAATTTCTCCAAGCTAACAAATATCAGTGTGAACTAATTCTAATAAATCAGTTTTTTTTTTCAACTTGAAGATGAGGCCTTTCAGTGATTTTGACTTTACTACAAGCCTCATACTTTTCAAAATACTTTGTAACCATTAAGATTAATTAAACTACTCATGATTTCAATATATTGATCATTTATATGACACAAGCGACCATGCAAAAAATTAGTAGAAGAAAGCACATAAACAGAAGTAGAAACTTTATTCATTTCAACATTCAGTTTAAACATCTCATCACAAGCATACCCCTTTCCACAAACATACCTTTTTTCATAATTACATATTGATCAGATTCAATAATCTGTTTGAAGCCTGCTTTATTAAGAACAAAACTAGACATCAAACTTTTTCTTATAAAAGGAATATAAAGTACATCTTTTAAAGTATATACTCTTCTAGAGGTAAAACACAATTCGACATCCCCCATTCCAAGCACTTGTGTAGTGTGAGAATCACCAAGCATCATGATTTTGGGCTTCTCAAATGGAGTATATTTTTTAAACCAGTCTTTATCATAACAGACAAACGGTTTGCACTAGAATCAGCCCACTATCCATCAACGTTCTCAACCATAAATGTGTCTGTAATCACCACCACAAAAGGATCTTCGATAACGTTCTCCTGAGGTGTAGGACCACGTTTTCGAAATTTGTAAAATCGAGTAATATGTCCACTCTTTCCAAATACAAAGCACGGTTCCATATCTTGAACTTGTTGATTTTGTGCTTGATTATTTTTACCATTATTTTTCTTGGGAGGTCTACCATACGTTTTCTTAAAATTTTTCTTCTTAGACTTCATAGACATATTTTTGTTAGATTCAGCAGTAACATTATTCGAAGTAACTAAATTTATCTTTGATATGGTGTTGCTCTTTTCTAATTGTAAAAGTGCATCTTGGCCTCTTGCCTTCTCTTTCATGCAGATTTTCATTATCAATGTCTCAAGAGAGGTTTTCTTTTGTTTGAGGCACATAGTTTTTTGAAATTCCTTTCAAGAAGGTGGAAGTTTATCGACTATATATGCCACAAACAATAAGATTATCTCAATTTTGACCTCCTCGGATCTAAGCTCTCCAACAATCATGATGAATTCTTGAGCTTTATCTACCACTGTTTGTTGTCCACTATTTGAAAACAAAAAAATCGACTAGCAGCATATTTTTTTTGCTCCAGCTTCTTCAATATAATACTTGCTCTGCAATGCTTTATAAATTTTCTTTGCACTAGAGTAAGCTCTATCATAATAACCATAGAAGTTATCACACAAACAATTCAAATATATAATACCGACACTTGTAGGAGTCATCATTGCATTTGTCCACTTTCTCTTGATGAGAAATGAGTTCATCATTATCCATGGAGAGAATATTAACTTTATTAGGATTCTTCTCAGTTAACACATAAGAAACATTGAGAAGACTCAAGTAGAAAAATACTTTACTCTTCCACCTCTCGAAATGATTACCGTTGAACCGAAATACGTTGTTAAGATCTCTCCTCTTGACATCCACTATTTCAATTATACCCATATGAATCTCCTTAAGATTGTTGGTGAAATTACAAAAAATTACAATTAACAATAGAAAAGTAAAATGAAGAAGATAGAAGTTCTTCAGGCTGAGGCATGGATATCTCGCTCTCTATACTATAGAAAATGTTTTCACCGATGCAGTAGTATTCCTCTTGACTTGTCCCCTCCAGGATGCAACAGCCTTATCACAAAAGTGTAACTCAAAAAAACTCTAGACAAGAGTTGAGTCTCAAGGTCCACAAAAAGAACACCTCCCTTCAACTAATAAGAACTCCCTTTTTTGACAAACTTTATGCATTCTATTTTCTCTTGTGTTGTGTACCCAAAATAAATGAAGACTCTCACTATTTATAGTTGAGAAAGTCTTCCATGCAATGAAAAAAAAGTAAATAGGATAGATTAATGGCCTAGAGGTTACATAGAATACAAGGTGTAATGAAGGGATAAAGAGAAATAAAAGTGAGGGCAACTAATGGCCTCAACGTGCATATGCTAAAAAGTCACAAGAGTAACACACAACGAGTAACTCACAAGAAGTAACTCCAATTGGAATGTTACAGCAAAGGGTCCAAACGGCCAAAATAATGAAAAGACCCACTAAAGGAATGTTAATACCCACCAACAATCTTAACACGTAGGAATTGATACATTTAATAAAATAATATTAAAATGCAACCAACACTATCACATCTAAATATGGAAATATTATACTTTTAACATTAGCCTAATAGTATCCCAAAATAATGTAGCACGTCATTTTTTCATTCGTATGTATACATATTTAAAAGAAAATTTAATATCAAATTTTGGTGATCCGATAGAAAAAAGTATCCAAAATAGGTTTGGTTGAAATTAGTCATTTGAACATGTATTTAAGATGACTTCGACAATAGGCACAGTCTGTAAAAACTCAAATGGAATCGAAAGCCTCCTGTCAAAAGAGAAAACCCACAAATTCAATGTTGCCATTCCCTACCCTTCCTCCAGAACTCAATAGTGAAATCCTTTCGAGGCTTCCAGTGAATTCCATCTTGCAAATGAGGTCAGTTTCAAAATCTTGTCAAGTTTTTACCTCTACCCCTGAATTTATCAAGGCCCATCTTAGTGTGACTGTTGACCATAAGCTTTTGTTGAGGTTTAATCAACCAAAATACAATTTGAAGGATTGTTCTCTTACATCTTTACTTGATGGCTCTATTCTAGAGACATCAGACTTGGATTGTCCCATGAAAACATCTTTCTGGGTCATTATTGGTTCTGTCAATTGGATTGATTTGTCTTTCTAATCAGAAAAAAGATCTCTATCTATGGAATCCATCAATTAGAAAGCACAGAAAATTACCTAATTTTGCGACTGCTTTAAGGGGTGCAGCCCGTTTTATTTATGGTTTTGGATATGATAAATTTCATGATGACTATAAGGTAGTGGCATGTATTTACCATCACAAGGGTTTGCCTTCTGCTGGGTTTGAGGTCAAAATATATAGTTTAAAGGATGATTCTTGGAGAAGCATCCATTTTGCTCAAGATTGGGTGCAATTCCTTAATTGTGGTAAGTTTGTAAATGGAAAGCTTCATTGGGCTAATATTAGTGGTCTTTGTTTGCATAAAGGATGGAACATCATATCTCTTGATTTATCTGATGAGAAATGGGAAAAGGTGGAGCAGCCTTGCTATGATGAAGAAGATGCTATTTTGGTGTTGGGAGTATTGGAAAATAATCTTTCTATGATATGTAATGCCAATCATCAAAGAACTTCTCTAGATGTCTGGGTTATGAAGGAATATGGGGTTAAAGAATCTTGGACAAAAACCTTCAAGTATCTTGATCCTCCTAGAATGTTTGTGTTTAATCCACCCCAGTTAATTTCAAATAAAGGAAGAATTTTATTGTTTTATGGAAAAACATTCGTGTTGTACAATCTAGAGGATGAATCAATCACATATCCCGAGTTCACTACATTTGGATCTGATCTTATATCTGTGGAGTCAATTTACCTTGAGAGCCTAGCTTCTCCAGTTTTACAAAATGATCACAGACACAAAAGAATGAAGTGTGCACAAAAGCTCAGATGGGTCATTGTGTAAACAATGTCTTGTAAGAGTTCCATTTTATATATTTGTCTCATGGACTTGTGAGGTATATCTAATTGTCTTTTACCTTTCAAAGATAGAACAAGACATATTGCCAGATTCAGCGATCTCAATAAGAAGTATTTGAAACAACATAGAATTGCTACCTCCCAAGTAGACGTTTTAGACGTAAATCTGAAGTCAACAGAGGATTGCCCAACATTTGCGGATGCTTTCTTATGGAGTTGTCATCCTAGGAGACTCAACATATCATCAACATTCAAATTGATTGTATAATTCATTGGTATATTAAGGTATATGAAGAATTTGAGTTATTCTACTTCTCATGGAAGCAAGCCTCAGCATAGCCAATTAAAGGAAGTAGAAGCCTTCAAATTTGATGGAAAATATGAGAGTTGGCGTCCTCTTGAACTCAAAAGCGGGAAGTCGAAAACAAGGAACCTTGAAAAAATGGAGAAATTTTATGTTTTATTAGATTGGTGATGTATTTTATTCTGTTGCAAATTGAATGCATTTATTGCTGAACTAATTTTTAATCCTTTTGACTTATAGATATTGTTCTACTTGGTAAATTATATGTTGTGATTGATAATCTCTCTATATGTCAAAATCTTTAGATGTTTTAGCCATTTGCATCTATCTGTATAGAGTTTGACAACCTTCCATCTATGTCTAAGGCCTCGCTTATGGTTGTTCTTTTGTTTTTTAATCAAAATATTCAAATCAATCGACATCACATCATAATGTTCTGTCATACAACTGCAAAAGCTGTACGAGAATGCAATTGACAACCTATTGACTTCTTCACTCATTTCAAGTTACATAGTTCTGTTTTGAATTTCTAATATCGATATAAACACCTTATTTTTTAAAGATGTGATCAAGAAAGACATAACACTAGCAAAAGAAAAGTGAATTCTATTTACAAGATTCTTTTTTTTTTTTAAATTAAAATTTTGAATTATATTAGGACCATAAATTACAAGATGCTGGCAAAACAGGAATTAAACTGAAAGCATACAAAGAGACTCTTCAACTTCAATATACCAAACTTTGTTGGTTCCTAAATACCACACATAGCATCCTTTAGAATAAGATGTTGATGAAAATGTCTCGTTGGTGTTCGAGAGCAATAATACAGAATTTTCATCTGAGGCTTCATGAGATGGAGGGGTTTAAGGTACGGTTAAGTTTGAGGAATAGGAATGGTGTAGGCATTTTAATATATAGGGAGTTCAGGAAGAAGATATTAGATGTTAGGCGAGTCAATGACATGATGATGACGATTAAGCTAGTTGTTGGAAAGCTGACTTTGAATATTATTAGTGCATACACACTGCAAGCGGACTTTGATAAGGAGCATAAGAGGTACTTTTGGGAGGATTTTGATAAGGTGGAATAGGCATTCCACATGCTTAGGAATTATTCATCCACAACAAAAGGATAAGGTGTACTAGGCATTCCACACTCTTAGAAGTTATTCATACACAACAAAAGATATATTTAGTGTCAATAGATGTTTTTATTTTCGTGACATCCAGAGTCACTAAAGCCACATTTATATCGAGTGTTGATTAGGACACTCATATGTATCTATTTGTTACTCTTGAGGACTGTTTGTCTTTTTGTTTTGATATTTCTATGTAACAACTACATAATCTTAATCCATTTTTGACTTGTCCATATCTGATCCTACCCATCCATTTTCCACTCCTGATCACAGGGTAACAGTGGAATCTGAATTACTTTTGATCAAACAAATGACGAAGAAGGAAATCAGAACATCATGTCAGATGAAGAAGATATCAAGCCCAAAAGGGAATGCGAGACAATTTTCCTTTAAATCATTGTTATGGAGAACAAGATGTTGAATTCATCAAGGATATAAATTTGTCTAGACAAGTTATAGCGACATTAAAGAATGATGAAAATGGATTGAAAATATCTTCGAAACTCAATAGAGAGGTTCTAACATTTTCAGCTCACCAGGAACATGACCCAAGTTGGTTGCAACACCCTCCTCCAACATTCATATATGCATTACTTTTTGAAACTCATCATATCCAAAATCATACAGGATACAAACACCAACTCTAGTATCAGAAAAATTTCCTAATTGATAGAAGGGGAATGTTTTTCTTGCCCATTCACAATATGCAAAGTCAAAATATATACAAAACTAAGCCTTCAATTAAGGCATGAGACTAGCCTAATAAGGAACTAAATATTTACAAGATATATTTATTTCAAAAATATCTACTAGCCTAATTCTAAGGAACTAAATATCTACAAGATATATTTATTCCAAAAATAACTACACGATATATTTAACACACCCCCACAGTCGAAGCGGGAGGATTACAGACATTGAGACTGCCCCAAAAATCATCAAATAAAACTCGTGGAAGGCCTTTAGAAAAAATGTCTGCTATTTGATGACGAGAAAGCACATGAAGCACTCGAACTTCACCCCGAGCAACTTTGTCCTGGACAAAATGAAGATCCATCTCAATATGTTTTGTCCGTTGATGCTGAACTGGATTTCCTGATAAATAAGTAGCACTTAGATTGTCGCAATAAACAAGAGTAGCCTTTTTAACCTGGCAATACAACTCTAATAGAAGGTTCCGAAGCCAACAACATTTGGATACAACATTTGCCACCCCACGGTACTCTGCCTCTGCACTAGATTTTGACAATGTTGGTTGTCGTTTCGACGACCAAGACACCAAATTATCACCCAAAAA
>JAPFFP010000113.1:17528059-17542040 GCA_026153255.1 Solanum medicagineum | reverse complement strand
GTACTTCCAAGGTCCAACTCCATAAGGGTCATTATTCTGCTTGGTACTCCATCTGTCTTTCCTCCCATATTTAGCATGCACTAGCTCTTTCCAGATACTTGTTGGTTCTTGAGCATACCTCCACCACCATTTCATTAATAGACTCTTGTTGCGCTTCTTTAAATCTCTGATTCCCAGACCTCCGCGCTGCTTTGGCATAATTACGTTTTCCCACCTCACAAGATGGAACTTATGGTCCTCATAACTCTCCTTCCATAAGAAAGATCGTCTGATTTTGTCAATTTGATTTTTCACCTTGGATGGTATTGGGAGTATTGACATGATATATGTGGGGATACTATCAAGTACACTGCTGATGAGAGTCAACCTGCCCCCCATAGAGAGATACTGCATCTTCCACGTTGCTAACCTTCTCTCTATTTTCTCAATAATTTCCTTCCAAACTCCTGCATCTTTGAACTTTGCTCCCAAAGGGAGACCTAGGTATTTTGTTGGAAATGAGCCAATACTACAACCCATAATGCCGGCCAATTATTCCAAATCAGGGACCTCATTTACTTGGTAGATCTTACTCTTTGCCATATTAATATGTAGCCCGGAGACTGCTTCAAATAGGAGTAATGTCAGGTTGAGATACCGCACTTGAGACTTGTCTGTCCCACAGAAAGTAAGGGTATCATCTGCGTAGAGCAGGTGAGTCACTGAGATAGAATTGTCTTCATTGTTGCCCACCCTTTACCCTTCAATCCATTGCATTTGCTTTGCCTTGCCTAACATCTTGCTTAGACCTTCCATGGCGAGGATAAATAAGAATGGAGAGAGTGGGTCCCCTTGTCTAATCTCTTTTTGAGGGGAGAAGAAACCAACTGGGGATCTATTCACTAGAATTGAGTACTTGACCGTAGTAATGCTAAATTTGATCCATCTGATCCACCTTTGTCCAAATCCCATGCTCCTTAGCATTGATAACAAATAAGACCAATTGAGTTTGTTAAAAGCTTTTTCTACATCTAACTTGCATAGAATTCCAGGAACTCCACTTTTTAGTCTTCCATCTAGAAGTTCATTTGCAACTAAGGCTGCATCAGTAATCTGCCTGCTTTTTTAAGAAAGCACTTTGTTCTCCTGACACTAGCTTTCCCATGACTGTCTTTAGCCTCTCAGCTATGACTTTGGCTATAATCTTGTACACACTGCCTATGGGGCTTATGGGTCTGAAGTCCTTGAGTTCTATTGCACCTTTCTTCTTTGGGATAAGGGCAATAAAAGAGGCATTGCAAGACTTTACCATGTGGCAGTGTTGATGAATATGAGAGATAGCCCTCATTAAGTCAGGTTTGATTATCCTCCATGCTTTTTGGTAGAATGCCATGGTAAATCCATCAGGGCCAGGGCTTTTGTCGGGTGCACAAAACATCAAAGCAGCTAGAACCTCTTCCTCTTCAAATGGTCGTTCTAACCAGGCTTTTTCTATCAGTGATATGCTGGCTAAACCATCAAAAGATACTCTGGGCCTCCAGTTCTCATTTTCAGTGTACATGTCTTGGTAGAAACTGAGAATTTCAGATTTGATTGTTTCACTGTCATCACTAATTTCTCCATCAATCAGCAATTTATCAGTACAGTTGTTTCTCCTGTGGGAGTTTGCTATGGTGTGGAAAAATTTAGTATTCTTCTCTCCTTCTTTGAGCCATAAACACCTGGACTTTTGCCTCCAGGACACTTCTTCTGCCATTGTTAGCTTTTGAAGCTCATGTTTTAGTGTTACTGACTTCTCCTTCTCAGCTTGCGACATGAGTCTGGTTTCAGCTATAGTTTCCAGTAACATTAGGTCCTCCAAAATCTGTGACTTTCTTGTTTCCAAGTGTCCAAATGCAGCCTTATTCCAGTTAGTGATGTCTTTCTCGAGTTTCTTCAGTTTCTGTGTGAGAATAAAATCAGGACTCCCCTCAATGGTGTAGTTGAGCCACAATTCTTCAACTTTGTCCATAAATCCTTAAGCTTGGAGCCACATATTCTCAAATTTAAAATAGGATGGTTTGGCTTCCCAGTCACCATATTCCAATAGCAAGGGCCTATGGTCTGATATCACTCTTGGGAGAGTGACCTGTTTTACAACCTTGAAATATTCATTCCATTCAGAGGATATCAAGAATCTATCTATTCTTGATGCTTGCATAGAATCTCCCCCTCTAGACCAAGTATATTGAGCCCCTTGGAGGAGCAAGTCAACTACACCCAAATCTTGGATGATATTTGAGAATGATTTCATAGCCCTAGACCTTCGAATGCAATTTATGATTTCATAGCCCTAGACCTTCGAATGCAATTTAACCTCTCCCTTTCATATCTACAGACATTGGAGTCCCCCGCAATTACCCATTGTTCATCCCATAAGCCTTTGATTGTTGCAAGTTCATGCCACAAGTCTTCCCTTTCTGGGTTTGTGTGAGGTCCATAGACCGTCGTGAAACACCACGTGAAGTCCTCTTGTGTACTCTCTAGCATACATGAGATAGTGTAGCAACCTTGTTGAATTCCCCTGTTTGACCATTGTCTTTTGTCCCACAACACAATGATACCCCTGCTCCTACCAATGGAATTCAGGGCTGCCCATTCAACCCATCTGTTCCCCCACACTTGCCTTATCCTATGAGATGACCAGCCCTGAATTTTCGTTTCTTGTAAACACACTATGTTAGCCCTCCATTTGTGAATTATTGATTTGATTGTACTCCTCTTATCTGCTTCATTGATCCTCCGCACGTTCCAACTGAAGATTTTTATCTTCATCCGGAGAAAGCTTTGTAATACCTACCCCCCGTTTCTTTCTGTAGTTCATTCCCCACTTCAACCTCTCCAATTCAAGTGATTGTTTCTTCTTCCCTTTTGCATTATTTTTGTTGGATGATGATTGGTGCTGCTTCTGCTCTTGCCTCCTTTGCTCCATACGCAGGACCATCCCCAAAATTTCGTGTTCAAACCCTGCGACGTTGATTCCGAATGCCTTGCATGATTTGAGCATAACTGACTTAGTCCATCTTGATGTTTCAATGACTGAAGGAGAGCTAATTGGTTGTAAGCTTGTAGATCCATTTCATGCCACGGGAGCGATAAAGTGTCCCCAGACGAGAACTCAACTTCAGAATTGTTCGCTGCGTCAGATTTATTCAGCATTAATTGTCTGGGGATTTCTGATTTGGAGGCTTCACCTTATCATCTGCATCAGAAGGATAGTTGGGTGGGAAGTCATCAGTGGTAAGAGTTGGTCTTGGTTCCCCTGCATTGTGGATGTCAACAATTAGAGGATCAAGTTTGTTTGCATGTGGTACAGAGCTTCTGTAAGAGGCACATGGGTCCGAGAAAGACTTTTTTGTTGCCCAGCTTTTAGAAAAATTCTTTCTGTTGTTGGGTTGCAAATTTGGGCCTCTTTTGTTATAATAGGACTGGTCCAGATTTTGGCCCACTTCTTTGCCAGCTAATTTGCCCTTCCCCTTATAACTTCTGCTTGTTGTGTCATATGGTGGGTCCCATCCCCCTTTTTACTTCTTTTGTCAGAATTTGAAATAAAGTGACTGGGTTGTCGGTGCAAAAAGCTACTTTTATCAGAATTTGAAATAAAGTGGCTTGGTTGTCTATGCCAAAAGTTTTGGACCTTAGGGTTTACCGGCGTCTTTGTTTGCTGGCCAGAGGATGTCATTGCTGATATGCTCTTCAACCCTAATTTCCCTCCGTCAACCCTTTTACTGTTACTTCTTCACTGTCATCACTGACTATTTGAACAACTCGATCCTCCGAAATTGAGATTTTGTAGGTCAAGTTCTTCAGCTTCAGATTTAAAGTCTTTGGGAGATCTTCTGGCCCACTTTGTACGCAGATACGGGCCCAACGTTGATGAGTTCTCTGCCTTGTATCCACATCTATGTCAATAAAGCCTCCGCAAGAATTTCCGATGTATCGGAAAGAGTCTTCTGTCCACCCATGGAGCGGTATTCCAAATGCTTTTATCCATTTTGAACTGGTATCATTTTCAGCCGGAGATGATCCCGATTCCGGTGACCACCACTCCAAAGTCAAGTGTCTCCCGTTCCAAAACCAGTCCCCTGCTAGGACTCTGTCTGCTTCTTGTGTGGACGGTAATTCAAAGAGGAATTTATTGTGAGCTATTGGTGTGATTCTGAGCCCTGCTGTGACTTGCCAACGGGTGAGGAACCATTTTTGAATGATTTCTGGATTTGGGCTCGAGTGGAAAGGGTCATTGAAGTAGCCGAACAAGCATTTCTTAAAGTAGTTGTTTGCTCCTTCATTAGTGTTCCCCTCCACTTTGGGTAGCCACTTTGGGATCTGAGCAGCTTCTAGGAAGGATCTATTGTGCAGATCTGTGAATGTCTTGTATTTGGAATTAGAAGCTTCCCCCAAAAAGTGCAATATTTTCCTTGCAAATTCTCCCCATCCTTTCTTGTAATCAATTTCTGGAACGATAATTGCTTTCCTTCTATCTCCAGTCCATGTTTCAATCCTTAGGAATCTGCCATAACTGGTAAAATTTTGGTAGACTCTGTACAAGTATGTCTGAATCTTCCTTCCCCATCTTCTGCAAAGATTTCTCTGCCCCTTTGAAGCTCGGTGCATTTGCTCACATACCCATCTCAAATTTTCTTCATTAATTTTAACTTGACTCGTAAATCTTCTGCTGCGTTCAATCCACGAGAACCATCTGTTTATCCCCTGAGATTCTTCAATGATCTCGAAGGATTTACCCCCTGAGATAAAAAAAGGGTTTTCCTTACCATAATAAAAAGAAGAGAAGGGCTGATTCCGGTGGGCGTTGCCGGAAAAGGTGGGCTCTCTCCTCTCCTAGGAAGTAGGAGCGAGAAAGAGCATTCGGAACTGTGTCTGGGAGCTTTTTCCTTCTGGAGAGACACAGGCAGGTGTGGATGGATTTTCTTTTTGGGGGTCGAAAGGCAGGCTGGTCAATATGGCCAGAAGACAGTTTTTGTCAATAATAATATAATGTGCAACTTGATTCTTTCATCATATGATGCAATATTTCTTGTTTGCAAATTGCTATACCCATTTTTTGGCGCAAATCACGAGTTGTTGTGGACCAGAAAGCATGCTATTTAATTGGAGAAAGGTAGAGGGGTAGACCAATGATCCACTGAGTTTGGAACCATGCACCAGGTCCCAAGTTTCCCCAGGATTTCTCGGTTATCAGAAAAAGAATTGGAGCCTTCATAGTCGTGTTTCCTTATTCACCTCCATTAAAGTTTGCTTGTTTCTCCAAGATAAACGAGAGGTTGTGGTAAGTTCTACATACATTTAACCCACCCCAGACCCTATTTGCGGGATTTCGCTGGGTATGTTGTTGTTGTCTGATCTCCAAGATAAAACAGGAACCAAGAGGTAGGGGGTGGTGGGCGGGTGGGGTTGTCTATGGAAAGTAATCTATTAGAAAAAAAAAAGAAAGGAAATGCAGTTTCAGAAGGTATTGGTTATTTGTCATATCATGCAACATCCTGATCTAGATATGCCTGAAAGCCTTTCTGTCTCTGATTCTGCTCATGTGCTCTGGTTTTTGTAGGCTCACTGAGTAATTTGGAGGTTGCATTTAAATCCACTACAGAATGCCGGTCAATCCAAGAGTTAAGAAGGCATTTCGTGCTATGAAAAATATTGGCATCTCTGAGGAAAAGGTGAAGCCAGTATTGAAGAGCCTTCTAAAACTATATGACAAAAACTGGGAGCTTATTGAAGAGGAAAATTACAGAGCACTTGCAGATGCTATCTTTGAAAAGGAGGAAGCAGAGGTCCTATCTATCTCTATTTCTTTGCTTTTCTTTCTCTGAGGTCTCTCACATTTCTGGTCAAGTTAGAGCTTCGTTTTTCTTCTTTCCTTAGCAAAGCATTAAGTGTGCTCAATGGAGTCTGAATTCTCTTGATTGACATCCTATTGCAGGCAGCAGAACATAAGAAGCCTGAAGATAATGAAGTACGAGATGTGGTTTGGTTGCATGTGTTTAAATTAAATGTCCCTGTAATTTCTATAGGGTCTGATTTTTTTTCCCTTCCCCATTTCCCTTGTATCTTTTATTGGTCCTTTAGGCGCTTGAGCAGCAAGAGAAAATTTTAGAGGAAGAAGCAGTGCATGAGGAGCCTGAAAGACCACTAAAGAGATTGCGGTTAAGATATCAAGAAGGTCAAACGTCAACTTTAGCTAACAATTCTAGTGCTGCGACTTCTCTTAAAAGGCCTAGAGGGGAGGAGGAAGGTGAATTGCCTGGACCTCGTCATCAGAACCAGTCACAAGGGGAAGCAAATGCTAGTTCGCAAAGGAATGTTCAATCTCAAATATCTCCTATCGTGACCAGGGATAAGAGTTTGGTTGCTGCTAAATCTTCTCATGCGTTAAAACTCAAAGAGCCAAAGACAGAACCAGGTGGACAACTGTCCCCTAAACAGAAGATGTCGAGATCCCTTGCTTTAATCAAACCTAAGGATGAACCGTATACTGATGATATGCCACAGTTTGAGGTTCCCATTGCTGTTATTCAGCCAGGTATTCTTAATCTTTGATGGACAAATGTTGGTATTTACTGTGTCATGAATTATTTTCTTGGTTATTAAATTTTGTTCTTCGATTTTGTGACTTATCTATTAATTTGTGTAGTATGTTTGTAATATTGTTTTGTAGTAGTACCGTTCTGTTACTATCTGTTGTTTTTGTTACTATCTATTGTACTTCCATCATGTCTTTTCCTAGATTTTTTTGCTTGAACCAGGGGACCATCGGAAACAGCCTCACCTTTGAGGTAGAGGTAAGGTTTGCGTACACTCTCTACCCTTTTCAGACCCCACTGTGTGGGACTACATGGGTATGATGTTGTTGGTTATTAAATTTTCCTTTGGTCAACATATACAATTGTTTTTTTTTTCTCTGTACAGGAGTTAGAAATCAATACAAGACATATCTAGATTGGTTTACATAGTTTACCCATTTTGTATTTTGGGAGTACCCATATATTTGGATAGTTCTTGGCTTATAGAAACAATGGAGATTACAAATTTGAAACTTTGACATCTTTTTGGACCTCTTTATGGGATCCTGATCATTGTGCATAAATTAAGCTACATTTCGTATGTTATTACCTTCGTTGGTCTCTGATACTCTCATCAGAAAGTTTCCTGGAAACATCTGCAAAGTATTCCCTTCTAAACGGATTTGTTTTGATTCTGCAGAGCCGTCAAACAAGGGAGATACTTCAAGTGGTAACTCCTCAAGGAGACATTCAGAAACTTCTGAACCTTTAGCGATAGAACTGAGAAGTGGAAGAGATTCAGGCGAGGAAATTACGACTTCATTGAATGGAGTGGCAACCAGTTGTGAGCTGGTAGAAGTCCAGGATAGATGTCTCTCTGATGTAGATATTGCCTCCTCAACATCGGGAGAGGTAAAAGTCTCTATAAACTGTGACCCAGCTCTTTGTAGATCAGATTTCCATATGCCGAGTCTAGAATCTGTTCTGAAGATGGTGGAGCTTAAATGTCTAAAATCATACAAGATCCTGGACCCTAATTTTTCTGTGATGAAGCTGATGAAAGACATGTGTGAGTGTGTTTTGGAACTGGGAACTCAACATAGTGGTGAATTGCAATTAACCACAGATGTTGCTGCAGAAAATGATTTTGGCTCGAGAAGCATGATTGTTAATTCGTCAAATGGATTTATGAATTTTGAAATTGATGCTGGGGATGCTCAACAAACGATACCGCCACTCTCTCCTCCCCGTATTGGTGAAGAAAACACTCAAGCTGCTCATATTGCATCAACGGCCAACTGTGGTAATACTCCAAAAGCTGATCAGAATGGTATTGAGCCGACTAACCCATGGAGTGTGGAGGCTCCGTGTGAATTAATTCTAGGTGAAATCGGTTCCTTTGATTCCTTAAATGAGTTGCTGAACTCTGATCTTGGTGCTTGGGAAGCTCAGCAAGAGATACCCCATCTCACTTCTTGTATTGGTGAAGACAACACTCAAGCTGATCATACAGCAGCAACGGGCAACTGTAGTACTGATCTGGAGACCGATCAGAGTCGTCTTGAACAGACTAATTCACAAAGTCTGGAGGTGGTTCCGTGTGACGTGACTCCACATGTTCTAGGGTCTGTTGATGTCATTGATATAACCAAGGGGCAAGAAAATGTTATAATTTCTTTGGTGAATGAAGTCAATAGCAATCATCCACCATCATTCCACTATATAGCTTCCAATGTGGTTTTCCAGAATGCTTGTGTAAACTTTTCTTTGGCTCGTATTGGAGATGATAATAGTTGTTCAACTTGCTCTGGTGATTGTTTATCATTGTCCACACCTTGTGCTTGTGCACACGTAACTGGGGGTGATTTCGCCTACACAAAGGAAGGCCTTATAAAAGAAGAGTTTCTTAAAGAATGTATCTCCATGGATCGTGACCCCAAGAAACGCTGCCAGTTCTTCTGCAAAGACTGCCCATTGGAAAGATCAAAAAATGAGGACATTATAGAAGCTTGTAAAGGTCATCTGATGAGAAAGTTCATAAAAGAGTGTTGGTGGAAATGTGGCTGTAATAGACAGTGTGGCAACCGTGTAGTACAGCGAGGTATAAGGCATAAGTTACAGGTATGAGTGTGTGGATGTTGCATTTCTCTTTGATCACATTCATGATATGAGAATAGCTAATGCCTTAAATTTGACTGCTATTGTGCTAGCCTTTGAGCTTCACAAAGCTCCTTCCAAAACCATAGTTACTATTAACTTGCTCTATAATTGCTCTTCTTTCAGGTCTTTATGACTCCGGAAGGGAAAGGATGGGGCTTGCGGACCCTTGAAGACCTTCCCCGAGGTGCTTTTGTCTGTGAATATGTTGGAGAAGTTTTGACCAATGTAGAACTATTTGATCGTGTTTCACGGAGCCCCAACAGAGAGGAACATTCTTATCCAGCCCTGCTGGATGCTGACTGGGGTTCAGAGGATGTCCTAAAGGATGAGGAGGCTCTTTGTTTGGATTCTACATTTTATGGGAATGTTGCCAGGTTCATCAATCACAGGTAAGTTCGCAAAGATGGATCCTAAGTTTTATCTTTTCTTCTGTATCTTTCTGGCTTGGGCTTGCTTAGTCATTAAAAACAAAAACAATAATCTGATTGACTTTTAGCTCTACATTTCTGTTCACTTGCTGTTAAGTAAGTCTCCTACTTGACTTTAAATTACATTTCAGTGCATATTTGAACTTCTGCAATTTTTCCTTACTTTCAAATTCTCACAACTGAACTTTCTTTTTCACAACTGAGCTTTTTGCTGCAACCGCCATTATGAATGTCAACTGTTCAATATCCTTCCCATTAAACATTCACATCCTTTTTTTTAAAAATGAATTCTGCTCACTTCATGCTTCTTTTTCTTACATTCCCCACTTCTAGCTCCGTTAACCACTCTGCCTCATGTCAGACCGTAGAGACCACACACCTAGCAATTTGCATCTTCTTGTCATGGAAGATTATTCAAAAATAAAAATGGAGAAAAGAAACAATAAAGAAAGAGGGAAAAGAGAACTATGCATTTTATATTTGTTTGATGTTTAATCATACATAGATGTCAGAAACATAAGTGATGCATTTACTTTATTCACGGCTGTTCTCGTCCAGATGCTTCGATTCGAATTTGGTTGAAATACCAATTGAAATAGAGACTCCTGATCACCACTACTATCATGTAAGGAATCTTATGCTTTCTGAATCTTTAATCTTCATTTCATCCTCAAGAGACAGTCCTTCACATTGACATCTCTTTTGGATAATTTCATGTGATTGCTTGTTGCAGCTTGCTTTTTTCACCACAAGAAAGATTAAGGCAATGGAGGAGCTCACTTGGGTGAGTAGGCTTTGTTCCACATGCTCAGGTCATTGTATCTTCATGTGCTTGTTTTGTTGCTTTTGATGCACCTATATAACTACGCGGGGTCTGGTGTGCTTCGGACCAACTTTGTGTTTTCTGATCAGTGCGCTGACAATTCCATTTACATTGAGCCTATGTGGGACAGAGAATTCTCTTCCTTTTAATCACACTTTCATGGCCACATATCTGCCCGACTAAGGAATGGGAAATCTTTCTCCTGTTACATGAATCCAATTTTCATTGCATCCGGGACCATTTTTCTCAACAGATTTCAGTCATCTATATTGGGTTGGCCCCCAGGGCAAGACTTGAGGGTTGGGAGGAGGCCCTATTATAGTATTGTGCAGCTAATGTCCATTAAAACAGTGACCATTTGTGCTGAACTAACTTGTCCTCCAACCACCTAATAAAGTATAAAAGAGTAGCTTGATAAGGCTTGAGGCAGAAATAACTGAATGAGTTATTAAAAAAAGCCGAAAACCCTATGTCATACCCCACTTAAACAAGTTGGAAAATAAAATTAATGGAATTTATGTGTATAGGGCCTTGCTAACCTACTACATGGCTATAGTAGATCAGCATTGTACTCACATCTTTTAGTTTACTTTTTTTTTTTTCAAAAAAAAAAGGAGGCTTTCTAGAGTGTATTGCAGCAGCATATTCATCAAGAAGGTTTTCTACTGTATCAATTTGAATCCCTCTCTTTTCTCTCCTCTTTCTCCCAATTCAATGGAGTTTGAGTATTTGACTTCCTGGTTTGTTGGCAAATGTAACTTTTCTATTGTATCAACCTTAAGATCACATTTTAGAATACATACACTGAGTGTATTTCTCCAATTGCTTTTATTCAAGAAAGATTGTTTGGTTCAAATGTGTATCTATATACTCATTGAAGGAAAAAATAAATGGATAATGTAGTAGTACTTTGGAAAGAAAATTTGGGGATATTATCCATGGGAGATGTGTTTCAAGCAAGCTTATTAAGTAGAGATGAGGTAGGTTTAGATTTTTGGGTAAAAACTATTTAGTGAGTGGTACAACGAGGGCCAGCATTGGCAGTCTCGACTCCATCATCAATGGCAAGTCCACAGTCTGGGATCTCCCAATCTCCTTTCCATACAACTAGCACAGGGTTACAATTGAGGGAGGGGGGAAAGAGGGTAATTTTTTGCCTTCCATCTTCTTGATGCCTTAATGAAATCTACTTCATCAACAAAAAGAAAAGAGGGGGAGAGGGGAGGGAAAAGAGAATTTGGTTTAGAATTTTGGTTAAAAAGACAAGAAAGACCCTCCTATCAATGTGTTGCTAGTATGTTGGCAGGGTTGCTTTTGAAAATTAGAAAAGGAGATAATATGCAGCAGGTAAGCAAAACCTATGTATATAAATTTCTATACGTATAATGCAGATTTCTTTCATCAAGTCATCTCTTTATTTGCTTTTCAAAGAAAAGTTGGGTAGATGCTTCTCAACAATAACATACTTAGTGAAATCCCGCAAAGTGGGCTCTTGAGAAGGTAAAATTGTATGCAAACCTTACCACTACCTCATGGAGATAGAGAGGTTGTTCTCGATAGACCCTTGACTTAAATGTATCTGTCCCAAATAAAAGAAGAAAAAAATAACAGATATAACATAGCAGCAAAAAATAACATAGCATGATAATGTGATAATCAAAAAACAATAGTTACACAACTATAATGACATGACATTCCTTTGACCAACCCTAGATCGTCACAAGGTAAGACAACATTCTAACCCTATTTGCCTTCTATCCTTGCTTTCTATCCTAATACACAACCTCTACTTCTCTCTATCTAAGGTCATGTTCTCGGTGATATAAAGCTGCGCATGTCTTGTTTAATCACTTCTCTCCAACACTTTTTCGATCTACCCTTAATACTCTGTGTAACCCGTAAGCCCAACGTCTCTCATCTCCTAACCGGAGCGTCAGCACACCTTCTCTACACATGTCCAAACCATCTCAATCTCGCTTTCCTCATCTTGTCTACCACATAGGCCATTCCTACCTTCTCTCGAACAACCTCATTTCTAATCTTGTCACTAATAGTATGCCTACACATCTATCTTAACAACCTTATTTGTAATCTTCTCACTACTAGCATGCCTACACATCTATCTTAACAACCTCATCTTTGCAACATGCATCTTCTGAACATGTTGAGTTTTTACTTGGTCAGCACTTCACCCATATAACAAGGACGGTCCAATCACTGCTTTATAGAACTCATCGTTAAGTTCACATGGTACCTTCTTATCACACGGTACTCTAGAGACAAGCTTTCATTTCATCCGTGTTGCTCTAATGCGTTGCCCGACATCATTGTCAATGTCCCCACTACTCCAAACGATGGACTCAAGATATTTAAATCTCTCTCTTGGGAATAGGCGAAGTGTCTAGCCTCACTTTCATGCTCAATTCATCCAATGCTACAACAGCCTTGGCTCGCGGTGCACTACTTACAGGAAACAAAAAAGCAAAAAGAATAGAAACTAGAATTCCCGAGCCTGGCAGAAAGCTTTGCACTCCAAATATTCTATTTTGGTCCTGCTCAATTTGAACCCTTTAGACTCTAGAGCTTGTATCCAAATCTCCAATCTATCGTTAATTTATCTTGTCTCCAAATCTCCAATCTATCATTAATCTATCCTGTATCTCATCAATCAGTGTTATGTTATCCACAAATAATATACACCCTCCTTTAGAGTAATTCATGTCAGCTTATCCATCACCAAGCAAAAAAAACAAAGGCTCAGCACAGATCCCTGATGTAGCCTTATCGTAGCAGGAAAATGTTTAGTCTCCTTCCACTGTTCTAACTCGAGTCTTGGCTCCATCATACATGTCCCTAGTTGCCCTAATATATATCATCGAAACACCTTTAGCCTTCACACACCTCCTGAGGACATCCCCTGAAACTTTTGTCATAAGCCTTCTCAAGATCAATGAACACCATATGAAGGTTCCTCTTTCTTTCACTAAATTTCTCCACTAGTTTGAGCACAAGATGAATTTGCTTTAGTAGTTGATCGCCTCATCATGAATTCAAATTAATTTTTTGAAATGGACACTCCTCATCATCCTCATCTTTACCACCCTTTCCCACATTCATAGCGTGCCTTAGCAATTTGATACCCTTGTAATTGTTACAGTTTGGATATCACTCTTGTTTTTGTACAATGGAACCATTATACTCCACTTTCATTCGTCGGGCATTTGAGTTGTCTTAAAAATAACAATGAACCTAGTCAACCACTCCATGTCTGTTTTGTTAGTGCTCTTCCAAAATTCAATTGGAATCGGTCCGATCGCTCTCCACCTACTCATCTTACTAATAACATGTTTAACCTCCTCAGCTCTAAAACACCTATGGTACGCAAAGTCTCGAAGACTACTAGGGGGTGCCAAATCACCCAGCACAATATCTTTGTCCTTTTTTTCATTTAAGAGTTTGTGGAAGTATGCTTACCATCGTTGCTTAGATTTCATCCACCAACACCTTGTCTTCCTCATTCTTGATGCACTTTAGTTGATCTGAGTCATAGGCTTCTATCGTGTTCGCTTTTGTGAGCCTATGCAAACTTTTTTCCTCTAACTCGACCTATAAACTTTCAAAAGTTGTCACCTTAGCACTCATGACTGCCAACTTCACTTTTGTCTTCATTGTTTTATAGATATCCTCAAGCAACTGCTGCTCGTCCTCATCCACACACATCAACCACTTCGTATAAGCAATCTTCTTTGCGTTCGCTTTTCCTTGAACTTCTCCATTCCACTACCAATCTCCTTGATGGCTACCAAAGATCACTCTTTATACCCCTAGTACCTTAGTAGATACTTTTCTGATGCAATCAACAGTCATATACCACATGTTGTTCAGGCCCCGCTACTACTCCACGTCCCCAAACCAATCAATTTCTCCCCCATCTCTCGAGAAAGGGCAGGAGTGTGCCCCCCCCCCCCCCCCCCCCCCCCCCCCCCCCCCCCCCCCCCCCCCCCCCCCCCCCCCCCCCCCCCCCCCCCCCC
>JAPFFP010000113.1:17469408-17500531 GCA_026153255.1 Solanum medicagineum | reverse complement strand
GCGTAATTTTCCTTAAAACTTTTTTTCTTCTATCTATTGAACCTAAAGAGTCATTCGGTATATGAGAGATGAGGAATAATAATTTTAAAATAGAATGTAATATTATATTTTATATTTGATTAGAATATTATTAATTTTGATATTATTTATACTATCATTTATAATTATAAGATATGTGAAATCATAAACATAACTTTATTTATCTTCAAGTATCATTTACGATTGAAAATGCTTCTCTGTTATTGAAATTTATAAATAGGTAATGTTGATTATTGGCCACTTAAATATTAGGTTCAACTCATAAATTGTTCAACTCATAAATTATCCGACTCATTTGAATTTATTCACTTGAAATTGTTGGGATTAGATTTTATGAATTTATTATTGTAAAAGGGTGAAGAAGTTGAGTTAAATCGAGATTTAAAACCATTTAAGACTTGTTTGCATTGATTTTAAATAAAAATTACAGCTTCAAATGAATAAGATATTGTTATTTTTAAAACCAAGTTAATCGCAAAATTGAAAACATTAAATTAAATGATATGAGAAAATGATTCTCGCTTGTTCAGGTTAATGTTTGGAGGCTACATAGATCAATAAATTAGCATCACCTATTTGATTGAAGAACAACTCTTAAAAAATGATTAAGACGTAAATTTAATTAGAGATCTATAGTCATAGTTGCTTAATAATGATTCATAGGAAAGAGAAGAAAGGTGAGTGATGATCGAGATTTGGAATAGAGAATAGAAAGATTATGTCAATTAATATAATTATTTTATACCAATGAATATAACTATATCAAATACAATTGTATTAAATGAAATCAATTGTATCAATGAACACAGTTATATCAAATTTATCAATGAATTATAATTGTATTTGTTCCTTGCGTATTCACTTTGATACAAGTGTATCAACAAATACAATTTATATCAAACGGTATATATTTGTATCATGTGTTGTATAGTATTTATAATACGATTAATATAATATTATATCTCTTTGTTGTCCGGAGTTTGAGTAAGAAATCGAAGATGAAAAAATAAAAACAGGAAAGAAAAGTCTCCATCATATCTCATGTGTTTTGTATTTATCTGTCAAAACAATTTTCATTTCTCAAAGTTAAAAAGTGTAAAAGTGTATTTGTAAACAAATATATATATTTTTATAAAAGTCATGCGATACTTATTATTTCTAATACATCAAATCAAACATTATATAAAAAATAACACCAAACCAACTACTTTCAAACACTATTAACACGTTCTATTTAACATTATTTTTGTCCTCTATCAAATGATCTTTTAAATATTGTTATAAAATATATTTCTTTTTAAATATAATTATGTATAGAAAATACATAGCACATATTTTGTCTTCAAAGTTGGGCCACATAACAGGCCTAACTTTCAAGAATAATTGGGCCAAACGAGCACCTGGTAACTGGACGGGAGCCCCTGTTTATTGAAGAAAAACCCTAGTCAATTTTACAGATTTAGCTGGATATAAAACCCTAACGCCTCCATTTTCCCATTTTCTCTTCAGTTTTTTGGGACCGTGAAGAACAACACCGTACGGCCATGTCGAAACGAGGTATTACTCAATCTTATTTTGCTACTTAATGTTGTTAGATGTATTTTTTGCTTCGATTTAATGTTTAAAATTTTGAAGGACGAGGAGGTTCCGCCGGGAACAAGTTCAGAATGTCACTCGGTCTGCCGGTGGCGGCGACGGTGAACTGTGCCGATAACACTGGTGCTAAGAACCTGTACATCATTTCCGTGAAAGGGATTAAGGGAAGGCTTAACAGGTTACCTTCAGCTTGTGTTGGAGATATGGTGATGGCTACTGTCAAGAAGGGTAAGCCAGATCTCAGGAAGAAGGTTATGCCTGCTGTCATTGTTCGTCAGCGCAAGCCATGGCGCCGAAAGGACGGTGTTTTCATGTACTTCGAAGGTATATTTTGAATTATCATTGTTCTTATTTTGTTTGGGATGGAATATATTTGATCATATGGCAGATCCTAACTAGTTCGGAATTGATGTGGTAGATATCAAAATGCTGATTTGTAATGAATTTTTCTATGCTTTTTTCCAGTTGTAAGTCTGTTTTTTAGCTGAATTTTGCGATTCCCTCCTATAATTCTGATTGATGGATAGAAGATATATTTATACTCTGCTTTATGTATATTAATTTCGGAAACATTCTCTCTATCTGTAAGGTCTGCGTACATTTTACCCTCCACCCACCCCACCTGTGGGATTCCACCGTGTATGTTGTTGCTGTTGTTGTTGTGCTATGTATATTAATAATCGATTAATGCATTTCATTTTTTGTTGCTGGAGCTGCTACATTAGCTTAGTACATGTTTTCCATTTCAAACTGGATGGACTTGAGAATTTAGTCTAATGGATATACGGTCCCCTATGCAGTAAACTGATTTAGGATTGAGGGTTCTTTTCATGGTTCTGCTGTCATGAGTTTGTTTCTATGCTGCTGTTGTTTTTGCTGTTGCCAATTGTTGTTAATAAATGGCTTATATAATTCATATTCAGTTGCATTTTTATCTCTTCTTTGTGAGTTTGCTTGCCTACTTTGCTTCTGTGAGCCAATATGTCGTGTTTTACGTGTTTTAAACTGAATAGCCTACACTTGAGTCAGTTTCTTCTGGTGTAAGTCTGGTTAAAAACCTTCCTCTGATGTATTTGATTTTTGTTCTGCAGATAATGCTGGTGTGATTGTGAACCCCAAGGGTGAAATGAAAGGTAAGTCAATCAACTTTTTGCTGTTCTATTTTGAAGTCATTATCCCCTTTGGAAGATACAAGTTGCCTTCTTCCGTTGCTGGTCTTTTAGGATGAAAAATATATGGACCTGTCTTACGTCTTCCCTTACCCTTACCTTCGATGATATGTTTTGTAGGGTCTGCTATCACTGGTCCAATTGGGAAAGAATGTGCTGATCTGTGGCCTAGGATTGCATCTGCTGCCAATGCTATTGTCTAGAAGTAGGAGCCACCCCCAAATAGTTTATGATTCTTGTTTTTGTTGGTTTGTCATTAAGTTTTTGGATATCTAAGAGAGGGTTTTGTCTTGGTAAGAATTGTTTGCTCAGAATTTTGCGTACTAAAAGATTTTCGATGATCAATGGCAACAAATGTTTTCATTTCCATGTTTGAATGCTCTTATTACAAGTGGATACAGAAGTTTTATATGCTTCTCTTTAGTGACGGTAGTTGCCTATTGCTCATGTATCAATGCTTGAATGTGAAGTGATCTTTCTGTCTACCTAATATGAGCAGCAACAGTCTTTTTTAAAATTTTGTGGTCGCCGAAAAGATGAAATTAAAGAATTGTAAAAAAAAAATTGAATATTTAAATTGGTAAAAAGAAATGTATGTTGTGCTCAAGATCTTTGACTTAAAAAGTTGAGATTATCAACCCACCAAATTAGCTTTTGCCTATACAATCGTTGTCTATGTTGATTTTTGTTTTACCTTGAAGATAAGTAATGGGAATTAGGAGTGTTTATTGGTTTGGATAAGATATAAAAGGGAGAATGATTGGAAGAGACCTGTGTATTTGTTTCCATTTGTTGAACTCTTAAACTCATCTAAACATAACATTTTGAACTCTGTTTCATCTGATTAGTATGCGTGTTATACAATTGAGCACACGTGGAATTCTACATCATTTTTTATGACACATATGAAATTATATGTTAAAAAATAAAATAAAAATAAAAATCAATTAGGGCACTTGTACATTTTCGAAAAATTTCAAAGCATGTTCTTCTTCATATTTGTTCACAAAATGAGCACCAAATTCATGTCACATAGATGAAATTTAACTTGAAAATTTGACTACAAATTCACCAACACAAACCCAACAAGCCTCAATCACAATTTTGAATTAATTTCAAAAATTCTCAAAATTCATTTATTGCTCTTCAAACTTTCTCTAACTTTATTTATGGAATTTTTAACTTTTCAATATGCGTCAATCACCCTTCATAAAACACATACCTACGTCTCTTCTTTGAAGTCAACTAACACAAAAAATGATTTTAATATTTTTAGACTAAAAAATTAAAAACTTAAAAGCATTAATAGTGGAAGTAGAACGAAGTGGTTAGACGGGGGAAGGGGGGCTGGGGGAGGGATTGATTTGCAGCAAAAGAGAAGTATGTGTTGAGAAAGAAGAGAAGGAGAGAGTGGGTGTGGTGAATGAAATTCCAAGAAGAAGAAGAGAGAGGGTTGGGCGGAGAAGAGGGAGTGGGGAGAGATTGTTGAGGAAGATATGATTTTTGATATTTTTAAAAAATTGATTATTAGTTTTTTTTAAAAAATATTTTATAATGAAAATATCGTGTCTACTTACCTTCAAATGCGTGAAATCACGTACTTTTATAACTCAACAGTATTAATGTCACATAAGTTCGGTTAATGATTAGAATAGTTTAAAATATTGTGTTCATGTGAGTTTAAGAGTTCAATTGGTAAAGTGACAAATAGAATGGTCCAACATCAACATTAGGTTTTGACATAAAATAAACTAACAAAAAAAACTTACTATCAACATAAATATATACTCCCTCCGTTTTATTTTATGTGACACCCTTCCTTTTTGATTTGTCCCAATGAATGTCACCTTACTCTAATTGGAAACACTTTGCCTTTAAAATTCTCTTTTTATCCTTAATGAAATGATTTTCAACCACATAAATATCAAAAAAATGATTTTAGACCACAGGTTTTAGAGGTCTTTCTTTTTTTTCTTAAACACCGTGCCAAATCAAATAGTGTCACATAAAATGGGACGAGAGGACTAATTTCTTTTAAATTAAAAAGTATTTTAGTTAATATCACTTAAAATTTTAAAGACTAATAATATTTATAGGTATTTATTTTTATACATTTGTATCTCACACAAATACATACTTTTGTTTGGATAAATTTTTAAAATGATTTAATTAACATGATTTTAAAAAATAAATATTCAGCAATTATTTTAGAGTAGAGAAAAAAAAAATTGCCGAGGTTTTATAAGGCGGGAAAATCCTGGACTGGTGTGAGAGAGTGTTGGGAGATGGCGGGTTGGTCATACCCAGATGCTTCTCTGGAAGATTTGGTGAAAATGGTGAAAGGGTTCATAGATATGACCATTCTTGCTTCTGGGTATCAATCATCTGGTCGTCTTGCCCACTGGGATTCCAATAACATCAAGAAAGCGCTTCAATGGGCTCTCCTTCTACAGGATGTCAGTCACTCTTCCCCTGCTTTTATTATACTCTCCACATAAAGTTAACACAACCTCTGGATCTTCCCTTACCCGTTTTGTTTTCGGGTAGGGGGGAGACAGTCTGTCACTTGCAGTTTGTTTCCATGAAAAAATATAGATGTGTTTTTTTGATGCTAATGTTCGATCCTCTGTCACGATTGCTTAATTTTTTCCAATTTAGTGGAAACTTTGATGTGTTAGGTTCTCCATTGAAATTTCTATGTTTTTGCTTGCTTTCATTTGAGGATAAATCTGTGGCTTATTCTGCCTTTGCGTACAGGTGATAAAGGACTTAAGTAGCTCAGATGACTACAGAGACTCTTTGGAGGAGTTTGATGCAGCTTTATGTGAAATGACTTCTAATCCATATCTTCCCAAGGTAGTGGATTTGTTGTAACATGTCCCTGATAAATTATTTAAGTACTAGTTTGGTTTTTTATGCTTTCTGTATCTCAACTTTTATCGGTTTCGATTGTTTCCGATTGCAACTTAAAGAATTCTAAAAAGAGGGAAGGTTCCCTCCTGTTAATATTTTGAACAGGGTCTAGCCCATATCTCCTCTAAGGTCCTTAGCAAAGCGAGTGAATTCATGCTAGAACATCTCATCAGTGTCTTTCCAATGAGAGATGAACACCTCAAAGCTTTATTGACTGCAAGTGTTGAGATGGATTATATCATGAGCCAGAAGACAGATGGTAGATCTCTGAATGACATTTTTGAAACCTTGATGTGTAATGCATCTAAAAATGCTATTCCTAATGAGGAAAAAGTTCCAAGGGAGGAATCTCTAAACTCATTGCCAAATTCTTCTCCTAGTGGACAAGCTGATGATTCAGTCAGATGTGGGTTTTCTCTCTTCACTGCACAAGCACTTGAAAGGAGGCAGATATCAGTTTCATTCATATCTTCAGCAGAGACAGGGCTGAACATTTTGTCTAGTTGCTTAAGAGATCTATATGTGAGGGAGGGTGACACCGCCTTAAGTGTACAAATGAAGCAGACAGCAAATTTCATGTAAGTGATGTAGACACTCTGTCTATTTAATGAACATGAAGGCCATTTTTCAGGTCTGCATTTAGTGCATCAGCTTTATGAATTCACTTGCATGAAAAAAGAAGTTTATCAGCTTTATGAATTTGATTAGCATGTGTGTTCCAAAATAATTTAAAAGCCATATGTTGCAGCTTCTTCTTCATCATGGCAGCACTGGAGTAGTTTCTTATTTTGTTGAGTATGTATTATCTGGAAATGTCACATAAACGATGCAGACAATCTGTCTATTTAATTAACATAAAGACCATATTTTGGTCGGCAATTAGTGTATCAGCTTCATGAATTCTATATGCATATATGCCTTTTCAAAGAAATTAAAAGCAGAATGTGTGAGCTTCTTCTGCATCATGGCAAGGGTTGAAGTAGTTTCTTCTTTGTCTTAAAATATAACAATTTTCAAACCTCAAATTTAAAGTAACATAAGAAACCATTCTGCACCTTACCACTTATCATGAAAAGGAGCGTGTTGCTTGCATCGTATAAACCAGCCAAATTCCATATGAGGAAAAATCACCATAGCACTTCTGACCCTTGTGGCCAAAAAACACTTATTGCTTAGTCCACTGGTGTCTGCATTCACAACTATATGCAGTACATTTGGAATAGTAACTCATAAATGGTGATTTAAATTCAATAAGCTGTCTATCAATATTTCATGGCTTCTAAAATTCTCTCATTCTAATCCTGCTTATCTACAATTGGATGGAGAGGCTTAAGCTAAAACCTCCTAAGCTGTAAATGTGGAGTGGCAAAAGTATTTAATAAGCTTGAGTACTGCCGTTGTGGCAGAATATGATTTCTTCTATTGATTATATATTACATATTTTTTTCTTTATTCTTACATGAGTAGTTAAGTATGTACAGACCTCATTTGTATTGCAGTAATAGATGAAGTCTCTTCTTGTCAATGCCCCCAGGACTGAAGAAAGACCAATCGGTTCTGCTGTCTGGAATTATTGGAAATCAAGAAGCCTCTCATATTTGCTTGACAAGAGAACTATTAGACTGGTCTCAGGTGCCAGCCTGCTGTTTTCTGCCCCCAAGAGCCAATGGACTCAAGTGTTTCAGCAAATAGATATATCATCTCAACTCGAAGATAGTTTGTGTGAAATAGTTGTAAGTCAATTTGTCTATCTTTTCCAAAGATTCTCTGCTTCAAATCTTCTTTTTTTGAAAATGTTGTTTTGCATGGCGATGGAGTCCGGGTAGCTTGCTAACTTTGACTGTTCCATCTGTACCTGCTACCTCCCATTAATGGGAGGATATTCAAAAAATCAAATGGGAATGCAAATTATTTTATTTTTCTAGTTATAATGGATTGATCTTGCCTATATAATCAATAATTGTTATGACTAACTCGCTATTCACTCCGTTTTTGGGTCATAATCATCATATAGGGGAGATGGCTGAGTGGCTTAAGGCATAGCATTGGAATTCGTAAGTAGGCTTTTGTTTACTGAACCAGGCAACTCAACCCACCAAGTAAAACAGTTTCTTTTTCTTTAAGGCCTACAATTATACTACCTTCTTGGATCTGAGTTTGACCACAAATTATTGTTGCAAAACAGTCAAGCAAATGAAAGGGAGTAAGCAGGTTATTTGGTTAGAAATTTTAAATTATCACTTAAAACCTTGATGTTTATTTGATGATGTTTGTATCATCCTTGCTCTCATGAGATCCCCAGAAGATATCTTGTTTGATAATGTTTAATGTGTTTTTCGCATCTTTTGAAGTTATATATGCAAATAAAGATTCTGGTATTCCCCCGCAAGTAATGTGTGATTTCAAGTGAAAATGAGATCCAGCATCAGGGATAGATGTTGGCTCTTGAAAACATATCAACATAAAGAAAAGAAAGGGCCCGTACAGTCTACTTGTGACACCTAAGATGCCGTAGGAGGTGAAGACATATGTAAATGTTAGTGCTACGGTTATCTAACTGTTCAAGTGGAGATTAAACCTTTTTAGTCATTTAAGCTATAGATTTACGACAAAAAAATTGAGATGTGTTTCTTTATCATGAATTAGAGAAGACTGGTAAGTTCTAAATTGCCATCATCAAGCTTGAAGCTTTCTTTCAACACTTGCACAATACATAAAAAACTGATCGATTATTTTTGTACTCTGTTTCTACTTGTATGATGGTGTTTGTTTGGGAATGGAATTTGAGATACTAATTCAACATGTGTTTTGTACTCATGGTGGTGAAAAAAATTATTAATGATGATTGAAAAATTAGTTTAATAAAGGAAGCATCACATCAAAATTTTAAATCTGCATAGTAAAATGAACTTGAATTCTTGAAAGTTGTGAAAGTATATAGACCAATATTATTAATGGAATAGTATGAACCAGTTTGAGACACTCCAGAACAAAATGAGTGTTTATTCTTTCCTTGGCTCATATGCTTTTCTAAAGCTAAAATCACGTGGCAGGAAATTGTTTCAAAGATAACAAATCTTACATAATAGAAAAAAGTATGAAGATAAGTGATACTAATTAGTTGGTGCTGTTTGTTAGGAGATTTTTTTTAAAAATAATTTGGTTAAGAGATTCGCATGCTGGTTTAGGGATGATGGTGAGACTGTAGAATCTCAATTTGCGTCAAAAGACAAATTAGCTAATATTGGAGTTAATTGGGGGCAAACAGAGTAGAGTAGATATACAAAATTTGTCATCTGAACTAGTTTGGGATTCTGGCATAATTGATTGATACAAACTATCTCAAACTGTACGGCTACTCCAAGATTACCTTGATCAGCAGACTCTGAAGTTGCAATAGTTCGTTTTATTCTTTTCAAGTATATGCACATACGTCTGTTATTTATTTATTTATTTTTGATTTGCACCCGGCGTCCGAATCCACATACATCTCTTATTCAAGCACTGTTCTGTAAAAACCTACTGTGGTACATGGGATTGTTTCTTTGAGTATCTGAAAGTAAGCTAGTACAATTGAATTGTAACACAAATTGCTGCTGCAAATTTTCTTAAAAGGTAATTAAGTTGATTTGTTGGGCTATTCAGTGTATGGGATTTTCTTGATGCAGCAAGATCTTTCCTCAGAGGAGTATTTATACTGATATATGACTAGTTTTTGTTGTTGAAATCCAACTTCTGCAGGAGCTCACGTTACTAGCATGTGTAGTGGATAGGTGGAGTTTTCTGCTTGACCGTTTGATGTTGACCTCTTATGAGTCTGTCACCACTTCGAGGCTATACAGTGAGGTGCATAACTTGGTACAGAGAGGTCGTAGAGAGGAAATCATCAACTCAAAGGTATTTATTTCTTGGAATGAATACCCTTCATTGTCTAGCAGTAATAGCTGCACGTCAAGCCTATGAAAATAACCTTGCAATGGTTTAACTGAAATTCATAGTATTATTTGTTCGTCATACGTGGATTACATGGCTGTATAGATCTAGTCATCTAGATATAGGTTAGATTGTTTTATATTTTCCTTAATGATTTATTTTTCTTGTTAGAATCCCACATTGGGAGGAGAGCTTTGTAGCGACGGTAAAGTTGTCTCCTTGTGACCTATAAGTCACAGGTTCAAGCGTGACTTCCCTTTCAGTTTATCCCA
Source organism: Solanum medicagineum (assembly GCA_026153255.1). NCBI lineage: Eukaryota > Viridiplantae > Streptophyta > Magnoliopsida > Solanales > Solanaceae > Solanum > Solanum medicagineum. The sequence continues at coordinate 17,490,609 of JAPFFP010000113.1, read as the reverse complement.
CATTAGCTGAGGAAATACTTGGTTTCCTAAATGGTTTAGGGCAATCATCACATCATGACCTAGGCTTTAGGATTGAGTTAGGTTCAACCTCTATCTTCTTTTACATGGTATCTGAGTCATACCAATTCCTATTTCTTATTTATCCAATGTTGGGTATGTTTGTTATATTCTCCACGCTCTAGATGTTCACTCCTGATCAGGGGGTGGGTGGGTGTTAGATTTTCACACGTTGGTTGAGGGAACAATGTTGTTTCCTAAATGTCCTGGATATTCCTCACCGCGTGAGCTAGTTTTTGGTTTTGAGTTCGGTTGAATGTCCATTTTCCTACATCGTATACAACTACACCATACCCAGTGAAATCCCGCAAAGTGAGCTTTGGGAGGGTAGAGTATACGTATACCTTACCCTCGTCAAAGATAGAGAAGTTGTTTTTGATAGACCCTCGGCTTAAGGGAACATAGTCCAAAGCAGTAACAAAAAGAAGTAACGAAAATACAAGAAGCAACATATCATAACATAGTCAACGGATAATAACAACATACACTGCAAGAAGCAACAAATAGTAATTGAAATCGAAGGACATGAAAAATTACAGGAGCAATACTATGACAGCAAATATGAGCGGACAACAAGACAACAAGTTGCGACCTACTAACCTTCTGCTCTAATCCATGTCCTCCACACCCGCCTATCTAAGTTCATGTCCGCTATAAGTAGTAACTGCGCCATGTCCTTCTTTTACACAATCTATTACCTGAATTATTTTTTACTTGTTACTTCTTAATGTACATAAATCACAATGGCAGGAAAACAAAGTTCTAACGTTATGGACATGATTATGTTTAGTTAGAAGATATAAAATTCATTTGAGAACAATGAAATTGAAATGTCTATTTATACTGTGCAAAAAAGCAAATTTATGATGTATCTAACTGTACTTGAACAATCAACGTGTACTAACCAAGTAAGGTGAGGTTTGCTTATTTGTTGAGTTTGTCTTCATGTCATACATTCCCAGATAGATTTACATTGTACATGTACCTCTTTTAATCTCTTTTTGAGCGAAGTCTTTTATATCCTTTTTGATTTATTCACTTTATATTTTAAGTTTTCTTACATATATCCCGCGGAAACTATACCCGGTACAAGTAGCATTTGCAAAATTCCAGAACTAGGCCAGAATGTGAACATTCACCTTGTACTGCTCTAACATGCGCTGTATCTGAATTTTACTCGAGATCTTAGACTCTCTCGTGTTAAACTATAAGGAAAGTGTGCATTTGTATTCGGTTTGCATTCGTTGTCAATTTTCCACGATATGAACATCCTTACATTATTGTTCTCCCTGTGGATGGTTTTATAAACCTTTTTTTTTTCTCTTTTGTTGTAATAGGAAAAAGGAATTATTGAGTACCTTGAAATTTTCTTACACAATCGGCTATATCTCTTGTGGGAATTATCTCCAGTCCTAGCAGCTTTCGCAATTCCTTCCTGGTATATCTATCAGACTCATATCCTGTTGTCTGTTGAGATTTCTCATGACCGTGAAGTGATCAACTATTTTATACCAGTCAGCTTACTGACTTTATACTTTTCAGAGTTTATCAACGATTAGCTGGTTTAATTAATGCAGGTCAAATTTGTTCAGAAGATATCTGACAGAGCTTGATGGTCAAGTTACAGGAGAATTTTCATCAACTAGGTACACTTTCATGTCACATGCTTTAGTTGGTTATAATGATTTTCTAGTGTTTCGTATATTGAAATTCTTATTCTTCAGCTTTTTATCTTGGGAGCTTTATTCTGCTGATTATTCTTCCTTACTCTTTACTTTTGTGCAGATTCTATAGTAGTTCTAAGGAAAGGAAGGAGCATAGAGAATGTGGGTTTGCTATGATTACTTCCTATCTTCTTTCCTGTCATTCTGTGTTAATGTTACATATTCATTGATTGACTATGACAATATCTTGCAAAACTATGAACTGAAATGTTTCAGAGACTATTTTATCTACTTCTTGAAGGCTTTTCTGCATAGCATTAAGTTATTGTCTTTCATGTAGCCAGGGATTCTACTAAGTTCAAGGTTTATTATTAGACCCGAGGGAACAATTTTTATTATTTCTGAAATTCCTTTTAATTTATAATTCCAGATTTTGAAAGGAAATTTGGAAGGATAGGAAATCAAATTTTTATTGTTGTTATAGTTAACTTAAGTAGATGGAAGTCTTCAGACATACGCAACCTTTCTTGTTTCAGTTACATCTAGCTGTAGGTAATATTACTTGCCTTCTAGGTCTGGGGTTTCTCTGTTGTTACCTGCCATTAGGATAAAATTAATACCCTAATCTAATACTGGTTTAAAAGCTGGACTTATCAGTAGCTTTCTATTAAGGCTGATTTGTCTGAGACATCATATGAGATCACTAAGTGTCTGTTTTGGATGGGCTTTTGGCTTTTGAGTTATAAGCCAAAAACTACAAGTTAGAAGCTCTAACTTATGGTGACCCTCAGGGGTTAACCTGGTGGTAATAGACTTGAGCCTTGGGGTTTGCTCCCTTTCAAGGTCTCAAGATCGAAACCCACTGGGTGCAAACAATTTTTGAGAGCCATCGGACTGGGTAAAACCTGAATTAATCGTGGTGCACTTGCGGGAAACTCCTTGCCGAGGGCCTGTGCACCCTCGGGATTAGTCGGGGCTCTAAGAGACTCGGACACCCAGTGCAAATCACAAAAAAAAAAAGAGAAGCTCTAACTTATGGCTTTCGGCTTATTACTATTTTGACTTCAAAGTAAGAGCTTATAAGCACTTTTTGAAGTTATCCAAACACTCCAAAAATGCTTAAAAGTTATTTTGGCTTAAAAGCACTTCCAATAAGCCAATGCAAACAGGCTCTAGGTAAAAGAATTTTGCCAGTGAACTACTATGTGATACCTTTCCGGCATTATGTGATTTCTTTATATCATATATGCGTTTTCAGAGACCATGTAATGAAATTTTGTTGTTTCTGCTGTTTGTCTTCTCATTATATTTCATGTTAGACTGAACATCTCTTTCTAGTTGGAGGATACTACTTACTCTCAAAGCCTGATTTATGTTCAACACTTGCAGGTGATGTTGCTGAGAGAATTTGGTGCCTTCATGTTTGTCATGTTGGTGGTTCCAATATAGAATCTGGTTGATTAAGTGCTTGAAAATATTTTCTCTTGAAGGCGAGCTGGTAAGCCTTGCTTTCTTAAATGTTAATTGTGACTATCTGTTTTTGTGCATTATTTGGAGAATAGCCAAAACATTCTTTCCATGGAGTTTCAACTATTAGTAAGGCGGTCACATTGATGCAAGAACCTATGTTTCATAATTTCATTTTCAAGGGTGATCAAAGTTGTGAAAGAATTTGGATGGCATGTAGACCCTTTGTCATGATAAAAACCTAACTAGAAGTATTTCTATTGGTTCTTTCCGTGTTTGCTTAAGATGAATGCACAAAGTGACAAGAGAACCGTTCCTTGTCCAATAGGGTTACAAACAACTCACTTCATGTTGACACCTTGAAGTAGGTTCATCTTTATTATATTAGAAGGTAAAAGGTTCAAGGTGGGTCTCTTCTTCATTCACAGGTCTCACTTTTTCTAATATATTATCTTTCTCGTATTCCACTTAAAGGAACGAAGAAAAGAATAAGGAAAAGGTCAATAAAGCAATAAAGGAAGCTAAATAGGCGAGCTTCAGAAAAACAAAGAGATATGCATTGAAAGATGCCGAGGCATTTTATCCAATAGTCATTAGTCCTTTCAATCCAATGGTCTATAGTGAAAGCGTGGGGGGAGAACTCCTTTTTGCATAAGAGCTGATGTGAGCGTTCCTTTGACATCATAACAAGCTCCTGTCATAATGATTTTAGGCAAAAGAAAATATCACAGGCAACAAATGGGATGTGTTGGTAAGATTTTGTCCTAATCCTTATTTAGTGCAAAAAAGAATGATGTTACATAAACCGAAGAGCCTTTGAAGTTTGGACAGTCAGGACTACAAGAAACAACGCACAGCTGGCCCGTTTGGTATGAGAGAGAACCACCTCCACTCACTGCATATGTGAAAAGGACATCCAATATAAACGAAGCTGATGCCTACAAATGGAATATGTACACTTGGAAAGCACAAATACTATATTCCTCTTTTTACACATTCCATTAAATTTGTGGTTTTCAAAGTCCCCTAAAACCAACAGTTATCTATTTTCTTGTGTTGGTAAGCAGGTGAAGTTCAATGAAGATCCATATGTTGAAGTGGCACGGCTGTCGAGTTTCAAACATCAGCTCTGATGCTACACTGGTTAGTATTGAAAGAAGAGCACATGTGAATTGTTTCAAAGGACTTTACATTGCTAGGCAGTTATATTGGAGGTTAAAGTCACAGTGGAGGCGACTTCTGTCATTGCGGAGATCTGTTCGCTATAGCTACGATGCTTACAGCTACGCTCAAAATTTTGACGATGGATGCTCCAAGGAACATCGTTCACCTTTAGCTCCTCGGTAATTTTCATTTCTTTAGAGCATTATAATCATCAAATATCGAAAGAGTTGAAGCATGAAGAATATGTCAGATTGAGTAGAGAATTTGGTCATGTTTCCATTCCATGAAGTTTTACATACATCATATTTTTCTGAACTATTCACTTGATATGTAAAAGATTAAAAATGGAAACTTTCTCATTCCCAGCTTATCAGAGTGTTGTGTGTGTATATATATATATATATATAAAAGATAAGAAGTGGATGCACTTTATCAAAGGAAAATTCAGTCAGAAATTTGATAGTGCTAATGAGTACAATTTCTCCATTTTAGTATAGTGTATATATTATATAAATAAGGAAAAAAGCTCAAATATGCCATCAAACTTTAATAAAAGGTTCATTTATGTCATCCGTTAAAAAGTTTGACTCAAATATGTCATTGCTGTTAAGAAAAGTTTATCCATGCCATTATTTAGAATTTATTTTTTTTAAAAATGTTGTGGTCGAATTAAACCATGTCATGTGCAAAAGGTGGTTTTGCAAAACTACCGTTTAAAAATAATGGCATGGATGAGTCTTTTTCTTAATAGCAATGACATATTTGAGCTAAACTTTTAAGGGATGACATAAATGAACCTTTTGTTAAAGTTTGACGGGATATTTGAACCTTTTCCCTATAAATAATTGTATAAATAATTGTATGTTTTGGTTCTGTGAACTTTATCAAAAGAAAATAATACGTGTTTGGATAAAAAATGTGGGCCTCAACTCTATTTTGTCAAAGTTCTTTTCAAGGCCACAATTGCTGGGATTATCTTTTGAATAACTTTTGAGATTGAGTCACGTTTAATATGTTAATCTTAGTATTTAACTTTTTAAATAAATCTTTTGATTCTTTTTAAGTCTCTAATTTTGTTCATGCTTTAAAGAAAAGCACGCTAACAGGGATAGTTTACCATATTTCATTATAGGGACACTACTGAGTCGGGGCCATTCAAAATCGAATTGAAAAAAAAATATTGATTTATTGATAAAGAATTATTGGTTTGCTCGTTTCGATAGCGGTTTAATTTTTTTTTTATTATTGGGTTATTGGTTGTTAATAATTTTAAGTTTTCCTAATGGGTTAATTGATGACTTGATAATAAATTAAATAATTATATTTGTACCGTTGGGTATATGAAGTCCTTGACAATTTCATGTTGTTATTTTTGACCATTTCAAACTCGTAATTTGACAATATTTGCTTTTATGTAATATATTAACTCAGTGTATGATTCATTTAGTTTATCACTTCGTTTCTAAGTAATTTTTAATAAAGAAGATTTTGTGTCAATTCTTAAAGGTTAAATTGAGTAACGATCAATAATCGATAAATAAATAATATTAATAAATCAATATTTTGATGGTTCTATAATGATTTAGCATATATACAAGCTGATAATCGATAAGTCAAATTGATAAATTTCAAAATCAAACTAAACGATATCTAACCCTGAGTTCCCTCCATTTAAGCGATCACAATCATTAAAAGGGAGCTTAATAGTGCATCTCAACAACAAAATTGCCATCATACGAGTAAAACTAGAAAGTGGAAAATAAAGTTTAATTTGTTTGAACAATAAATTGAAGTCTTAACGCTTAAAGTTTGACTAATTTTAGTTCTATGTTGTGTTGATATTGATATAGGCGCAACTAATTAAATTGATATCGTAAAAGCTAAGGGACGCAGAATAAACGAATTACAACAGTTGCAATAAATCATGTGACTGGAATTCAATGCAAGGTAGGGATCGCAAAATTAAATCCAATTAAATCGTCCACCTCATTAAAAGTTTGGATAGACTATTGACTGTTAACTCAATTCTTTAAAATTGAGTTGATACGTAACTCAAATTGACCCGACAAGAATCAAATGGTGAAAAAAGTAAATATAAGCAATAGAGATTGTATATCCCAAGATTTGTGAGTTGTCATGATAACTTGAAGCGGGTTCAAAAGATCAACTGTATGGAGTTTTTCTTGTCTATTACCATAGATGGATCAAGAAGATAGCAAGTTCCAAATTCTGTCTCGGTAGGACATATATTTCAAATCGTCCATCCCATTAAAAGTTTGGATAGACTATTGATTATTAACTCAATTCCTTAAAATTGAGTTGATATGTAACTCAAATTGACCTGAAATGGATCTTTTTAATTTTTCTTTTAAAAAATTATTTTTTAAAAAAACATTGATATCTTATATATAGCTATAAAAAAAAACTTATTAGATATTAAAATAATATAAAAAATAAAATAATAATTAAAACTTAGTAACAATTGAATTGGTTGAATCCCGACCTTCTCATAACCATTATCAAACACGTTTTAACTCAAATAAATTTAAATTAATTGATTGAATCCTTAATAAAGGTAACAAAAAAATTGTTGTGTATGAAAAAAGACAGTATTGTTAGAGTATTTGTTATTATCGATCATTTTAATTCAAAGGTAGAAATAAAAGTTTTTATATTATCAGCGTACATAAGTTAAATATTTTTAAAATTGTAAGATATGCTCTTTTAAATAAAGCAAAAGATATTATTGAATTATTTTTCGATTTTAAGCTACAGCTTTTATACATTGACAATTTCAACATTCTCTATATTATTTATGTAGCTTAACTTATCATAATACTTATGTCAGTTACCATTTCAATCATAAAATAATATTCGTCATAAAGATTTACCTGTAATATAGTTACCTTATAAATGACCCGATTATATAAATATTTCTTGAGAAAATCGACCCAAAGGTATGGAAGAGGAATAAAAAGGAAACAAATATATATTTTTTCTTATTCTAAAGAAAATAATATATGGAAAGCATTACTTAGTAGACAAAATAATTAATTAACATCTTTCGATAAATTAAGGGTTCATCTTTATAATTAGGCTCTTAATTAATAACACTTTGCTTGAACAGTATTTATTAATCTCAGCTCTTGAGGTAATTATTCTCTAAATCTATCGTCTCGTATTAGTTAATGTTGATTGCTTACATCTTTAGTGTTGTCTAAAAGTATTTCTTCTGAGTTGAGGGTTTATCAGAATTCGATCTCTCTATCTCAGACGTACGGTTATATGTACATAGATTTGCGTGTATTTTATCCCTTTTTAACTTTACTTGTTGAATTACATCGAGTATGCTACTAGAAAACAAGGAATTAGTAACAGATAAACTTTCATAGCTAAACAACAAAAATTCCATGCTAATTCCATTTAGCTATGAATTAGTGATAAATTATAAGAAAACGGATTTAACCTAGGAGCTATTAGCTACGAATTAGCTAGAGATTACCGATAAATTCTGTCTTTCTCTATTGTTATTGTTTCTACTTAGCAAATTCTTCATTTCAAATACTAAGGGATGGTTCGTTTAGAAACAAGTTATGCAAGAATGGTAAAACATAAATTAATAATATATGTTATTGTAATTTAGAAAGTGTAATGTTAAAATTACTTTATTTTATTGGACGTTTAGTTCATTAGTATTAAAAAGTTGGAAATATATATTGTATAGCATAAATGAGTAGCGTTTTCTTAACAAGTGTGTCAAGCTAAAAACAACACTTGTTTTAACACAAAGGAAGTAGTTATTACACGTAGCTTTTTATATAACTTTATTTATATATTAAAATTTCATTTCTACAAAATTGAAAAATCTACCTTTTGCATAACATAAAACATAAGGGAGTATGTATTTATTTTTTTATTAAATTATTCACAGTAGTGACCTCTAATATATGTTTTGCAACAGCAGCAATTGAAGATGGAAGATCACCCTTCATTCATGGTAAACAAGAAATATATTTATACCTTAATTTTCCCATATTCATGTTTTTTGTCGCATTGCAAGAAATGTATCGTATTGTATTATATTATGTTGATTTGTCTGTTTCGCGTAGACGTGCATTTTAAGGATTGATATTAGTACTGATAGATGGCAAAGGACTCTTGCCAAGGTGTTAAAAAATGTTAACGGTATTTCTTTAATCCTTGTTGAGTTTTTTTTCTTTTTACTGTGGATGTCGATGTATATAAGTTAAACTAATGCGACATGTTTTTTCAAACAGTGGCAAACTTCAGAATGAACACAGATGGGACAGTTGAGATATCAGGAACTGTGGATCCAAAAAAATTCCTCAAAATACTTAAGAAAGCAAAGAGTAAAGCAGAGTTGTGCCATTTCCAGTTTGGAGAGTGTTCAACCAACTTGTTTTTACCTCCAAGGCCAATTGATTATGGCATTATTGCTAATAAATATGGAGGAGGACCAAATAACATGTTGATTTCTAGTTTCGTTGGACAAAATGAAGATCGGCCTGGCTATTATGGAGGAAGAGATGGTAGATTTCTACATTATGGTGATAAACCTTCACAATTGAAAAAGTCCAAAGAACAGTCTCGCCATGACCATGACCACAATCACAATCATAACCACGTTCACAGACATGACCACGATCACGGTCACGACAAAGAGAGGAAATTAGAGCATGCTGCAGGGTGCATCAATGCCACAACTGATTGTGCCAAAGGGAGAAAAAAGCTACTACAGAGTCAAGGAGTTAATAGTTGTTGTTTGATGTGATATTTAGTCTCTACCTAAATCATACAACATACATGGACATGCATTTAGGCAATTCAATTATTTACTATATGCTCTAAATTTACTACTTTTTTGGTACACATTAGGATTTCTTGTTTAGGGAACAAGTCAAACATGTTGGAGTTACAATTATTAATTCTACCTTTATATATTTAGAGTACAAATTATAACATCTCCCAGACACTCTGAATTCTAGATAACAAGATGATCATAACCAAACACAATACCATAATCAAGAGGTTACAATTTAAATAGCAATTCATGTGAAAAGTTAATATCTTAATGGTCCTATAATTATTTAAATCGATAACAATCAATAACCAATAAACAATGAGTTAATATTTTAATGGTTCTATCGATTGATTAACTTCAAACCCGAATCGATCAATATACAGCCTTATATCACATAGTATTAAAGCATATACTTTCTGCCTATCATTTTTTTGTCAAATATTCAAAATTTAAGAAAATTGTTGGGACTTCTTTTCATGGTTACTCTTCAATTAATGATGTTCTTAACTATTTTATATTATTTAGGAGAATAGTTTGAGAATAATCAAAAGTATAATAGTGAAAAAATAGTCTTTTATTTATATTCTATGATTACGTTCACTTGCATTATGATAAATACTATAATAACCTTGTGAAAAAAATTATTCATATACAGAAGTCTTAATCTAGAGTTGAATCTTAGAATTTAGAATTAGAGAAAACTACACAAAATAGACCAATTGTGAAATTATTTACTTAAATTGGACCCAACCTAAACTATTTACGCTTAATGGACTTGTGACCCAAACTATTTACCCTTTTATCTCACTTTTTCTTTTTTTATTTTGCTCATGATATCAGCATGACTGTTATGAATTAGTCTTTGATGATACTCTGATGGTATATTAATATCATGCTAGTATCATATAGAATGAACTTAATCCTCTGTGATACTCTAACTGTATATTGCTACCCTATTGATATCGAACAGGATTACTCTTTTTAAAAAAATAAATAAAAAATAATTAAAAAAAAATTATTATACGCTAAATTAGTAGAAAATATATTCATTGTGACACTCCATCAGGTTATTGATATCATATCAATATTATTGATAACCTATCAGTGTCATATAGTTTTTGGCTCTTTTTTCTTAAGAAATAAAATAACTAAGAGAAAATTATCAAAGTTACAAGCTTATTTATTAAACTCTAAATTAGTAGATCATATATTCTTGTGATACTCTATTGGTGTATTAATACCATATCACTATCATATAGGACTGAAGTTAATTCTCTACGATACTCTATTGGTATCATATAGTTTTAGGCTCTTTTTTTAAGAAATAAAATAAGTATAAGTTACATAAATTCCATAGTGAAATAAAGAAACTTCAATATATCTCAACAATTTGCATATTTACTAAAATCCCTTAAAATGGCCATTATGTGGATACACTAGGCGGATACACTGGCACATACATGATTTATAAATCATGATTTGCAGATGCACTGCACATATATGATTCATAAATGATCATTATGCGGATTCATAGGTCATGGTTTATGGATACACTTACAATCGTACATGATTCACAAGCCATTTATGCGGGTACACTTGCACTCATACTGATTAATAAGTCATTTTATGCGGATACAATGGTGAAAAAGAGGGAATATTTGAAAATAATGAAACATAATATGTGTATTTCTGTAAATTTACCATAAAATAATTAAGAAAAAATTATTAAAGTCACAAACTTATTTATTAAACTCTAAACTAGTAGGAAATATATTCTTTGTGATACTCCATCAGTATATTCATACCCTATCGGTATCATATAGTTTTGGACTTTGTTTTTAAGAAATAAAACAATTAAAAAAAATTATCAAAGTCATAAACTTATTTATTAAACGCCAAATTAGTAGAAAATATATTTTTTGTGAAGTTTTATCGATATATTGATACCTTATTAATATCATATAGCGTGGGCACTGACGTCAACACACGAATTTTAATAGTAGACAAATTTGGAACGGTTATTAATTGTAATTAATTATGGGGTATAAATATAAGAAAATATATGAATGTAAATAGTTTATTTTAAAGAGGCATGAACTTAGTTTTCTCTTAGAATTAAGCATTCATGGATCAACATAGTGAATTATGATGAATTTATTTGGGCTATTGATTTGTGATGGGTCAATTTTGAGCCAACCCAAATCAACCATCAGCAAAATTAGTTGTGACAATCGAGCGAGTTGGGTCAAATTTGAGCAGGTTATAATGGGTTAAGATCCAACTCAATTCAAATTTGTTTTGGTCAAAATGGGTTGAGTAACGTGTTATAGAGTGGGACAAGACCCAACCCGACGCAACTTTTATTAAGTTTTTCTATTTTATTAATTTTTTTCTATAATTTAGTACTTAGTTAAATTATATATTTTTCTCTATTTTGACTATATAGAACATAACAAATTTTTTAAAAAATAATATTTTAAAAATATTTTGACAAGATCTCTCTCAAGTCAATTTGGGTTACATATCAACCCAATTTTAAATAGATTGAAATGGGTTGAAATAAGTTGGATTAAACTAATAAATGAACGAGTTAATAATCTGCTCAAACTTAAATAAATTAGACGAGTTGAGTTTAATTTTGTCAGCACTGAGCAAAATGACTCTAGCCCAATTTCATTAAAATAGTTGGGCCGTGGGCGGATTACATGAGTTTGGAGTCTGGACAAATTTTGTGCTAAGCAATACTTAAGCAAGTACTCTGTTTCATTTCATTTTACTAACACAAAAAATAGGTATGTTGCATTTTACTCATTCATTTTTAAAAATTAAGAGAATTTTATTAATTTTTTTATATTATTTTTATCTTAAAATAATAACATAAAGTAGTATGTCAACAACAACAACAATACGTACATTGAAATTTCACAAGTGAAATTTGGGAGGGTAAAATGTACACAGACCTCACCACTACTTCATAAAGATAGAGAAGCTGTTTTTGAAAGACGTTTATCTAAAAAATATCATCCCCAAAGGCAAAATATACTAGATATGAAACCAAATGACTAGAATGGGAAGCAAATGATAATTTGTAAAAACAATAAAGGTACCAAAATGAATAAAGGACAATAACAACCATATATAAAGACACGACTACCTCTACTAACATACTATATCACAGGTCCAGACATCATCCTACACCTATTAGCCATTCAACCTTTTACCCTAATACGCGACATCTCCATTCTTTTTGATCTAAGATCACGTCCTCGGTGATATGAAGTTGAGCCATATCTTGTCCATTCACCTCCCCTAATACTTTTTCGATCTACCTCTATCCCACTGCATAACCTCTATAATCCAACCTCTTGCACCTTCTAATAGGAACGTCAACATTTCTTCTCTAGACATACCCAAGAATAAAGTAGTATCTCAAATTTAAAATTTTAAAATACTATTAATAAAATTAATTTAATAAAATATTTTTAAATTTAAATTTCTTTTAAAGAAGTAAATCAGATCAATATAAGTCAAATCAGATCAATAAATATATAAAATAGAGAAAATAATAAAGAAAAGAAGGGCTTACCCTATTTGGCCTTTAAACCAAAAAAAAAAAAAGAAAAAGTATTCAACTCATAATTATTAAAATCATTTTTTTTCTAAGAATATTAAATCTTTTTACCCACACGTGTACCGCACAGGGCGGTGACCTGACAAACCAATAGAATTGCGTTGTTGTGAAATAGGACCCACACCACATGATAGTCACCAACTTTCTCTTCATATTCCCCCAATCTATTACACGCGCGCGTGTAATCAACCTCCACGACAACAAACAATCCCTGCAACTTGGCACTGTGTATATACTACTACAATACTAAATTCGCTCCCAACCGTTCGGTTTCGCCGGTGATGTTTATGATTGGCCTATCTGCTTATCACTTCTCCGGTTTTAATGGAGTTCTTTGATTCTCAACTATATTTTGTTCTGTTTTTAGGTAATAATTCCAGATACCTTTTTCCTTTCTTTCAACAATTCTGATGTTTTTCTCATAATTTTTGTGTTTGTTTTAATATGTGTATTGGTTGAAATGGCTTTATGTTGTCAAAAATCTTTTCTTTTTGTTAAGTTTGATTGTAGGTCTGATTGGATTTATCTTTGTGGGGTGGGGTGGGGTATGTTGCCTTAGAAGACCTATAATTTCTCTAATTAAACCTGTACTAGGAAAAGTATGAATAGAAAACAGATTTCATGTAGGCATACCAACTATTTGGAATGAACTTTTAGGGGTCTTTGGTAGCTAGTAAAGAGGTAACTTATCCATGTATTAATTTCTGCTTAAGTTATAATACAAAGTTTGGTAGCTCATTATGATGTAAGTTCTTTATGTATAAAATTAACACAATGTTTGGTTTGCAATTTAGAAATTATGAAGGGAATTGGTGTAATAATACTTGCATAACCAATATTTGCACTACTAATACCTGCGTGATTCTAAACACATACCGAGTGACCTCTTAGTTGATTTAAAACTTGGCTGATGACATGAGAGTTTGCTCGGAGCATTTCTAATCTAGTTAGCAACTAGGACTAAGTGTGAGATTTTAGAGATCCTATACTTTTAGAATCTAGAGAACCCCTAATTTGCCTTAGAAAGACAAATGTTCACTAATGTTGGAATGAAATAAGTCAGAGTAGAGCAAAATGAATATTAGAAGATTCATATAGCTCATTCAGAGTAATTTGGGCTTGAGGCCGTAATTGATTACTTTGACTTCTTTTATTTAGATTAGGTTGGTTGAGATTGAGAGTTTCAACATTGACTCTGCGTCTGGACTTTTTACAACTTTATATTCTGTTTATCTGGTTGGGTTACTGAGATAAAGGCGGAAGCTTTAAGTTATAGCTGATGTCAGTGCTAAATTAACTTGACACGATCAATTCTATTCCGAACAAAAGGGAAAAGATGACTGTAGGAGGTTAGCCTTGTATAAACATGGTTTAATAGAAGGTGGCTTCTTCTTGCATTCTGAAATTTATTTATCTGTTATCCCGGTTTGATGGTACTACTTAACTTCTAGCACTATCCAGCTGAGAGCTAGATGAGTTTGGTAGTTTCTCATTCAAGTTCTATTCTCTTTTGTCATTGCAACCAAAGGCGTTATTCATGCCTTTTTTGTCAACACAAGCTATGCTCATTATTTGTTCTAAAATTGCTCCTTTTTTGCAAGGGATCTCCACTCTATATCCTTGCTATACATGCAAGAGAATGAAAACCTTGATTTCAACCTAATACTGAAATCTTTTTTTTAATAACCTTGGTGTCCAGCCAATTTTCGCGCACCTCGACTAACTCAATGGGGTACCTTCTACCTCCCCTAGCACGGGTACCGAGTACTTAGAAAGAAATCACCTAGTTTTTTTTGCCTCCTCTAGGATTTGAAGCTGAGACAAGAAATCATATATCTTCTGGTTTGACTTCTCAAAGAAATAATCCTGTTGGGATTTCTAGAAAAAGCTAAAAGAAAATGGCAGCCTGGTGCATGAAGCATCTCTGTTCTCTCGGAGTCTTGGGAAGAGTCGCACCACAAGGGAATGTGATGTAGCGGCCCACTCTGGCACAAGCATAAATGGCTAATTCTGTTGGGAGTTCTAATGTGAATGGATCTGAAAAATGCCTAGTGTTTTCATGTGTCCTACAATGATGCAATTCATCTTTATTTTATTCAACATTTATACAACTTAAAATTGTGAATGTGATGAGCATCTTTGGTTGGCAAGGTTGCAATATTAGTGATAATTTACATCGAATTACTATGGTTACAAAAAAGATATATATGCAATATGTTCTGGTTTGCACTGTCATCTTTATTTTGTTGAACAATTATACAACTTAAAATTGTGAATGTGATGAGTGTCTTTGGTTGTCAAGGTTGCAATATTAGTGATAATTTACATTGAATTACTGTGGTTACAAAAAAGATAAGTGTGCAATATATTCTGCTTGGCAGTGCCAGGTGTCTTGTATCATTTTACCGGCAAGTCATACTTGAGTTCTTTGCTTGGTTGTAAGTTAGCTGTCACAATGACATGCAACTTTCATTTGGGTTTAGCATGTAGCAGTTCCTGCGTTTGCTGAATTTTCAACATTGACAAAACTATACTTGACCATCTAAATTTTCCTATTACAAGGAAATTGTCTTGTATACTCCTTTGTAATTGTAGTACACTTGTTGTTTCTGTTCACAATAGTCCACGCTACCACCCATCCATGTTGTTAATCACTTAATATTTAAAATGATTATTTTTTCTTAGAATTGTGTCCAGTCATGAGCATGATGGCTGTTTGATGATCCTACATGCAAGGTATGTTACACATTGTCTTTGAGGTTCTTGGTGTTTTGATTTTGATGTCCTGCTGATGATGCAGGAATCAATCTTGGCCATAGTTTACTGAGAAATTAGTAGATACTAATTGAGGAGAATATAGTAGTGTGGGGTACTCCGTCACAAAGTTCAAATGGAAGCACGTCCTGCTGTGTCTGTTCAAAATGTGGTTGCGAGTCAACTCAGTAATTGTGGTGCATCAGGGGCACTTTCTTCTTCCATGTCTATTTTTCCAACAGCCCTAGGAGAAAAGTACCCTAAATTTCCAGACTTGCAGCAGGCTTCGATGGAGAAGGAACTCAAGCAACATCCTGGAACTGTTGTCTCTTCTTTGCCTTCCAACAGTGGGGCTGTTGGTCCTATGTTCTCATCATCATCAGGATTTTCCGCAGATCTTCATTCCTCATCTGTTTCATCCCAGGAAAAGCATTCAGGACCTGCACCTTTCATTTCTCAGTCAACATATAGTGAGACGTCAATGCTATTACCTCATTCGGGAGTTCTTCAGCCCACAGCATCAAGCGAATATTTGAACGAACATGAACCCTGGTGTATAGATCCATTGCCTAATTTCCTTGATTATCCAATGAACACCCCTGTCCAGAATAGTCAGGTAGCTTGTAGCAATAGACAAAGTGATTGGCAGGGGTGGGCCGACCTTGTAATCAATGATGAAGATGATCTGACTTCTAATTGGAACGACATCATGGCTGATACAAGCATTGGCAATTCGGAGATGAAGGTCAATTTTATTCTCCACTGACTGCCGAATTTCTATTCCTCATTCATTTACTTTTCTTCTTCCTACGCTTCTTATTGGTGATAAAAGAACAAAAGGAGACCCATTCTTATCTTCATTGTTGTGTGTTCAAAGATGCAAGATCAGGAGGAAAAACAACCTTTAAATTTCCCAATGCAGCAAGTCCAAGCATCACAGCCAATCCCAGCTGTGCCTGTAGAAACTTCCGCTATTGCTCCTGTATCATCCCCTGCAAGTAGTGCTGCAACAAAGCAACGCATGCGTTGGACTCCAGAACTTCATGAAGCCTTTGTTGAAGCAGTCAACAAGCTTGGTGGAAGTGAAAGTGATTTTTCTCCTTGCTGTGCATCATTTCTTATAAATCTTTCCTTGTTGTGCATCATAAACCAACTTTTAGTATTAGACTGTTGTCTGACTCAGTGAATTTGCATGAGCTGCAGGAGCTACTCCCAAAGGGGTGCTAAAAATGATGAAAGTTGAAGGTTTGACCATCTATCATGTAAAAAGCCATTTGCAGGTTTGTGCTATCTCATGTCCTCAAGTTGGTTCTCTGTAAAGATGGTCCTGTTGTATTTCTTTATTGTTGGTTGTGAGCCATTTTTATGAAATGCAGAAATATCGAACAGCTAGATATAAACCAGAAGCATCAGAGGGTATGTAGAAATTTCTCTCTTTTGTGTTTGCTTACGCGTCTATTTTTTCATTTCATTTAGTTTTTCTCTCTCTCTCAAGCAATTTTAAAGAAGTGTTTGGTTCGTATTCTTGAATTATCTTTGACTGTTGTAAAGCTGTGAAAATCTTTTGAGCCCGTAGATGTCTAATTTTTGTTAAGTACTTGAGATCTGAAAGGTTCTTCACAACCGAGTGCATACATGGGTATGTCAGTATGTGTGTTTCATGTTTTAATTATTTATTCATATGTCAAGTTATGGTTTTTGTATTTGATCTCATGTGAAATTTCTCAATCTATGTATGCATGGTAGCTGCTGATGAAATTATTCTTAGGCAACTATTCATATGGTAGCTTTCTAGTGCATAATAGATGAGCTTTTTCTTGTTGTAGCAAAAAAATGCCCAAGAAGAAACATTTTGTTGGATCTGAAAGATTTGGACCTGTGAGTTATCAACTAGGTTTTGAAGCAATAGTCTCGACTCTCGGATCAAGTCTTTAGTTGGTACTGTCTCAGGAACATGGACCTGTGCTCTGTTTGAGAACTTCGTGACTTGGTACTTTTTTCCACGTTTGGGACATGTCAAGAATTGAATGTGATAATACTGTGGGGAAGTTATAGCGTAGGAGTCTTTAGAAGTTTGAGACTACTCAAGGAAAACCATGAACTTACTCAATTTCCAACATCTTGTACTTTGTTTTGTAACATCATTCACTCCCTTAAAGTACTTCTTTTGCATGTTTCTTTAATTTAATGCCCCCCCTCCCTCCTTAGCCTAATGTGTCTGCTCAACTTACACTGCAAGCAGTATTGTCTTCTTAACTCCTATCTTTTCTCTTCTATAAGACATAATTTTATCGATATGACACCAATATGGTACTGCACTAATAAATTGCTGGGTATGAGTCTCTTGTAACTGCAGAGATTCCAAAAACTTCAATGTTACATCAATGTCATTAGCAAAAGAAGCACTATATCATAACTTCTCATGACCGAGACTACTCCTCCATCTCTTCTTTTCCTGCATCTGTTACTTTTTCACTCAATGTAATAACTAAAATCGTTTCAACGGCCCCCTGCCCCCTCAATTTTACCCACTTCAATTAAAACCCTGTTCCATGGAGGACATATTTTGTCAAAGGTCAATTTTGGGGATAAAAAAATTTATCTGGAAGGTCATCAGTATGTTGAACATCCCTAACTGGAACAGTGACAAATATTTTAGGGTAGAAGAGTATTATGAACTTTATAATGTCTTGTAAACAACTCAAGCCCGTCTTTTTCTGACCTGACTTAATTTGTAATTATCATAATTATTTCATTGCTAAATATCCTCTGTGTATTTTTGTCATTTCTTATTTCCAGGATGTGACTAATTAGTTGCTTTGCGCATTCTTATCTTCTAATGATTTTGGTTGCTGACGTTCTTTTCTTTAATCTCATAGCAGGGTCTTCAGAGAAGAAACAATCTTCAATAGATGATTTGTCATCTCTGGACTTGAAAACGTAAGTTGCTGTTCCGTGTCTGCACCTCTGTTGATCAGCTACTATATATCCTTGGAAATTTTGTTATAATTATTACAAGTCTTTTAATAATTCATGCATGGATAAACTTCTGCATTATATCTTTTATGAAGTTATGATGTAAACGCCGACTTTACCCCCCATCCCCAAATGGAACAAAAGAATATCTCTGCTTGGCACGGTATTCCTTCCTCTGACCAGAACTTCTATCTTGCGCAAAAGGCCTTGGTACTGAATCTTGACTGCGTCCTTGTTTCCCAGCATCAATTCTCTTCCACAGGCAGCAGTTTCTCTCTATCCTCTAGCTAGTATTGAGAATTTACCAGTTTTCTCTTCCTCAACTAAAATAACAGATTATCAAATTTGGTGGAAGGGTCAACTTGAGTTTCCAGTAATCTGGGGTTGGCCCACTGTCATTCCAGAATCTCCTCTTCATCGTCACCTTCTTTTTTTGTTTCTGGCTCTGCTGGATTCTCCCTTCTCAATGCTCATCTTTGATATGTTATCCACAACCTCTGAAGAACTGAGGCTAGCATCCATGGTTGCTTTAGTGATGTCTCCGTCTTTTTTGATGAAATGATGTCTGTCTTCTGTGATGAGCCAATTCTTTGACATGCAGAATTGTTTTCTCTTGGTCTAGTAATTATGTAATTTGAGTCTCGGAGATATCTGTTTTTTGGTCTTAGGATATGGTCTGGTTTTGGTGATAGAAATTTCAGGTGCTGGTTTTGTGGTTTGGGGCATGGTTCAGAAAAGGTTATTGGCACTTTAATTTTTTCTGTTCTTGTGGATAATGTTTTCAGATTGTGGGAGTGCCTTAACCTGGTAGGTTTTGGCTGTAGGCATCGTAGGTTTGGATGTTTTAGAGGGATGGGAGTTGTCCTTTTCTTTTTCCCGTGTCATTATGCTGTGTTATTAAACAATTCCTGGGCCAACAAAACGTTCACATCAATGTCATGCACATCTTGATTTTTCCATTATTCTAAAAATATCGTTGCCTGATTAATTTGGATTACTTGTTTGTCCTCTAATTTACAAGAGATTACTGACTATTGCCAGCTTTATCTTCGTCATTTGCACTCACAACGTATTTTAAACAGTTTCTGCTGGAGTATTTAGAACAATAATGTGGAATGTTTGTCCCCCCTTTTCCCTATCCTGCTTCGTCCTCAATGGGGCCCTTCCTGTTCCTGATGTGGATACCATAAAGCAGTGTCCCTGAAATGCATTTACATAACCTTAGCATGTGCGCTGTCTCCTTTTCGTTATGCATCACATGATGCTTAGGTTCTGTTTAATTAGCTTTCTGGTTTAGCTTTCATGTAGGAATGTGATTTTCAGGTCCTATTTGTCTCATATACATGTCCAGTCCCAATTTAGTTCTTTTGTTTCATCCTGCGTTTGATGAAGTTTACAATTTTTTTATGTTAAGGGACATGATAAATTACTATCTATAATATTAAATTTAGAGATTAAGAAACTGAGAATTCTACAAGTTTGAAAACTCTTCATTTAAAAATATTCAAATTAATACAATAGTTAATATAGACTGTTGGAAAGCCAAAATTGACAATTTTTCTGAAGGGTAAACTGAGCTAGTCTCTGAAGATTTAATATTCTCTTGCACATAAACTAATGCGAGGGATTCCTACTTCTGGGAGTATAATTTTATTATTACAAGTTACTGTATAATGGACTTTGTTAAGAGTACTACTTATGCATGTGCTTGGAGACCAAAATCGTATAATAAAAGAAAACCTGAACAAAATATGGTGGGCTCAAATTATTTTCTTGGATTTCTACACAATAAACTCTTTACTTATTTTCACCTGTTATTATGAAACATGGAAATTGGAATGTACTTAGTATGACATATGTTTAAGCTATCCCAACAAGAAGGCTGACAAATAATAGTAAGTAGTAATGGATGATATTTAGTGGACGGATCTATTTTTTCCCAATAGGAGAAAGTTGGGGGAGGGGGCATAGAGATAGGGGATAGAGGGAGTTGTGGGGTGGGGGTGAGGATTCTGCAATTGACGCCAGATAGCTTGAGAATTTTGTGCATGCCTTATCTAACACACGGCACTAATGGTGTTCCGACGACATTGACAGGTTGGTAGCTTCAGGGCTTCTATATATGTAATTGTGAGTTTCTTTATATCTTATTGTCGTGTATACTTGCTTGCTTCATCCAAATGTGGTGTGGTTGGGCTGTGATGCAGGGGAATTGAGATCACTGAAGCATTGCGGTTGCAGATGGAAGTTCAGAAGCGTCTCCATGAACAGCTTGAGGTATGAATTCCTTCTATCGAATAAAAAGTACTAACACTTTTATTGGTCGTCATTGTTTACGTTTCAACAAAGTACTCTCTGTTATATGAGAATATCTGCTTGTCATGTTGTATGTTCGTATGGATAGCTTTGGCCTTCGGAGTGTTCCAATGTTGTAGATAAATCTGAAGATAACAGAAAGTGCACATTACATATAGCAGTCAATATTTTTGATAAGTCAATTTTGAGTTAATCATAGTTCAGTGTTGGGGCTAAAAGTCTTCTGTATTGGGTAATAGAATTTCGTTCTTATGCCCATTGATATTGTAGAGAAAAAATAAAGAACACAAATAATTTATGATGTAGAGAAAAATAAAGAACACAAATAATTTACGAGGTTCGGCAAGTGG
>JAPFFP010000113.1:17433920-17453793 GCA_026153255.1 Solanum medicagineum | reverse complement strand
CGAATTCTACTTTAGTTTAAAAATTAGAGTGCTAACAAAAAATAAACTAAAATAAATAATATAAAAATTACATGGAATCACATGAAAAATTAAGAGTTGAGAATGAGAAGAAAATAAAATATATAATAAAAAGTATTTTTAAAAATATTAGAATACTGAAAATAAAAAAATCTAAAATAATAGAAATAACAAAATTAAAATTAAAATAAAAGGAAGAAAGAATATTAAAAAAGTTTCATGTAATTATATGGTGTAACTACACCAATTTTTTACCCTTTGAGAATTGAAGAGTGTAATACACCCCTTCAATTACACCCAATTTCTGTCTTGTTAAGTAATTATTTGGCCAACCAAATAGGTTGAAGAGTGTAATTACACTCAATTACACCAAATCTCAATTACATAGTGATTTTCTAATCAGACTCTAACAAAAAGTGATAAAATTTTGACCGATACTAGTTAATTATCAATGAATCCAATGTCATTATAAGCTTTAAGGGCATTTACAAAAAAGTGTTAATTGCTTCTAAGAAACATATTTGATAATAATTAAATTATTATTGTTAATTAATTATCCCTAAAAATCATTTTAAACATAATACCGCCAAATAAGCATATAAGAGATGGTGACTCAAACAACATTTTGATACTCCACTATCCAACATGTCTCCACTAAATAACAAGTCCCACAATGGAGAAGGTAATGAATATTGCATATTTCACTTTTGTTTAGGCAAAATGTCTATGCACTTTTTGTATTAATTAACATGTATGAAAATCTAGAGTAATTAAATTCTTGGCAATATAATGGAATTTGAAATATGTCACAATTTTGTTCTAGTCATTATACCATCCATAAAATTGTAATTGATGCCATTTTTTGTGGCGCATAATTTTGTGCCCCAAATAAGGTTTCTAATTTTCCTAGTACCTAGTATTCAATAATAATAAATATATGATGTGGTGCATTTTATGTTCCCCTTGATAAGACATCATCATCGTCCCACTTTAACAAACCTTTTTTTTTAAAATATTATAGAAGAAAATAATGTGGGGACAAATCAATTGTTAATTTGTCACGGACGATTAAAAATTATTCAACTAAAAGAAATTAAAATACTTGAAAAATATCTGTATTAGAGTCTGACTATTTTGGAATTGTGCCGCATAGAGCTTCATTTAAAGAAAAATACTCCTTACCAATAATTTTTTCATACTCAAAACTCGAACTTGAGACCTCTAATTAAGGCAGGGGCGAACCTAGGGTATGGGTAGGGGTTCATCCGAACTCCTTGGCAAAAAATTACACGATATATACAGTTATGGATCCAAGATTTTAACTCATGGAGTTCGAAATATAATATAAGTATAAATGTGCGAATAAATCAACAAAATATAATTTCCAAAGGAACAATTAAGAAAAACTCAAAAATAATACTTTAAGTGAGATTCAAACCCTGAGCATGAGATTTCATTTAAAAGGAAATCTACCATTATCTAAACTTTGCTTATTGTTTAGAGGGTTCAAGTTTAATATATATACAAAAATGTAGAAAATTTACCTTATACATACAGTGTAATTTTTCGCCGAGGGGGTTCGGATGAACCCCTTAACCTACCCTAGGTCCGCCCCTGGGTATATATAAGGTAAATTTTCTATATTTTCGTATATATATATTAAATTTGAACCCCTTAAACAATAAGTAAAAGTTTAACATAGTGGTAAGTCTCCTTTAAAATGAACCTTCATGCTCAAGATTCAAATCTTATTTAAAACATTATTTTTTAGCAATACTGTTTCTTTAAGAAATAGTACTTTGTTGGTATATTCACATATTTATACTTTTATATTTTGAACCTCTTGAGTTGGAATTTTAGATCTGCCACTGATTAAAAGAAGCATGCTTATCCACTGCACCACATCTTTCGATAATGCGTACACATTATTTTGGTGTATGTAATGCTCGGGGAAAGCTCAAACATATCAATGACCTAAAGCTAATCTGAAAGGAGGCCTTATAATTTTAATCTTTTTTAGTGAAATTTATCATAGCCAACCCATTTAATTTTTATTGAGACATACATAATATTTTGTCTAAATTCTAATAATTCTTTCCTCTTAGATCAAGAGTTTATATTTTCTTCAGATAATATTGCTCGAAAAAAATGAGTCCCTCAAATTAGGAGTAAAGTTATTATTTTTCTAATAAATATATTATTTCATTTCTTTTCAAACAACATTTTTTTCCTTATAATAATTTTTTATTAGAAAATATCTATTCTAATTCAATTTGAAAAAGATTAAGATATACAAATATTTTATTAATTTTTTTAATTGTTATCAAAATGAAATTAATTATCGAGTTACTATGATTTTATATATATGGCCTATATTATCATTTAAAAATGTACATATAATATTCTATTACTTTAATTGATAAAATGAGATTACAAGGGGAAAAAAAAAAGAAATCTCTACAATTTATTTATTAGTGAAATTTATTTTAAAAGGAAAAAACAAGTATCGAGTTCTTTAAAAGTAAATCTTTTATAAGGAATAGGATATATGTTAAAACAAATAATAACAACAATAACATACTTAGCAAAATTTCATAAAGATGTGTCTTTTTAAGAAAATAATATATTTATTAGAACAATGATATAACCTATAAAGTAACAATATGAATTTTTTTTTGACCAACTATTAGCCGTAGTGATATTTTTAACCTATAAAGTAACAATACAAATATTTTTTGACTAAATTATTAGCAGTAGTAACATTTATAGATCAAACTATTATAAAGTAGTAATATAGTATTTTTGCGTCAAACTATTGGCTGTAAAGACATTTAGATCAAACTATTATCTGAACACATTTTTATTCAATTTTCACATAGTTAAAAGACATTTTAAACCCTTTTCCGACGAACCAATAAAGCTAAGTTGGACAGAAGAACTGGGTGCATGGTATGGACCAAGAACCAACTATAAAAGCTTTGTGGTCTCTGAAAGCATCCCAAAAAAGTGTCCATCTTAAAATTATTTGTTAGAATCAAACACAGAATTATCATCTAATTCCAAAAGTGTGGTTGCAACAGATAACACATTTAGGTACTATACAGAGAAAAGAATGGACAAAAATCAAAGAATATTGCATTAGAATGTTCTCTAATTAACAAACCAATGAAACAGTGTTAACAAACTAATGAACACTAATAAGTATTCAACTTGGAGGCTGCAAGATGTTAAGCACACCAAGCTTGCCTAACAAATGCAGATGTTGGCGGAATCAGAAATTTTATTAAGGTTGTCCAACATTTAATATATATGTCTGATAAATAATTTAGCTGATATATGTTGTACAATTTTTCTATATGTCCGACTGCTCACCCTAGGCTATATGTGGCTACGCCAACTTGAGCTCGTCCCAAACTCTTCAAGTCAATAAATATGCTATCTGTTGTTGTGCAGAAATTTACATTGTTTGAACCAAGCCAGATTTGATTTTATCTCGAATAACATGACAATCAATTTCTATGTATTTGGTCCTCTCACGAAATATTGAATTGGCGGTAATGGTATAGCAGACTTGCTCTATTATCATAGCATATGCTTGATTTATAGATGGACTGACACCTTTCAATAGGATCTTCCTATGTGCCTGATCATATGATTCAATTAAACACTCTGAAATTGGATCAATCCCAGCTGAATTAGGTGATCTGCATAGTCCTTGGATTTGGGAAACCACAACTTGAAGACACTACAACATCATAGATGTTTCAATTTAGTGAAATAAGCCAAGGCCACTTGAAGCAGATGGCGTAACTCTTGTATCTGTTTTGAGTTGCTCTAAGCCTGTCATGAATCACCCTAACTCTATCCAAGGCCACCTGAAGCAGATCAGTAGCACGTAGCCTAATTCCAAAGCCTCAAACCAATCGATCAAAGAGCGACTATGCCTACCATATACGGCCTTGGACATAGACATGAGCCAAATCTCTCAACACTGAAGGAAGAAGACTAAACAAAATGGGAGTGTGGTGACATGATCAATTGATTAATGATGAGCAGAATGTTATCAATACCTCTAAGAGTTTTGAGGCAATGTCATAACGAATTTCATGGTGATGCACTCCCACTTCTACTCGAGAATGGGCAATCTCTGAAGCTTACCACCGGACTTCAAGTGCTCAACCTTCACCTGTTGGCAACATAATCAATCAACGAGACAAATAGTTTGCGATATCTCTCAACATGTCACCCCACTAATAATGTTGCCTCAGATCTCGATACACCTCGCAGAACCCAGTCTCGGAGAGCTACCAAGTCATCATCCTCCGTCTGTCGACCATGAATCCACTCCAAAACAGACGATTGAACCCCAACATAGGCCAGAACTCGCCTAGAATTTGAAATATCAAGTCAAATAGTTTTGTTGTCTAAAGACTGAATGTCGAAAGCCAAAGGTCGCTTCAGAGCTAAAAGAAAGGCTAGGCTACCCATACTTACGGCCTTCTGACTCAAGGTATCCGCTATTACAACAGATGGAATAGAATAGAGAGGTCCTAGTCCTTCATGAGTTTGATCCACCTATACTGCCTTGAGTTCAGGTCTTTATAGCTCATAACATGCTGCAAACTCTTGTGGTCTATGAAAATCTCAAATCGGACCCCATACATAACATGCTGCACTAAGACTACAGCTGCCAACTTTAAATCATGAGCAGGACACAGTTGTGCTTATGTACCTTCAGCTGACTCCGCTGCATTAATACATAACCAAAACCTATGTCAAATGCATCGCAATACACACACTGGTCTGACCATTCGAAAAGAACACCATAAGGAGGGAATGACCTGAGGGTCATTACATCAATTCACCTTGTCAAAACGTTCCTTCAAATCTTCCCAAGATGTGAGGCACTTGTAGCATAAAAGACTCCACTAAGTTCTTCATGACAATACTCATCAACCACAATGGCATAATTGTGTTACATGTCTCCCACAGAATTAGTAAAAGTCACTAATTCAGCAGCCAGTATCCATTTTATGCCACATAATACAGTCTGGTGATCTTCACCAATGAGACCTTCACGTTCTAATTTTGCCTACTTCATTCATCACAATATTAAAGGGAGCAAAACATGGAAATTTGAAGGGGAGTAACAGAAAGACTAGCAATAAATAAATTCACTGCATCACCACCACTTTCACAGATACAGAAATTACAACACACAGTTTTCCCATAATTAATACACATGAAAAATCCATACTCTGTATAGAAATATAAGCACACACAATAGTAACAAGAAGAGTCTCACTCGCTTCACATACAGCTGTGCCAGTTTAGATATACAATAATCGATCAAGCTATAAAGGCTTCTGCGGCATCTTGTTTCAAGGCTTCTGCGGCATCTTGTTTCAAGGCTCTGTCCAATCTTGCCTCAAATGGAGTAGAGTGCCAATTAACTCTCTTATCCTGCATTAACATGAGAACCACTTAGATTGTGTTATAAGCAAGTTGCAACAGTAATGAAAAAAGTTATCAGATCAACTTTACCTCTCTGTACTTGCTGGTCGAGTTTGGTATGCCTTTGAAAGAAGAAGCTGACCGAGAGTCTTTAGCAGATCCTAAGGGATTCCAGTAGGTACCAACAGTTCCTATAATAGGCATCTCATCAGGGCTTCGACAGGGTGATTTCCTCGGGGAGGAAGTTGATGAATGCTGTTTCAGCTCCTCAACTGTTAAGGCACCTAAAATTGGCCTGTCTTCAAAGCTCATCACAGAGTTAGAACCTTGTGATGCGCTCTTTTCTGATGTAACAGTCTCAAGCACACTGGAGCTGGAGCCAGGCTTCTTGGCGGTGTCAGGTGTAACCAACCAATTTGAGAGACTAGCATCAACCCCAATTTCTTGATCTTTAGGCTTTGGCTTGAAACTAGATGATGATTGCTTAAATGTAGGTTCTAAACTGAAAGAAGCACGAGGCCCTTCGATTTCTTCTGCAGTAAAATTTTCCTTCTGTGGCAGCAGCTTCAAGGGTTCTACTACTTTGGTTTTAACACTTTTCCACTGACTGAGGTTTTCTACAGGGTTCAACACAGGATGGATATAAGCACTCCTATCTCTCACATATCCTTTTGTTTCACTCTTTATCGTTTCCTTCTCAGGAAGGCTGAACATTAACGTAGGACTATCCACTTCCTGCTCTTTCACTTGATGAAAGGACTTTTTATCATACACCACTGGTTCAGACCACACTTGTTCATCTTCACAATCGGAATCCCCGTAATCTTCATCATCATCCAGATCACAATCTTCATCCACGTCACTGTCACCAAACACCTCAGCTTCATCATCACTGTCTCGGCAGTTCTGATACCTGTGGTTTGTAGGGTATGATCCTACACTAGATATGACAGAACCCTCTTCAGAGGAAGAGATGGACTTGCTTGATTTAGCAAGACATCCCTCCTCCTCTCTTTCTTCTTCACCAGAATTCTTGGTTTCAGGCAAAGAATCTGTACTTTCATAGATTGAAACAGGTTTATATGTAGTGATCTTTGAATCAAAGGTAACTTTTTTTCTAGCACTCAAGTTCAGTTGCTCCTCAGGCCTATCTCTGTGTGTCACAACAACCCATATCATTTAACTTTGTAAGATAAAGTGGAAAAAGAGAAAAAACAATATCAGTAACTCACCGCGCATTGGTAACCAAATTCCCAGATGGTTCCTCTGTGATGCTTTGCTCTGTAGAGATGGTGCTTCTCTGAAGATCCTGACAAACATGTTTCTGCAGCACAATATTTGATTTTACAAAAGCAACGAAATACAAAACCATAGCTC
This sequence comes from Solanum medicagineum, assembly GCA_026153255.1. Lineage (NCBI taxonomy): Eukaryota > Viridiplantae > Streptophyta > Magnoliopsida > Solanales > Solanaceae > Solanum > Solanum medicagineum. Next base: position 17,446,944 of record JAPFFP010000113.1, on the reverse strand, counting down.
TACGAATTCATCCCCCCAATAAAATTTCCAGGAACGAATGGTACACTCAATAACAATAACGGCATACCCAATAAAATCCCACTAGTGGGGTCTGGAGAGGGTAGAGTGTACTCAAACTTTACCACTAACTCATGAAGGTAGAGAAGCTGTTTTTGAAAGACCCGTGGCCAGAATTCCCATCATCATCAACCAAATTAACCAAAACCCCAGTTAAACCAACTTCCAACTATGATAAAAGCTGGAATCTTGCTCAAATAACAGACAAGTTCAACAATTCCCTTCTCAAGAATTTCCAAAAAATAGGACTTGCGAACAGGGCAACAGCGAAGAGTAAGCAAAAAGAAGAGATACAAAACCATAATTCTACTAATTTGTCCCCCCAAAATAATTTCCAGGAACAAATATTACACTCAACAACATCCAGTATACCCACTGAAATCCTACAAGTGAGATCTTTCGAGGGTAGAGTGTATGCAGACACTACCACTACCTCATGGAGGTAGAGTGGCCGTTTCTGAAAGACTCTTGGCTAAAATTCCCGTCATCATCAACTACATTAACCCTAACCCCAGTTAAACCAACTCCCACTCATGATAAAAGCTGGAATCTTGCTCAAATACAAGACAAGTTCAACAATTCCCTCCCGAAGAATTTCAAAGAACAGAACTTGGGAACAGGGTAACAACAACAACAAAGAATTAAGCAAAACGACTTAAAGGGGTTATTCAGAAACACTTACTTGGTCTCGAGGGATGACCTTTTTCCTGTTTTTGCGCCGTTTCTTGTCCTTATCACCACCAAAACATCCAAGAAAACAGCCCATCTAGGCAAAAACGATTCAAATCTTGATCTAACAGTGGGGTGGGGATTGTCTTTCTCTTCCAACCAAGAATGGTGTAGAAGAAATTAGCCAATAACCCTCATGATTACAGAGGAGCGTTTGGATTGAAACGGTCAAGAAAATTGGCAAGGAGAAGGGGCTTAGGACAAAAGGGAATACAGGGGTTTATTACTTTGAAAAAAGAGGCAAATGTGACCGTTACTTATCATAGCTGTTTATTTTGCCTTTTTCTTAGAAATAATATTATGATGAGGATAATAATAATAATAATGGTGGTGGGATTTGCTTTTTAAGTTTAAATTCTAGATTATATAATGGATAGTGAATTTAATACTTTTTTATTTAAAAAATAATTTAATTTGATTTGACACGAAGTTTAAGAAAAAATTTTCAATCTTGTGGGCTAAATTAAAGTTACGTTAAATGCACCAAAATATTCTATAATCTTATGGCCTTGTATGTATAGTGAAAAGTTGAAATTAAAGATTCACCAAAAAAGAAAATCAATCATTTTTTTTAAGCATATAAAAAAAAAAGTATGTCATTCTTTTTGAAATCTCGCAATTATAGTCATATTTCATTTATATTATCATTATGGATAATGAGATAAATTTATATTTTAAAGTGTATTATTTGGTTCAGTTATAGAAAAAGAACCTTTTTTTACCTTTAAGGTGGTGTGATACGGTATACATCTCTATCATCCACTGACTCTATCTATGAAATTATATTGAATATTGTTGTTATTACTGTAATTGCTGTAAATATGTTTATTTCGTTATATTTACAATAAAGTTTTTAGTTGAGGTGGATGAGCATAGTTGAACATAACATTTACTAGAAGAGACAAAAAGAGTTGGAGGTGAAGTTAATATTTTAAATTTATAGGTTCTTAATTAATTTTAGAATTAACTGTTAATAAATTAGATTCTAAACTCACACACATTAATTTTATAAATTTTTTGACACATACATATATTATTTGATAAATATTATTGAATTTGATTAAATACATCTCTATCCAAACTTCTAACTTCACCCTTCGAAGACCAATGAATTCCATACTTTACCTAAATGTTATACAAAGAAATTCTTTGGTACTTGGATTTAATTGTGCTATCTTATATGGTATGAACTTTTTTGTTATTTTTGTTTATTATTTTCTATTTTTCAACTCCCTCTGAAGTTAAGAAACACTTTCTGTATTTCAATTTGTTTGAAATTTCATCTTTATTAAAAGTTAAATTAATGTGATCGATATTTTATATACATTAAATAGAGTAAATTAATTTTATAAATTAAATTTTAATATATTCCTAGTATCAAAATGGCAAATAGATACAAACTTAAATGTCAGTCAAAAACTCATTTAATTTTTCAAACATTTTATTATAGAGAAAGTAATAGTGCCACCCACTTCCCTTAAATTATGGATTATTTATATAAAAAGGCACACATACTTTTTTTTAATTAGATTATTCTCTTTCAAATCTCTCCAGATTTTGAATTAAAAATACATCTTAAAATTTTCCAATACTATTTTGTGCAATAAAGAGAAGGCATGTTTTTTATAATAACAATATCAAATTGGATAAAGGTCAATCAAATCTCTATAATCTATTTATTTATATCTATATCTATATTTTATATTGTATTAAAAGTAGAAGGTCTTAAAAATATTAATTAAATTTTTATCCTTCATAAATAATCATGCAATAACAAAATTGTCATTTCACCATTTTTTTAATAAATAAACTTAAATTATATTCCCCATCTCATTTTATGTGGCATCATTTCCTTTCTTCCCCATTTCATTTTTATAAAAGTACATCTGAGAGGATCCCCACCCTTAGGATTTTCCTGTTTCCATTTTTTAATCACACCCCTTTCTTCATTTCCAATTTTAAATGACAAACAAAGGGTTTTATTTTGATAATAGTTTCCCAAGAATTCTTTTATACTCAATTCCTTTCCTTGTTTTTTTGTAATCACCATCATCAACTTATAATATATACAAGATGGATACATCTTGACATGGATTGAAAGAAGAAAAGGATTGGAACCATTGCCACTTTAGCTACTCAGACACCACTAGCCACCCTTGACGGCAACAATTTTCTAATCCTAAAAGCACCATCATGAACTTTAACCACCGATTCAAAACAACTACCATAAAGAAGCCATGAACTACCTTGGAATCACCTTTGTTCCTCCAAGTATAAATGAAACCCACCTTAACGACGACTTAATTCACTCTTATCTCGGTTCGATATTTTAGAGTTTTCGGCAAGAAGGATTTGGTCATCAAGTCACAGAAGATTCGATTATATTCTCAATTCAACTTTTAAACCACGACGAGGGAAGGAGTCAACTCTCTATTTTGCATCGCGTTTAAGTAGCCACACGTGCAACAAGCTAACTTGCAGTGTTCATCGTCATCTTTTATCACTCCAATTATATTTTTTACTTTGGGATTGGGAAGGAGGGCATATGATCTCATTCATGCTAGTGGCCTTTTCAGTTTATAGAAGGACAAGTAAGTTTGTATCTGCATTGTATTTTTTATATTGATTCTTAAAGTCTTAGCGTGTAGTTCATTGAGATAAAAGAGAGTAATAGCACTGTGGTATGCGACTTCATTATGAAGGTCTTATTGTTGGTCATTCCTTGTTGCTACTTAAGTAAAATGACCTAACTGCTTCTCTGTGTAAATTCCTTTTTTTTTCTCCCAAAGCACATGAAACAACTAAATTAGTGTCATGTTTCAAAGAAAGGAACAGACCGGTGATCTGTAAGGAAATTTAGACAAATCACCTCCAAGTTACATTTTATTGCTCGCTTTGATTCCTATTTATTGTTGCACCCCATAGGATTAGCAAAACCGGTAAACAGCTTGTACAATACTGTGCCTTTTGGCAGACAAACTGACCAAGATACATAGCTCATATCCGTGTAATTAAAATGAATTGGTATTGTTCTCAAGATATTTGGTGTATTCTATTTGGATTAACATGTAATCATGAAATAACAATGTAGTTTTATTTAGAGTTCCAAGAGTCGATATCTTCTAAACATAACTTGTTTTAAACCTTTTCCCCCCTCAAATATTTATTTTGATCAAATCTTTTTTTTAGTGCTTCATTAGTTTAATTTTATATGTTGAATCTTAAGAACAGACATACTTTCACCTCCCTTTTAAATATATTTTACATATGTACCGCAAATGGATCGGCATCACTTGGAGTTCAATTGCAATAAGTGGAGGATCAACGCAAGAAGCAAAGGTCTATTGGAAGTCGTCTCCTCAAGAGGGATCCAGGTACGTAATGGGATATGATGAAAAACGCAGGCTATAGCTGACTTCTTATATGAAGCACATACATAGTTTTATAAAAATTAAAGCAACTCGTTACTCCCTCCTATTCTATTTTATTTGTCACTCTTTTAAATGTCTTAAAAACTTGACAACTCTTACTATTATGATAAATTGTTGATATACTTTCTTTAAATATAACAAACATTAAAATATAAATATTTTAAGTTTTACATGACTTTTAAAAATATTGAATCATTTTATTTGGTATTTTTGAATAATTTCTTTTAATCTTCTTTTTAGACATCTAAAAGGGCTGATTTATAAAAATAGAATTGAGGGAGTAACATCGCATTGGGCCTGTTTCTAGTCTTGTCGTATCCTGATCCCACTCTTTTAACCTTAACTTATGTATGATTAATTTATGATTTATTTTAGTTTCTCATATTATTAATCATCACCAAATTAGTTAAGGTGGCATGTATTTTACTAATAATTTATTTTCTTATGTGAGATGTTGTAATTCATGAAAAGTGTCTAGAATGTTAGGCATTGTGGATCATTCTGATACGCCCAAATTTATACTCCAAACGGAATAGTGAAGCGGTCATTGATCAAATATAGAACTCAACCAGAGTTGAGGTTGATACCACCGGAAATACAACACAAGGATTTTCAGTCCTTTGCTCACCGGTTTCAGATGTAATATCTATTCCCGAAACAAAGTGCATAAAGTAAATATGGGGGGTTTGATTTTCAAAACTAATTAACTAAAGAAAACAATAAATGAGTGCAAGAACGACTAGATTTCAATCAATTTATGTGAGGCTAGGATTGTGTTCCCTATGACAGCTAATGTGATAGTCGAATCTAGTGGTAAACTCTTTCATATTATGTATATAAGATCTAACAAGTTATGTAACATTTAATTCACCTCTCGGTCCCTCTTAAATGCCTATCATTCATCACCTTTCGGTCTCAGAACGTCTACGTACTAACCCTTGTTGTTTATCCCAGAATACTTTCACCTTTCGATCTCAAGTACTTAGACGAGGTTAAAAACCTCGAATTTCCGTCATAGAAATCTTTTCCTAATCAAGACATCCCTTTTGGGCATATAAAGAATAAAGCTTACCCTAATGCGTCGACTCATCAAGGAAGAAATTAAAACGAGGATTACTACGATATATACACTAATCAATCCCGAGACTTACCCTCTATTCGCCTATCTTATTGATTTGTTATGGTTCCCACAACCGTAGTTGTGGGTTTAGCCTAACATATTCAATGAATAATGCTCGCAACAATACAAATAATTCATAATAGAAAGACTTACTAGTGAAGAATCGATGAAGACACAAGCTACAAGCTTGAATTCGATAAGCAAAACCCCAAAATCTTGTAAAATCTCTAAGAAAATAATATTTTTCAACGTTTTCTAGCTCTATCCATCCTAGACTAACTAAAAACTAAATAAAATAACCATTTATATATAAAGAAAACCTAGTCCTAATTAAAATAGGAAAAATCTGTTAGCATGGACACGGGTCAACACACGGCCCATATGACGGTAGATGGATCGTCAAACGGTCCGTATGGCTGTCCTTAGCCTCACTTCACTGCTCGTCATGTGCTGCTACATGCTCAGGAAAATGGTCCGTGTGTAGTGAAATGGTCCGTGAGATGGGTCGTTTGTCATGCCTTTGCCATTTTTGCTCAACTTCTTTCACACGCCTCCATGTCACGGGCCGTGGTTGATCACACGATCCGTGGCACGCACCGTCTGACCTCCCTTAGCCTATTTTGCTGGCTTTTCGATGATGTCACCTTCACATCCATCACACGGAACATGGGACGGCTCGTCATATGTACAACGACCCATGAAATGAGCCGTCTCTTTCCACTTTGCCAAAATCTTCCAACCTTTGACAGTACCGTCTTCAAGTTGCTTTGACGAGCCTCGTAACGACCCATTTGACATCCCACAGTCCGTGACACGTGCTGTGGGACTCGCCTTCACCAAATAGCCACTGCCATCATCCAAGTATGAGGCCATGATGGGCCTCACGGTCCGTGTGGATGTACAAGGGCCGTGTAAGCCCCCGTGTACCCACAGTTGGGTCCATTTTGGCTCCTCTATACACTCTTTTTCATCCTTTTTCTTTCGTATTCCTGTTTCTTCCATGCCTTAGTCTTTTTCCTGAAAAACAACAAAACAAACATCAAAATAACAAGTTTACTTGAGAACGCGCAACAATTCTTTATTTAAAGTGTTATACAAGTCGTATTTCTACGACTCATCAATACCATCAACTTAGAATGATTGTTTGTCTTCAAGCAATGACAACTCTACCAAACAACGCAAAAGCACAAGTATTCACTCATACTGTGGATCGCCCCACAATTTGTTTTTTAACGCATATGTCCCGCTAACAAGTTCAAGAATGTGCTCACACCCCAAATAGACTCTTAAAGATTAAGGCGAACATTATGCATGCAAGGTCAGTTCACATATGATCAGGAATAAAGTGACCCCAGTCAAGTTAGCAATCAACTGATGCAAAAGATAGTGCCCTCACCACAAAGAAGTTTGACACTCAATGTAAGCATGTAAAACAGAGACTGGAATGTAGTCACTTACTCTCAAAAATGGCTTCCAATGGACACACACGCCTCGATCATGAACTTGCCCTTATTTTCACCACCTTAACTCTTGAATGACCTTTTTAGGATCACATTAGGACTTTTTCAACTTGTAACATAGGCTCGGGCTTTGGTAAGGTATATTTTGGATTAAAGTGACTAAATGATCTCTCCTAGACACTTGCTTCAACTCAGCCATTTGCTTTTTGTTCACCAACTTTTCTTGCCCCTATTTGTTTCTATTTTCTATAGTACAAGAAGTGATTTCCGTGCTCATTCACTCATTTTTATTCTTTTTCTTTTTCACTTATTGCTTTGTTCACGGTACATCCCATTTCTTTTTCTCTTTTTATCACTTTATTCTTTTCTATACTCATTTTTCTGCCCCCCCTACACTAGCCACCCTCAATTTAAGCCTTTAGCTTGGGTCAAGGTTCACAATATCTTTCTAAAGGACCAGGGCCAATTTAAGCTACCCTCAACTTAGGCTTTTACCCTAGCAGATGTTCACAATGTCCTTGGAGAGACCAGGGCCAAAACAGAGATCAACAGATAGATTGGGGAGGAGAATTTGGGTAATTTCAAAGAAAAGGTCCATTTAGGCTCAAATTTCGTTTCTAAGGGACAATTTTCATTTGGTTGGTCAATTTTTCTTGGCTAAGTGGCTACTTCAACAACAATGGCTTAAGATCCCCCCCTAATCCAGTCATTTAAGTATTTCAGTGGGACTAACCAGGCAAGTTCTATCTTACAAGTGCATCGACGGAATTACACAATTATCTCACACACACATGACACATATTTTGCACTAGTTGATACTAAATTACACAAGTCTACTTCATTCATCAAAATATCATCCATACATGTATAATCCTTCCCCCAATCATGCAAGTTAATAAGGATGAGATGCAAACACATATATATTTAGCATTGTACAAGGGCTACCCTAGACTTTTGTGACACTTATATTTATACTAACAATACGACCTAAACATGCCAATTCTACTAGATAATACACTTGAGAGAAAAGAAATATGGCAAGAAAAAGTCTCAAGTGGTTGTATACCCCACCCCTTCCAAAAAGACAGTGTAGTGTCCTCACTACACCATGACGCATGAAATGAACAGATAGGGAGATAGAACATACTTGGGACACCCTAGGCGTCAGTAGTGTTTGTGGGACCGGACCCTTCTGGGGTATCCTCATTAGCATATGTAACACCCAGTCCAAAGGTGCTAGTGGAGGCTCCTGCCCATATCGCCTCAGCTGCCAGCCGCTCTCGTTCGGCCCGTTCAACTACGGCTTGGCAGTAGGCCTTGGCGGCCTTGTGCATCAGCTGGTCTTCTTCCCGCTGGGGGTCGTGGGGAGGACTTTGTTGTTGACCCCGATGTTTGCCCTTGTCCTTTCTCCTAGGTTGCTTCATGGGTGGCGCGGGTGCCTCAGATGGAGCTGGTGGAACACCCTATATCTCATCTAGTGTCGGCGTCGCTGGTACATTGAATAGGTTCATCCACAACTCTAGGGGTGGGGCCGGTGCAAGGGCCTGACACTATGCCGTCAACTTAGCAATTTGGGCTTTCATCCCATTCACTGTCTATACCAGATCCTTCAATTCATCTCTAGTTATACTCCCGAACATGCTGTGAAAGTATCCCTCCAATGTGCTGACTTGGCTCTGCAGGGTGGCAATTTGGCTCTTCAAGGTGTCGTCACGTTAGTCCACCACCCGCTGTGAATGAGACTGGATGATGTGGGGGATCTGATCTACTATCTGATCAACAATGGCCTATGTCTACCTGTGCATACCCTTGCTGCAGTGGAGGAGCTGCACCACTACCCTCGGGCTGCTCAAAAGTCAGGCCTGATGGTGGGGCAGTGGTGTAGTCCTCAAATGGCAAGGGTTGCTGTGGAGGTGCGGAGCGGAAGTTGGTCGGCCCCCCTAGCGAACGTGTTTTGCTCCTCATGAGCGGGTTTTGGACGTCCTTGATCAGGACAATGTTGGCTACGCCCTTAGGGGCTATCCTCTTGTCCAAAAAATGCGTAGTAGGAACACCAGCCTGTTTGCACAGGGCACGAACCAGGCACGGGAAGGGCATGCCAACTCTCTCAGATAAATCTCGGTCCCGAATCTCAAAAGCAATGATTCGACCCACATTTATTCTAAATCTGGACAGTAGGCATGCTACAAGAGAAGCATGCGAAGGTTGGTGGGTCTCAGCCTAGCCCACACCACCGAACACCACAATTTTGCAGGAAATGTCAATGATGATTTGGCGATAGGACACTTGGGGTCTGTCACCCAAGTCGCCTCCGCCTCCTGAATGGCTGCTATCCATCCTAATAGTGCAGCCCTAGATGACGAATCAGACATTCACACCGTGTCAATAATTTGCATGTGTCTCTCCATAAACTGGACATCTGGAGGAGTTTGGTAGTCTGGCCAAAATAGGAATATGTTGATAGTAGTTTCTGATATATTCACTCGTGTACCACGCACCGTTACATATGGCCTTGGGGGCCTAGTATGGGCGACCTGTCTCTTCACCTTTCTTAATTGGGTCCCTTCCCCTGAGTTCAGGAGATAGGCGACATAGTTGGAATAGAACTCTTCAACAATGGCAGGCCCGTAGTACCCTGGTGGTTGTGTCATCCAGCCGAATTGATATGAATTAAAAGTATCTCTGATGTTTGGAACTCTGTCAAGTTAGTCAGTGATTACCCAAACCTCCGGAAGGACTGGCCGCTGTTTGAACCCCCAGAACCTTTTGTAAGACCGTTGGTGTAGATGTCCTTAGCGCCTGGGATTGTGCACCTACCCCTAAAAAAGACAAAAGTACCTAGGCTATTTCCGGGTCCTTCGTCCTGGAGACTGCAAAATGAATAGCCTCGTCATCACTGTCTCGATGTTCGACCTCATTCGCCTGCTCTTCAGTCTTGTGACCCTCGGCCTGGACTTTGCCTCTGCTCGTCCTGGTCTGAAGTATTCTCTTGTTCCGGTGCAGCTGCCTCCTCCTCGACTCTCGTGGAAAGGGCCCCCTTGTCAGACTAGGGGGCTCTATGACGCCCTGATGCACGGGCCCGTGTAGCACGGAGAGAGTGGGGGGAGACATTGCCTCTATAGCGAACTTCAGATCCACTGGAGGAGTCATCACCTGAGTTACTCCCCGCCTGATTGTTAGATGATACAGTTGGGGAGTCATGGAGGTGTGACACAAGCTCGTCCCTATCACTGGTCTGACTAAGCAGCGTCGTGGACCCATAGTACTTGCACGTGCCACAAAATAATACACGTTGTTAAAAATTATTGCACACACAGGTTGACGAACTAACGGGTACTCAGACTTCCCCTGTGCCATAAAAGCGACAATAACCCTTAAGAATGGCATCATCAGGTCTGTCATAGGGCCAGTGTACTTAAGAACATATATAACATAAAAATTTAAATGCAACCTGTGTAAAATAATACAGGTGAAACACGGTGCACGGGACCTTACACGACCCGTGTAGCGAGACATAATCGTAAAAGGGCCCGCCAGAGGGGACTTGGCCATGAGGAGTGACAGACGGTGCAACACGGGCTGTTACACGGTCCGTGAAACATTCTACAGGCCATGTGAGCGGTCGTCCGACCCCCATTGGACCAATTTTTGGCTTATCACATGCACACACCTATTGTTATGTACATTTACCTTACTTAATCATGATTTCGTCAACAGAATAGCATATATAACTCAATTTCCCCAAAAATCATGTCAAAAAGCAATAAAAATCCCCAAATTTCATGGTTTAAACTTGAAGAGCTCAACAATGGTGATTTTTTCCACTACATGTATGCACAACATCAACAATGTAAGATATGACGCTTTAAATCAAGAAAGAACTAATCTTTGCCTAAGATCTATACATGCAAACACCAAAATCAATATTAGAGGAAAGATAGGTTCATACTTAGTGCAAAGCAAAGAGGACGAGGAGTTTCTTGAAAAACTTGATACCCACACTTGGTTTAAGCTACAAATCGTGTGATTAACTCACGAATCATCACAAATAAGATGGTAATTTGTTGGAACTTTAGATGGAGAGATAGTAATATGGAGAGAGAGAGAGTCGTGGGTTTAGAGAGAGAAAAGAAAGTTGGAAAGTGAAGTGTGGGGGAACAAGTGGGGTTATTTAAAAAGAATCTTGGTCAACTAAGTTGACTAGTCAAACGCACCGCACAAGATAGCCAGACGGGCTGTGACAAGTGTTATGGTCCATGCAGACCATCCGTCCCCCATTACTTGGTGCAAAAACATACTTACCTGGCACCCACGTGACAAGCGTACATAGCACGATCTCTCGAACGAGCCGTTGACCATCTCACGGGCCGTGAGACACGTCTGTGTGGCCAAGCTTAGCAAAATAAACACGCGCCTAACCTTTCTGCTTCATTTCGCGTAGACATCTCATCACACGAGGCATAACACATTGCATAGTCCGTGTGGACCTGCCGTGTCACTCCAGTTAGCCATTTTTCGCGATTCCACAGTCCCACACCATCCGAGCCTACCTGATGGCTGCCCACACAAGCCGTGAGAGTGTGGACGGGCCGTGTAACAGCCCGTGTGGTTACACTCGGCCAATTTTCAGCTGTTGTGATGTTCAGTTCCCCGTGTGTGCTTTCGTCCTCCAAAATGGCACCTATATACACCTGGAAACTCAAAGCAAAAACACCAAATTGTGTGACATATAAATTAATTTTTTTAAATATTAAAACGCATGGGTTACTTCCCATGGAGCGCTTGATTTAATGTCGCGGCACGACGCCTTATCTTGACTACTCAGATTTCGTCAAGGAGTAAGACATCTATTTTTGAGGCCACTTCTGCTACACCCATATACTGCTTAACTCTTTGCCCATTAACCTTTGAATTGATCCCCATTTTATGCTTGTAGCTCAATTGTATCATGGGGAAACACCTGGCTAATCGTGTACGGGCCAGACCACCTTAACTTTAGCTTACCTAGGAAGAGTCTCAACCTGGAGTTGTATAGTAAGACCTTGTCATCAACACCAAAGCTCCGTTGGGCAATATGTTTGTCATCTTGGACCTTCATCCTCTGTTTGTACAGTGTTGCACTCTCATATGCGTGGAGGCGAAACTCATCCAACTTGTTGGGTTGGTCAAGTCTCAAATCAGCAGTCTCCTCCCAATTCATGTTGAGCTTCTTTAAAGCCCAGAGTGCCTTATGCTCGAACTCCACAAGCAGATGATAGTCTTTACCAAACACCAACTGATATGAGGACATACCAATGAGTGTCTTGTAAGCCATCCTGTAGGCCCAAAATGCATCATCTAGTTTCACAAGCTTGGTCAGGATTTCCTTGATCTCTCTGTTTGATACTTCAACCTATCCACTAGTCTACGGGTGATAAGGTGTGGCAACCTTATGTTGTCGTACTCCATACTTTGCGAATGATGCACGGAAAACCTTGTTACAGAAGTGACAACCCTCGTCACTGATGATAGTTCTGGGTGTCCCAAATCTGGAAAAGATATTGCGCCTCAGAAATTGGACAACACTCTTGCTCTCATTGTTTGGCAATGCAACTACCTCCATCCATTTGGAGACATAGTCCACTGCCACCAGGATGTACTTCATTCCATACGAACTCACAAATGGGCCCATAAAGTCAATGCCCCAGACGTCAAAAGTCTCTACCTCAAGAATTGCGGTCATAGAGCAATTCTTGGCGCTTTGAGATGTTCCCCTATCACTGGCACTTGTCGCACCCAAGCACCAAGTCGTGGGCATCTTTATAGATTGAGGGCCAGTAGTACCCACATTGGAGAATCTTCTTTGTCGTTTTGGCCCCACCATGATGACTCCCTACTACATATGAGTGACAGGTCTCCCTTATGCTCAACATATCTGCTTCTGGAATGTACCGCCTGATAGACCCATCAGCATATATTTTGAACAAGTATGGGTCATCCCAAAAGTACCTGCGCACATCAAAAAGAAACTTTTTTCTCTGGTGAGGGTTAAAGCCTTCTGGCATAATATCGCTCACCAAAAAGTTAGCAAAGTCAGCAAACCAAGGAATGAGGTCAACAAAAGCTGCCAAAATACCTGCTCATCGGGAAAAGAATCATCGATGTTCAACCAATCTTTTAGTCTTGACTCATCCTCCAATCTGGACAAGTGGTCCGCTACTTGGTTCTCAGATCCTTTTCTATCTAGG
>JAPFFP010000113.1:17423587-17433820 GCA_026153255.1 Solanum medicagineum | reverse complement strand
ATATATATATATATATATATATATATGTGTGTGTGTGTGTGTGTGTGTGTGTGTGTGTGTGTGTGTGTGTGTGTGTACTAATGATACATATACAATTATTTGACAGATATACACATGTATTTTGATAAATATACATATACAATTCGTCTCTCTCCTCCTTCTCTCGATCTTGCTCGCCTCTCTCCTCCCCTCCAAGTCACATAGTCGAGGTTATATTGTGTATTTATATAAAATATAACTATTTGACCATATTAAGTTTCAAGTCTAAACTATTTATAAAAATTTTCCTTTTTTTAAATTTAAATTAAGACTCCTTATAAATTTCAATTTATCTTCTATGGTTAACTTAAATTAGTTAGATTGGGTGTAAATATGCGATATGGATAAATTGTTACCATTATCTCTCTTGCATGACTCTTCTTTCTTGTATTTTTCTTAATGATGAATTTACTATTTCTTATGACAATGTTACGTTTTTCTTCATCTCAATTTATATGAGTTAGTTTGACTTGAAATATGATTTAAGGAAAAAAAATACTTTTATAACTTTTGATCTAAAATAAATCACAGATATTCGTGCGACCAGAAATTATTTTATTAAGAGTGAGATAAATGTTTTTAAAACTTAATTTTTATTAAATATTGAAATATAATATTCTTTTTAGAATGACTAAAATGAAAAGTAAATCATATAAACTAGGACAAAAAAAAATACTATTTAACCTTTTCGTTTTGGTATGAGACATTGAGTGCAAATTTCGTGGTGTACTTTGAAATTTTCCAAATTAAGTCGAATATATAATAAATATTGTTTCATGTGCCAACAATGTTATAACTATGAATCGGTGTGGCATGATAGGATATTTAAAATTTCGATATAGTAATTTTGGTATTTAATTTTTAAAATTATTATACAATTATCACACTAATTTAATTCATATTTCGAAGTTCTATTTTGATATTTTGAATTATGGTAAATTTATAATTATAGTTTATTTAACTTCAACTGATATATACGACTTCAACAATTCAAAAAAAGATATTTATATCATACTAATACATTACACATATAGAAATATACATTCAAAAAAAAAATAAAAACAACTCATTTTGTTAATCAATTATATTTAAAATAAATTCCAATTTAATAAAATAATCAAAGTTTCAACTTCTTAACAATCAGTTTATACTAATACCAGGTTGTATTAGTTTTGGCAAAAAATGAAGGAATTGTGTCGGACTTGTGGTGCGGGTTAATTTATCATATTATTATTGTTGCATTATTCTTTTTATATTATTTTTGACATAATTTTTATATTATTATATTTTTTTAATATTGATTTTATATATTATACTTTATTTGAGATCAGGATCCATTGGAAACAACTTTTATATCTTCTGAAAGTTGCATAAATCAGTTTTCTCAAATTTTACTCGTAAGATTACACAATATATAATCCTTAGTGTGAATCACAAATTAAGTATGAGTTGATACTACTTTTTTTTCTATCTTTCTTAAATGTCTGTTTACTTAATATTCTATTAATTGAACTAATAAGGGTAGATTTAGAAAACAAATCTAAGATTGAACTAATTAGACTAATATGTAAGATTTTTTTGCCTTTGATTCAGTTTGTTGACCACTTAAGGTTTTGATTTATTTTATTGATAAGAATTCAATTTGTACCTTTTAATCTCCTCTCTCATTTTTTGTTCTATTGCCTTCATTATTTTTCGACGAATATTTGAGATTAGCAAGAGTAACTTCAACAAAAAATTGTCCATAAACACAAAGCAAGGGTTTTACATAGACTTAATACATACTCGTTCTCTTAAATGTTTTTTAGTAAATTTTAATTTTTGATATTTGCTCTAAATAAACACTTGAACAAATGATAAAGTATTTCAATTAGATATTTTAATTTAATTTTTAATTTTTTTGTGTGTGCACTCTCAAGAGTCTATTTATATTTAAATTAACCACATAAAATATTTCATTTTCTTTAATTATTCGTATCAACCTTGATTAAGAAATTTTTGAATTTTTACTGCTTATGGAGTAGAAAACATACAATGGAAGGAGAAATCATATTTTATGTGATACTTCACTATCCAGTAAGCTCTTGAAACTATAACTAATGGTATGTATTATTTAATATTTTATTTAACCATTTAACAAAACCAAAAAAAAAAAGAAATTCAAAACCTTAGATCTTGGAAACAAATTTCTTAGATTAGAGTATAAGATGAGTTATCATTATATCAAAATTGAAAAATTAACAGTATCTTGAAATTGCATGTTCAAACGATTATACACAATCAATATATTAAATGTTTTATATACTATTAATTAACTGTAATATCAACACGTGAGATTAAACTATAAAAAAATAAAAGAATAGAAAAAAAAATTTAAAAAAAGAAAAAGAAATAAAATTAGTTAGGTTAGCAATAGTACTAGTATTTATTTTAACCATTTAACAAAAAAAGTATTTCAGTTTCAGTTGGAATAGCATTTTTCCTTGTGTGATTCCCAATCTGCCCTAAATCTGGAAAAAAAATTGTGTTCTTGATCTTCCTTTCCGAAACCCTAGCCATGAATTCCACAAAAGCTTTTTTTACACACAGAAATTTACGTAAACTCTAACGTTACACAGCAGAGGAGACATTTTTTTTTTGTTTTTTTCAGAATTTTGAGAAGATGGATTCGGATGAAGGAAAGCTATTTGTTGGTGGATTAGGATGGGACATTAAGGAAGACAAGCTAAGAAGCTATTTTAGCCATTATGGAGAAGTTACACATGCCATAATCATGCGTGACAGGGTTACTGGCTTATCTAGAGGATTTGCCTTTGTTGTCTTCTCTGATCCTTCTGTTATTGATGTTATTCTCCAGCAAAAGCACACAATTGATGGACGTCCGGTAAATTAACATTACCAATTTATGATTTTTTTTTACTGTTGTTGTGATGAATTTGAATGTTTATCTGTAGAATTATTTGTAGTGACCTGTTAATTCTAAATCTTGAATCTATACTATATCAATCTTTTATATATATGTAGGCTTTTGCGATTTTCATAAAGGGGTTTAAAATATGAAGAAGTTGAAGGAGTTCGTGTTTTTAGTACATGGGTTGGTGATTTTTGTGTTAAAGGTGTTCAACAATTGATATATATCAAAATATTTATATTTAAACTATATATTTGAAAAAGTTTTGTGATAAGGGCGTTCATCTGACCATCCTTGGGTGAATGTAGCTTCGCCCCTGTTCATCGTCTAGTATAGATATGTAAAAGAAATAATATTTTTAAAGTAATTTTTCGCTGATGAACCTCTGGGCCTTTATTAGTTCCTTGCTTACCCTGTTCAGGTTTTGTACGTTTCAAGATTGTTCCCAATTGAGTGCTCTTCTTCTTCTTTTTTTTTTCCAACTGATATATGTTTGAACGGTTTCAAAATTTTGTTTCTTGATGCAGTTTGGGATTTTTTCATTAGTTGCATCATCATGTGTTGTGTGTAGGCCTTTGCAGTGACTTCAGTTTCGTCTCCAAGTGTTTTATATAACGTGTGTATTATAGATTGCATTGTCTCTAGATTTTGAATCCACTCTTTGTTCTGCTTTCTCAAATGGTGGGTATGATTAACAATGTCTTTTCCTGTTACGGAAACAGACGAGTGTGAGTTGTTCTGCAATCCTAAATTGGGTTTTAGGTGCTTGTGTTCATCTTTACTTTCTTGTCCCTTGCTTAGCTTATCCACCACCCTTTTTACTTGTAATTTATCTTATAGGTTGTTTGATTAAAAGCTGTGGAATGTTTTAGGACAAATCGTCACATATATGAAGGTGAGGAGAGGGGGACAGAAGAAATATTTGGTTTGTTGCTTTTGGATATGTGTAATGTGGAAATGGCAGTAGAGTAGCTTTGCCTTTGTGGGGGTGGTGAGGACATATTTGCTTAGATAATGAACGATTCTGTTTCTTGTACTTCCCATTTTTCGCAAAACATTCATTAAAAGAGAGCACCCAGCTTGCGATGTTCACTCTTTTGGTAAACATTGATTAGATGAATTTTTGTTATTCTTTTACTTGATGGCATCTCACTTGCATCTATTTCGTCAACTCTATGCCACGTTAAAGGAGGAGTAATCTGTTAGATTTTCTTGTTCTTTATCCGATATGTTTATCGGAGCCTGAAGTCATTCATAGACATGATATTCTAGTGGGTACGCTTGAGTCACATGAATCTTTTCTTTGTTCTGAAATTTCTCAGCAGTGTTAAAGTCGACAAAAATCCCGCTTGGCAGCTGTGATGTTGTAGTTGGCTTCAGCTAAACCACATCCGAGTTGCTTGCTGACCAAATGCATGTTTACTTGTCTGTGTGTTTTCACTTTAGACTCCAGTTTTTCCATTACAGGTGGAAGCTAAGAGGGCTTTACCAAGGACACAACAGCAGAGCTTGAGATCGCGACTTCCTCATGCCAATGGAGATACCAAACTGGAAGGAAATATCAGAACAAGAAAAATATTTGTGGGTGGGCTACCTTCATCCCTCACTGAAGAAGAGTTCTGTCAGTACTTCCAAAATTATGGGAATGTGACAGATAAAGTAATTATGTTTGACCCAAACACTGGTCGCCCTCGAGGATTTGGTTTCATCACCTTTGACTCAGAAGATGCTGCTGATAAAGTTCTTCGTAAAAACTTTCATGAACTGAAAAATAAGCTAGTGGAGGTAAAACGTGCCCTGCCAAAAGAAGCAAATCCTGCTGGCAATGGTCGTGGTGGAGGTTACCCGAGTTATGGTTCTTCTGATTCCATTAGAGTTCCTCAGCCTCCTTTTTATGGTTACACTCCCTATAGCAGCTACGGAGCTCTGACTTATGGTTATGGCTACGATCCTTATACTTGGTACGGTGGGGCAGCTGGAGTATATATGAATCCATCTTTGGCCAGCATTAGTTATACTAGCAACTTCCCTGGTGTCACAAGAAACCAGTGGAGCAGCCAGAATATTGGGTATGGTGATTTCTATAATTTAAGTGCAAGTTATGGCGCTTCTGGTTCGTTGGGTGCTTCATCCACTCGTGCTGTTATGGCATCAACTAGTACATCTCAGCATCATGCTTCTCAAAACAATAATCAGGGGAATGGTTGCACCATCTACACAGAAAATGACGGTCCTTTCATCGATTCAGATGGTAACGAGACTGATGATAGACATACAGGTAGTGCTCCAAACAGCAGCAGTGGTGAGGCGACTACCCAGGCAGGGCAACATGAGGCAAATGGGTGCAACAACACAACAGTCTTTGACAGCAGTAATGGTTCTGCAAACATTCCTGATGCAGCTTGAGTTTCCGATAAATAAGAAATCCTCGGTTTGTTGTGGTTAGACTGAGGGAACACTGACAGCACTGACCATATCACTAACATCAGCTTCTAAGAATGACTCAGGGAAAAAGTAAAGCCATCAGTTTGGTCGCAATAGATCCAATGACTGGCTGAATTCCTCTGTTGTCTATTCATTATCATGTAATCGTTACATTTACATTCCTACAAATGACCAGTGTTGGTTTAAACCAGTGTAACAGTGTATTTACATTCCTTCAGACGAGCAGTTAAATTTACATTCTCACAGGTTGCTTCTACTGTTGAAGGTATTGCTTTCTATCTACCTGAATGATTATGTTTCTTTCTTTGATCTCATACCTGAAGTAGCTATTTGTTTGAAACCTATTCCTACTTGAAAATGATTTTAGTTTCTTCATATTGGCATATAAAATTTGCTTATCAAAACTCTTAGATTCCTACAGTTGGTTACTTGAGAATTCTTTGTTTGGCTGCTGTGGGGATACTTGACAAACAGTGAAGATTCCTTCATGTTATAGTGCAGATTCCTTCATGTTATTTAGTGTTATTACCCTTTATGGAAGCAGCATGTCAATCACGGCAAAAACTGGATATGCCTGTGGCTATCATAGTCAATTAAAGAACCCCCTTTCTAGATTATGCCTGTGGCTATCATGGCAAAATTGGTTTTAGTGTTTTTGGTTAAGTGATAATCTGATTGTAAAATTAAATAATAATATTAGTACCATTTGATATATAAAGTCCTTGACAGTTTCAACTCTTATGTTTGATTGTCTCAAACTCTCAATTATTTTACAATGTGAGTATGCAATAGTGTTTAATTTTTAGCAAAATGTAATCTGTCAACTCGTATATGTGGTTCATTTGGTTTGTCAATTTGTTTCTAAGAGAAATTTTCAATACAGAAAATTTTGTGTCAAATTTTTAACTTTTAAACCAAATAACCGAATCGATAACGATCAGTAACCAATAACTCAATAATTAATAAGTCAATATTTTAATGATTTTATGACGATTTAACATATCAACAAATTGATAGGTCAAATTGTTAAACTTCAAAATTAAACCGAATCGATTAATATGTAGCTCTACTTCCAAATGCTTGCCGGTGTTAACATCAATGGGATCTCTTTTATTGCGCCAAGAAAATTGGCAGCATCTTGTAGTAAGTCGTCCCAATCGCAAACCGTCTATACAAGCCTGAAACTCATAGTTCTAAAATATCCACATAAAAATAGTACTCCCCCCATTTTAACTCGAGTAATCTATTTTGATTTGATATAAAGTTTAATAAAGTATTAGAAAGATTTTTTAATCTTGTGATATGAAATAAAAAATTTGTCAAATATATCAAAATATCATTTAATCTTGTGATAAAGCTGGCAATTGAGCTTCTACTCTCCTATGGCATCTTAGGTCTCACAACAATGGTAGCACTATAGTCTTTGATTGGGATAAGGGAAGTAACGTAATCTTTGATGATTTTATTAGGGTTGTCAAACGGATGGATTAGGCTGAAAGTAGAAAAAGTAAAATGAACTGAATTAGAGATCGAATTGAATCATGATTTGCTCAAATTTTCTTTGGACTAAATCGAATTGGGCCAAATTGCCTACAAATCGTAATAGTTTATAACCCACCTAATTTAACATGTTTAATTCTAAAAAATTAATATATTGCTATTTATATTTTGTATTTAAGTTTCAACTCAAGAATAAAAGATAAGTTTTAAAATTTAAAGTGGAAAGTCACCAAACATTA
Organism: Solanum medicagineum; assembly: GCA_026153255.1. NCBI lineage: Eukaryota > Viridiplantae > Streptophyta > Magnoliopsida > Solanales > Solanaceae > Solanum > Solanum medicagineum. Next base: position 17,426,686 of record JAPFFP010000113.1, on the reverse strand, counting down.
CCCCGACGAAATGAATATATATTCAAGATTACTCACTCAATATGTAACTCTTGGAAAAAAATGCAGTTGAGTTATATTCGACTATTTTGATCTCAGAAAAGCAAAATTTTAATATATAATTAAAAAAAATGAATAGATAAATCTTACAAGATATAAAGTAGATAGTAATTTATACATTCAATATGAAAATAATATACATTGCATCAATATAAATAAAAATCTTAAAATGAGTTAAATTTGAAGATATTAAATTAAGCTCATTTGAGGATGAGCATTCTAAATTTACCTCTCGTTATGTTTGTCTAACCACTTTAAAATTGTCTATTTCCTTTTTCTTATCTCATGAGATTGTTAAACAAATAAAAAAGATACAAAATTCTATGTCATTTTAGACACAAAATTATCTTAAAATTTAAAATTGAATTGCGCATATATATTTCTTAAGTTATTATTGTAAGAGATTATAGAGTAGTAGTGCAGCGGAATAATAGATCGATATATCGTCAGCTATTATTGGCGATATAGTCAAAATTATTGGTGTTTGTTTTCCACCTTTCAATAAGTCTTCTAAGCACTCAAACCTCACTTAAAATGGTGTGGAGTTTAGAAGAAGAATTTGTGCTTAGGGACCTTTAATCGGATATATCCTATTTATAACTGTTATACCATCAAGAACAGTAGTGGAAAATTAGTGATTGTAGTGGAGAGTAGTGGATAGTAGAGTAGTAGTGGATGTAATTGAAAGTTGTAAATTGTAAATTCTATGGGTAGTAGATGTAGTTGTAATTTCTATGAAAGTTACAGACCATATTCATGTGTGTGGTATGTATCTTGTATGGTGATTCATTTCAAAACTATGAGTTGTTCACAACTTTTTATGGTGATTCATCTATATATAAAACCGAGAGTATGTATCTTGTATGGTGATTCATTTAAAAATTATGAGTTGTTCACACCTTTTTATGGTGATTTATTAAATATGGTGATTCATTTATATATAAAAACCGAGTCATATATGTTGTTGATTCACTAGAACTGTATGGATTGAATACAGTGATTCAGTTGGACACTTTTTCTAAATTTATAGGTTGATGATTCATTGGGTGCATCATACAAGGATGTTACACCAATGAATCATATTAATGGGTTGATTCATTGAGACAATGGATCATATAATATGATTCATTGCAATAAAATAGTTAACACATGGCTGATTCACCGCATTAGATATTGATTAGAATGAATCATGACTTATGAATCATGTATGGCGAAGTGTATCCATAAAAATGAAGTGTATTCGTAAAATTGTCTTTTTAAGTGTATCCGTAAAAATGATGCACCCTCCTTTGAAGATTTGAACTTTAGTATGAGTCGGGTTCTTCCATTATTTGATGTTACCCTCTACTGTGGAAGCTTGTATATGAAAGAAATTATCCCTGGAAGTAGTGTGCCAAATCTTGTGAGTTTATAGGGATAAACCATTACTGATTCGTACATGCAGAGGGAGTTTTTATGGGCTATGCAGATACTTAGAGAGGATACATAATATTTGATTCAGAGTCGAAAGTCTTTTCATGATAACAGCAATGTCAGATTTAAACAACATGAATTTCTATTCAAAGCGAGTTCATAAGAGTACACTAATGTGAGAGATGTTGTATCTGGTTCTCCTGAAGACGATACTACTGTTAGTGGTAGCTTGCAGTAGAATGATGAGCAAGGTGGAATTGCAGTTGCCTTGGTTGAAGAAGATAGTAACATGTAACTGCCTGAGCATTCTATATCAAGAGTTAAAAAGTTCGATTCATGGCAAGTTCAAGATGAATGATCATGGTGACCTTAACTACTTTCTAAGCATTGAGGTAATGAGGTCTGGTGCTGGTATGTTACTCAATCCAAGAAACTATGCACTTGAGCTAATCTCAGATACTGGCCTTAGTGGAGCAAAATCAGTCAGTACACCTTTGGAAGTAATTGTTAAACCTACTACAGCTCATTATGATGAGGTATCTATAATCACTGATGATCTTATGTTCAAGAATGTTACAAGTTGTCAATGAGTGATAGGAAGGTTGCTCTATCTTATGAGCACAGGACCGGATATCAGTTTTGCTACTCAATTGTTGTCACAATTCATTCTCCTTGTTAAGCACGAGATACGACTAAGCTGTTCTTTATCAGAGGTGGTGTTATGGATGAGACCTACATGGTTAGTAGGACATGGGTTGATTAAGTTATTTCTTGTCTGATGTGGCGGTCTAGTTAAGGTGCTTTGGCGAAGCAATAACCGAGAAGAAATGACCTGGGAAACAGATGAGTTAATGAGAAAGAAGTACCCTCACTTGTTCTCCACGTCATCAGGTAATTGTTCCTTTCCTGCTAAGATTTGATTTTTTAATTGAGAGTCGATTTTCTAAGCTGGAATAACATTCGGGGACGAATGTTCCTAAGGGGGGGAGGATGTTAGGCCCCATATATTTCTAAACTAAGCATAAGTATACAATTGGGAGAATTGGAGGTAGTGGCCTTTTAGTGATAAGTTAAGTGGATTAGTGGGATGGAGTAAATAAGTCGGAAGTCCTTAAATGGGTTGAAATTTTAAGAGTTAAGGACCAAAGTGGTATTATTGCAAGTTGGGGGAATTATGTTGCATTTAGGGAAAGTTGTTTTCCTATATATCTATGTATTTCCCTTCATTCAAGACTTAGACATTTCTAAGTCTTGAACCTTCATTCAAAACAAGAAAAGAAGAAGAGAAGAGGAGAAAGGAGAAGGAGGAAGAGGAAGAGAAAATCGATTCCACGTAAGTATTCGTATCTTGTTTCGATTCTTGTTCTTGCTAGTAAGATTAGATTGGATTATTGGGGGTGCATTAGTATATGTTGAATTGAAAGGGGAATTTGGGTTTGAGATTCTTAGAGGGATAAGTGCATGTATAGGTGCGTGGGAATGATCCCTATACTCGTGTGAACGTGTTGGAACGAAATTTGAACCGAAGAGAGGCGAATTGAGAGGAAAAAAAGAAATTGAAGAACAAGCATTGCTACAGTAACTTTGGTCTCGGGTTACTGTAGCAAATCAAAAATAATTCACGTTTTT
>JAPFFP010000113.1:17399393-17409987 GCA_026153255.1 Solanum medicagineum | reverse complement strand
TCCTAACTAACTTCTAATCTCATCTTAACAATTTAATCAACCAGCTAATCTGCTACAAACTAAACACTTTCAATAGGCATGTCCAAAATCTAGAGTTCCAAAGTTGTAAAAAATTTTATCTGGTAATGGAAAATAGTTACTAAAAAAAATATGACAAGGATAAAATAGACTTTACATAAAATAAAAAGAAAAAAATAACTACTTTTCAAAGTTGAGAAGAGATTTTAATCTTTTAAATGAAAATTAGGTGTGTAAATTAGTCAAAATGAATATTTTTATCAGGAGAAAAGGGGATGTGGTGCATGAATTAACTTTAATTAGAAAAAACACTATATATCTTATTTAATGGTTCAATATTGAATGGAAAGAGATGTTAACACCTTATTAAAATTAGTTCACTTAATATATCTATTTTACTTCCCCAAATTCTCAGTCCTAACTTAGGACCATTACATTTTATAGTTACATAATTACATCTCTAAATATACCAAAGTCTTCTTAAGTGACCCCTAGTATATATATAGCCTTGCCAAACTAAACTTCTAAGACCTTATCTATAATAAATTACTACATGCAGAGCTTGTAATAGCATGGATTCAATATATATTGCTTCATTTATCTCAGTTTAGATAATATGGATGGAATTTGGAAAAGTAATAAATATTTTAAATTGTTAATTATTATAATTTATAGTACTTTTTATGTGATTTTCAAATAATATATATTATTTTCTTTATCTCAATTTTATGTGGTATGGATAAAATTTCAAGAGTAAGCTAAATTTTTTATATGTTTTCGATTTCAAGAGTTATCTAAAATTTTACATGCTTTTTAAATTTACAATACTTTTACGTAATTTTCTGTAATGGCTCATCCCACTAGTGATATTGTCCGCTTTGGGCCTAAACACACATGACTTTAAAACACGTCATTAGTAGATAAGACTTATTTTTAGGATGACAAGTCCTACATCGGCAAAACACAGAAGAGATGTTGGATATATAAGTAAACAGACCTTACCTACTAATGACGTGTTTTAAAGTCGTGTAGGCGTAGGCGCAAAGCAGACAATATCACTAGCAGGATTAGCCTTTACATTATATATTACTCTTTTTTCAATTTATGTGACACAAATAGAAATTCAAGAGCTAATCAAATTTTATATATGTTTTAAAAATATTTTAAGTTATTAATTATTGAAAGTTATAATACCTTTTACATCGTTTTCAAGTAATATATGTTTCTTCTTCTGTCCCAATTTATGTGGCCCAGATAAAATTTTAAGTGTAAATTAAATTCAATTAAATTCTTATATATCTTTAAAATATTTTAAATTATTAAGTATCATGATTTATAGTAATTTCATGTAACTTTTAAAATATATAAGAAAAAACTAAAAAAATATAAACAAATTAAAATGAAGAAACAATATAAAAAATTGAAATTCCAGTTTTATAAAAATCCAAGATATAAATCATATTTTAAAAAAAGTACATCTAAATGTCTAAATATTTTTGCAAAACGTATGATCAATTGTAACCCCAACTTAGACTTCAAATTAATTTTTTTAAATAAAATAAACATTTTTATAGGTCAAATGCCCACTAAGTTATCCCGATTTATTTTTTCTAAAAATGCATCATCAATTTGGTTTACTAAAATCAATATTATATAATTATATATATATGGAATATAACTATGTATATGTAATAAATATGAATAAGCAAGTAGTACTTCATTATCATGTTTTTTTTCTAAAAGTACATCATCAATTTGGTGTACTATAATCAATATTATATATTATACATAATAATATGGGATATATGTAATAAATGTGAATAAGTAAGTAGTATTTCATCATCGTAGTATTCACATTTATTGTTAGGGCTTACTTCCATTGACATTCTAGTACAATAGTAAATTCTCACATTTATTATGATAATTTAAAATACATATAAAATTTTATAAATATTATTAAAGTAAAATGGATCCATCTTCATTTGTCACGTGACAGTCCACATCACTCCTCTTTCCTTTTTTTTTTTTTTTTCTTTAGTTACATTCTGTTGATTTTAGATGTTAAGTTAATTTATTTTTTTAGTCAGGAAATATACATATGTTAATGGTTAATTAGATATCTTTTTAATAAATTACACTTAATTATTCATTATCCTTAAAACGTTAATATGCCGATATTTTTTCTTTATTATTTTTTTTTTCTTTCTTCTTCGTCGAAAATTCAATCTTCTAACTAATGTCAATGTTGGCAAAAAAAAATTTAATCACGAGGATACACAATAGGGGTGACAAAATTAAACTCAACCCGTTCAACTCGTTGAGATTTGAAACCTAATCAATTATTAGCTAAACTTATCTCAATCCAACCTATTCAAAATTGGCTTGGTATGCAATCCAAATTGGCTCGAGAGAGATCTTGTCAGAATATTTTTTAAACAACTCTTTTGAATTTGATACATTTTATATAGGCATAATAAAGAAAAATACAATTTAATTAAATACTAAAATATTGAAAAATACAAATAAAATAAATAAAACTTACTAAAAAATTGGATCAGATTGGGTCTTAACTCGCTCTTTAACCCATTACTCAACCTATTTTGATCCAATCAAATTCAAATTGAATTAGGTCTTGACCCATTTATCATCTTAACCTATTATAACTCGTTCAAATTTGACTCAATCTGTCTAATTTCCACCCATTATCATGTACCTCCTTCAGCCGAAATAATTACCTTCATCATTAAAATGCAAATTTCACATTATTACATCGCCGCCTTTACAAAAAAATCTGTGCTACCACCAAGTTGACAAAGAAGACCACAACGTGTCAGTTTTGTTAGAAAGATAATAAAAATTCTCTAAAAAATTAAAGCTAGAAATTTTCACTATTCGCCTGAAATAAAGATTCAATATATATATATATATATTGTGTTTTCTATCAATTTGAATTTCCCTTAAGGAATTTCTGTTGATTTAGTTTAAAAGAAAATTTGTTGGATTTTAATGTGAAAGTTTTCATGTAGTAAATGTCTAAATTGAGAGATTTGGTGTAATGGTGGAAGAAGGTACAAAAAACAATAGAAAAATAAAGAAAAATAGGAAAATTTTTGAAGGAAAAAAAAAAGATAAATACAGTATTAGGTGCATATATTTCACTCTTTGAGTAGGAACTTGATTTTGATTTTTTTTAAAAATAATAATTTCGGGATGAAATTATGCAAGCTTAAGAATGGGGGAGGGGGTGGAGGTGGCAGGTCATAGAATACTCACAAAGTTAAAGTGTGTGATAAAAATTTCGACCAAAATTTATATGTGTTTTAAATTATATAATATAATAGTGGCACTAAACTAATTAAACTGCGATTGTAAGTTTTGTTCATATTTAGTACTACACAGTAAAGTAAAATTTTTTGGGAGCCACTTCAATTGCCATTCTATATTCCTCATTTTACATGCAATTGCAAGTTCCTTGGAATATTATTCTTGTAAAAGATGCGGGCCCATCAATTATTTCTATTTGGCACTCTTCCTTTGCATTTTGTTAAGTATATGTTACATAAATTGCATAGCGTTAATGTAATGATCTTTCAGGTAATTTTTCTTATACTGCTTCTGTTTCATCGTTTAGAGTTTTTTTATAGTGACCTTAAGTTATTTAATTGTTCGTTTGGACTTTTGCAGCTTTCTATATTTGGAAACCGTTATAACTTAAAAAGTTGACTTGAAAATAGTCTCAGAATGGATTTTGAATAGTTTCATCAAGTATGGGATGGCCAAATTAAGCTAAAAGCATGGTTGACTCAAAGTCTGAGGCTTTTGGTGTGGATTTAATCCATTTTAGCATTTTAGCCTTAAAAACTAGCCGGCGGTTGACCTTGGTCGAGAACATGTCTGAAAGAAAATTCTGACAGCACGGTTAGCTCCAGAATGTCTAGTTTAGTTTGTAATGACCTTTTATTTGACTTTCGAAACATCTGGACTCATTCTGAGCCCCTCCTGATTTTTGGTTAAAAAATAACCTTGAGAATAGGACCCACTTTTAGTCATAACAACCTTGTATGTGAATTTTGAATTGTGTCATTAAGTCTGAAATGTTAAATTTGGTGGAGTAATATAGTTTGTTTGTACGCACGGGGTTCTGAACAAATCCCAAGCACTCCATCAAAGACTTTAAGAGTGATAATAATCTACTGGGGCATTGTATATGGTGCACCCTCACCTATAAGACAATCATTTACAGCTTTTCTTCTAAATTTCAAAGTCATATATCTTGAGTTATAGAACTCTAGAATGGATGATTCAAGAGGCTAGCTTGTGAAATTTTTCGAGAAGAATGCATTGGCAAGCTCAAAAATTTATTTGGGACCTTTATTTGAGGTAAATTCTCTTTTTTACCGGCCGTCATATCCCTTGTGAGATTAAATTATGAAATATTTTGAAATTTGTTTTTCTTTCATTTTATGTCCGAATTTGACAATTCCAGAGGCTACCTTGCATGATCTATTGAGTGAAACATCGTGGTGATTGGAATGGGTTGCAGGGGCTTCATTTCTAGTAAATTTTCCAATACTAACCGTTGCCAATATTGTTGAATTTAGCTTAAACTTGAATTTTGTTGCATGTGCAATTTGTGCCCATTTGCGAGCCCCAAATTGTGTCTCGTTTTGGGGCATGAGCTTGAAAAACTAGTTAAGACCAGTTTTCGAGATTAGTTCCTGAATATCAATGTGGGTCCCACTTTTTTCATTTTGACCCAAAATTTATCCATCTCTATTTCTTATAATTTTAGTGTTAAAACAACCGTAATGGGATTATGATTCTATTTTTGATGGCGAAGAAGCATTCCAAGGTTTTACAGAAAGGGAAAGCTCTGGAGTAGTAATTGGGAGCACGTGTGTTCGGCCTACAGGTAACGTTCCAATGTATGACCCAATCCTTGACATGAGTGTGGGTGGGGTAGGCAAGGGTCTGAGTATGTAGAGGTAGACAAGTAGGGAATGTGTGGATAATGTGAGAAGGCGTGGGTTGGGAATACTTTAGTATGTTTTATTGATACAAAAAAAAAAAATTTCCTCAAATTTGAACAAAAAGATTTTCTACTATTTATAAAGTGAGTATTTTTTTTTTTTTTTGGTTAAATTTTCAATCCATGGACCATTTTATTCAATACTCATCAACACAAAAAATTGTTCAGACCCAGACCCATCTCCCAATTTGGAAGTTTTCTGAAAATGAGTCTAAAATCTTCTCTTATATAAACTAAAGAAACTACTAGAATATACCTCCTTCCTTTTTGCCGCATCTGTAACCCTAAAATGTCATAGTGTTATCGCGCCAACTTCTAATTGTTCTGGCTTCTCCTGTGGGTCATATTCACCTTGACTCCTTGTTTCCTCAACCCAATGCTTTGTCTATCTCCTTCTCCCTTGGCCCTTTTCTATTCTTTCCTTTCAACCTTTCTATTTGATTCAGAGATCACAAATCCCCACTTCTGCTATGCTTTCTATATATGTTGTTAGATTCTCTTCTCTTTTATTTCTTTCATGTTTTGTTTTTCTCATGAAGAAAACTAATGAATTTTTGTGTGTAGGTGTATCCTCCATTCTTTTCTCTTCACCACTTTCTCCATATTTTTCTTCCAAGTCAACCTTTTGTGTTACCATCGAAGAATTATTCATGCTTTGTATTATCTTCTTTTCCTTCACTATTCACTTCATAATCAATTACAATATTTCCTGAACCTGGACCCACCACCTGATCCTCCACTTCTACATCTTCTTTATTGTTGCACTTTTGTCGTAGAATCCTCCCCCCTCTTGAAAGATTCCCTAGTTTCCAACAAGTTTCTGTTATTGTTATCCATAGTACCTTTTTCTCCTTCCTGTCCCTTATCCTCCTTAATTGCCTCTTTCCTTTTTCCCTTTTTTTCATCTTTCTCCTCTTGATCTTCTAAGGCTTCAAACATGTTGTTCAAGACAACATTATTTTCTTTGACTATATTACTTTAAGATTCCATACTTCTATTATTGATCCTTCCCTTCTATATGCATTCCTCTACTTAAGATCCTTCCCTTCATTAATCTCTCCTATAATAGTTTTCCCCTTCTCAGTCAGCTTATTCTTTGCCTTTTTATCCACCTTTTCTTCATCCATATTATTTTGTTTTGCCTTCAAGTTTCCATCCTTTTTATTGTCTCCAGCTTTTCCTTCATCCTTATCAAACAACTTCAGGTGAAAAACAAAACATTTCTTTTCGCAAAGATCCGAAATTTTGCATGTATTTCAATACTTTGGGACATAATCATATTTAATTTTTATCCATTTCTCTACCACTTCGATGTTTCTCTTCCGAACTCCAATATTTATACAAGTTGGAAACTCTCCCTTTAAATCCACTTCCACATTTACTCTAACACAACTATATCTTGTCTTATTCAATGTCTCTATATCTACATGTAATGGTTTTCCAACTGCAGCAGTCAAAGAAAATATCGGTTCCTTCCCAAATAAGTTTTGGGGAAGAGCTGGAAAAGAAATCCAAGCAATTGCCACTGAAGTCTCCTCCTCTAGATCAAGCATTAGATCCTACTTAAGCGTTGTCATAGGATATGACCATTGATTCTGAGTGATATAGAATCGTGGCTTCGATAATAATGTGACATAGTCCTCCAGTATGGTTGTTCTTATAAGAACATATCTGGTTGTTCTTATAAGAACATATCTACTGCTAAGCAATCCAATATTCACATCTCCTTTGAGTTCACACTATTTCGGGATTAGCTTCCTGAGATCCTTGATATCTAGCCATACATAGGAAAATTTTCTTATGACTGCACATTGCAAATATTCATTAACGATCATTTGTTCTACCTCTTATTCCTCCCAAATAATCTGTGGTTTTCTATGTAGGTGCACAATCGGTTTCATCGACAATGACTTTTGTTTTGGGTTATTAGGTTTGCCTACATTCACGTAGGTTGGAACTGGTTGTTTGTTCACCATTGTTGGATCAACCTCCAATCGTGGTGGAGGTCGGCCAACAACCGCCATGGCCATCTTTCCAGTAGGCAATGTGAATATTAGGGTTAGGGTTTAGATAGTGTTTAGAGAGCGTTCAAATTGATTTTTTTTTTAACTAAATCCCAATTATTAGAGAATAGTGAGTTTGTATTTTGAATGCCCTATATTTGTCCATATTTTAATGGGCTAATGATGGACAGAAGCTTATGCTTATTTAATTGAAATATAAGTGATTTCAACTCATTAAAATATGGGCGGAAATTGCCATCTCTGGTATTATCTAGTTGTCCTCTTTTGTCCCCCTCTAATTGAGAGCTGAGAACTTTGAATTCACAACTATAAAATTGTTGGTCCATATGTCATTATCTCTTTGAAGAGGACAATATCTCCGGAATATAACATTGATTTGTGCCACTGAAGATTCTCCATTTCCAATTGTCTCTTCAGAGTTTTATGGATTGCTTTTGTTTCCTTCAAATTTAACAGAAGTCACTTACTATCATGAAAGTCATTTTCTTCTTCAACAGTTGCATCAACTTCCTTAGGTACAATACCTATTTCAGGGCTCTTGATACAAGTTGTAACCTCTGGTACATCAGCCAGGGGTCTTAATAACTCTTCTGATTTGGTAGCATCAATACTCCCCCTTGATTCAGTGGATTTGTTTGTTTCTTCGTCAGTATTATCAATAAACTCGCTGCTAAGCATTTCCTTTTTATCAAGTTCATGCAGCCTCTGCAGGGTTTCAATAGCAGCCTTTGTCGCCCATCCGATATATATAGTGTACCTGGAAGATAACAAGGCAATATGGTGAAAACATGTGAACTTTCGCTTGGTGGTATGTATACACTGGCGGCTTGATATAGTTCAACAAGATATTGCTTGCATGTTAGATATAGCTTTAGATCACTGCCACAAAAAGAGAAGTACCTTTCAAGATCCATCCCATCAGAGAGAAATGCTGATTTTATACGAGATTCCGAGTCCAAATAGACATTCATGATGGTATCAGACAAGTATCCTCCCCATTTAGCAATTTCAAGGAGAAAGTGGATATCTAGAGTAAGCTGTTTAAGATTCAAAATGTGAAAGAAGATCGATAATGAAGCATGAAGCACAAAGCAAACACTCTTCTTATTTTTGTATTTAAAACGGAATGATTATTGCTAGAAACTTGACGGTGTGCATAAAGTTTAATTTATTCTGAAAAAAAAAAAAGCATGTACCTGTATATACTTGCCACACCATTCATTTGGAAAATTCTCTTCAGTGATTTTCGAAGTTTCTTCTTTATCCAAAATCGTATCTAACATCATCTCCATCAGCTCAATGAATAGATCCTTTAACCAATTCATTTCTATAAGAGTATCATCGGCATGCTCTTTTAGATTCCTTAATGCGAAATACAATTCCTAGTAGTTTGATGTCCCAAAAAAAGAACTTTCTTAAGAGGCGTGTAAATGAGAAACACGACAACTATTTTGAGAGGGGATGAGTATATCACTAGCTCAACTGCTGACACATAACTGTGCCATGACTTTGGTTAATGGTCCAGTCTGTGAAAGGAAAACATACCTGGTAAGATATCGATGGCTCCAGATCAGTGCGACATGCTGGAGGAAGACATCTATGTCCACTTTCAAGTGGCCAGGATTTAAGAATTAGTTGCTTGCAGAATTGAGATCTTAGACGACGACAGTTCTCATTAATGAAGAGCTCATAATTATCAATCTCAAACTGCAAGTGGTAGGTATCACTGAACGCCCTCATAATCATACTGGAGAAGATTTGTGCTAGTTTTGATAAGTTAGAAATAAGAGAAACTCGTTGTTCTACTGACTCTGCAATGTTGATTCTTGAATCGACTTCCTTAATTTCTGTCTGATTCGTCAGTGCACTTTCGAGAATAGATGTATACTCTGTGAAAAGATCAAGAAGGCCTCTCAGAAGTAAGCCTTCCATCTGTAGTTGGATTAGCGGAAAAACTTCTTCAAGTATCCCCTATAATAAAACAACAGAACGCCATTATGTTCTTGCTTTACATCTTAAAGTTAGCTGAATTTCTTAACTGAGTGCACCCTAGTTCCTTCTCAACTGACTTGAACACTTCATGTACCTGATATGCTATGAATAGCCTATGATATGTATCCTAAGTTACTACGAACTTTTGCTATACATGGTGCAAAATAGAAATAAAACAAACCTGATTTAGTGTTATGAACTTGCGACCACTGTTGGTAAGCAGGCAATATTCTGATAACGGCTGGCCACTGTTGGCGAAATAACTATCAGATGACAAAATTCCTGATACTAGATATCTTCCCAGAACCCAAGTCTCACTTGAGGTAAAGATACTAATCACTTGCTTGAAGTGTTGTACATGGATCTGTAAGACTTCTTGTATACAGGGACGGATACGCTCCATCAAAGATGATTGCAATTTAATTCCTTGTGCCTCTAACAAAGAGCAATAAGCCATTGTGGATTGTACAGCCTCCACTGCTGTTGATAGGCCAGTACTTGGCTCTACCATGGATGTAACATAATTATTGAAACAGACCGAAAAAACTGCAGTTTGTTCCATCACCCACGAAAGTAATTCTGACTGATAAGATGAATTCTCACCGTGCAAAAGGGTGAAACTTTTAGCTGCTTGGGAGATCATGGAAAAGAAAAACTTGGAGACTTCACGAAGATATAGTTCGTGTGTATAGGCCTTGGAGAAAAACAAGTCATGTGTGCTAGCTGCAATTCGTAAATGATAAAACTTGAGCAATAATTGAGTTGCGAGATCACTTTCACCAATTCTACGGAGTCCAACCAACGCTTTCTGCAGTTCAGGTGCAGAAATGCGAGGATTTTTAGCTACATGTGTCAACTGATCTGCAATCATGGATGTCTTCTCTGATATTTTAGAGTTATAACGAATCAGTTCATCCGTTAAAGGGTTCTCCGCCAACTGGCTATCTTTGAAGAACTCAGCTTCTTTCTCCAAGAAAGAAATAGCTTCATCCACTCTATGTTCTGAAAGAAGCTCATCCAGAATTTCAGAAACCTCATCTGTGTGAGCATCAATAATGCTACAATCTGGTAAACTGTTTTCAAGATCTGTTTCTACCTTCTCCTCTTCAAGAAACTTTAACAAAACACAATTTGTAAGGTCTTTTATGATCCCTTTCTGCTTTGAAACCTGATACTTCAGTTGCAATAAGTCGCTCTCTAGATTTTTCGTTCCCTCAAATATCCTGCAAGGAAAAGACAGTAAATCGAGTTCTGGCTTGAGGGCTACATACATGTCGTATTAATTGGATTGCACACAGTAAGTGTTGACGTTTTGGCAACAAAGTGGCTGCACAATATACAGACGTACACCATTAATGTTTATCAGTATTAGAATAAAAAACAGCCTTGAGCTCACATAGGTCATACGCATTCGATAACAAGGGAAGATCTTGCTAGATTGGACTGCATGACAAAAAGGTATCGCATTACAACAACTGAAATCTCGCTAAGTGGAATATGGGGAGAGCAGTGTGTACATAGACCTTCAAAT
>JAPFFP010000113.1:17369313-17384213 GCA_026153255.1 Solanum medicagineum | reverse complement strand
ACCAAGCTCTAGGGATTGCTTTACTCCATACAAGGCTTTTTCCATGCATACCTTTCCCTTACTTTGTTCAGTACCAAATCTAGGAGGAATCTCCATGTACACCTTTCCTTCCAAGTTTCCATGAAGAAATGCATTCTTCACATCAAAACTGTTTGAAGTCCCTATCAAGATAAGTTGCACAAGACAAGAATTCTAATAGTGTTTTTTTGCAACAGGGGCAAATGCTTTTTGATAATCCACTCCATAAGTCTTGAGTGAATCCCTTAGGAACCAATCTTGCTTTGAATCTTTCAGTGGAACCATGAGCTTTATGTTTTACCGTGAAAACCAATTTGCAACCAACTTCTTGACAGTGGTGATGTGACAAGTTCCCAAATCTCATATTTTACCTAGGCCTTCATTTCTTCGGCCATAGCTTGCTTCCATTTGGAATTTGCAAAAGTGCTCCTCCAATTCTTTGGAATAGACACAGAAGCAATAAACAAGGCGAAGTCTCAATAGGAGGGATACAGAATTATAAGAGTATCAAGAAAAACACAGAATTATATGAGACAAAATTAGATAAAGAGTGTTTGGTGCAAGATCTGATTCCTTTCTTGTGAGCAATTGATAGTTCTAACAACTTAGGAAATGTAGATGACTCACTAGTGGTAGAAGGTTCGGCTTTGACAGATTACATGATTGCTTCTTCTATTTCTGCTCTATTTCTCCTCAAGTAACTTAGCAATCAGGTCTGCTCAAGTGCCCAATAGGTTCCTCCTGAATTCTTTCTCCAATTTCACTTTCCCTTGTGGTAGTGGTTTCAGCAATGGATTTAGGTAAAACATCTCAACTTCCTTATAACTCTCCCCTGAAGAGGTGATGGTGTAATACTGAAATAGAGCTCAAATTCTCAAAAAGTCGACAAAGGATCTCAAGAAAGGAGGATGATAGTATTTGTATCCTTTTTTGTGATGGAGAGTACCTAATAAAGATATATTTAAGAGCCCTTGTATCAAGTTTCCCAGAGTTCCTAGTGTGACAAATCAGACACACCCAATCACCTTTGGGGGAACAATATATTCATTCTATTGATAAGAGAGACAACTAATAGAATGACATCTCCCCCGTGTGGTTTTCGTAAATGCATGGTAAGCATAAGGGTCTTTTCCCTCCTAATAAATGTCTATTTTTCCTTTCAGCAACTTCATTTTGTGAACTAGTACAAAGACAACTTGTTTGAGAGATTATCCCATAAGACTCCAAATAAGCTCCTAAAGTTTTATCCATGTATTTTGCGCCATTGTCAGCTTGCATGATCTTTATCTTAGCTTTAAACCGAGCACAAATCATTTTATGAAATGACCAAAAGCGGGGGAAAACTTTACTTTTGGCCTTTAACAAATACATCCATGTCATCCTAGTCCAACAATTAATAAAAGTAACAAACCATCGACTACTAGACAAGGGAAGTGTTTGAATAGGACCTATACAACAACAACAAGAACATACCCAGTGAAATCCCACTAGGTGGGGTCTGGGGAGGGTAGCGTGTATGCAGATCTTACCACTACCTCGAGGAGGCATAGAGGCTGTTATCTATAGACCATCAGCTCAGGAAATAGGATACCATAAATCAAAATGAATAGTTGAAAAGGGATTTGTACTTTTATTATTACTCAAAGGATAAGAGTTTTTAATGGGCTTGGCATTTTCACAAGCAAAACAACAACAACATACCCAGTGAAATCCCACAAGTGGGGTCTGGGGAGGGTAGAATGTACGCAGACCTTACCACTACCTCATAGAAGTAGAGAGACTGTTTCCTGGATATTTACAAGCATCGCAAGACAAAGATTTAAACTCAAAACAAAGTAGGATATAACTTATTTAAAACAAAAATGATGGGTGTCCCAACCGTCTGTGCATTTACCAAAATCGTATTTCGAGATGCTTCTTTTCGTGGAGAATGCTACTGATAAAGAAGGGGCATACAATAACCCATTATCAAGAGGAATTTTCACTTGCTCGGCTCATAAAAAAGAATCAATGCATGTGGGTGGGCATGTTGACAAAATAATTAAGTTAATACCAATATGCTCCCTTTAACAATATAAGCTTTTAGATGAGTTGGTCAACAATTAGCTCGACAATTCGACATTTATGACCTACTACCTAATGCTTTTAAATGCTTATCACCTTTAGTCGAGCTCAATTTCATTTATTCTAAGAATGTATTGATTCTTCTGAAATTCAATAGTAATATAACCCAATATAAGAAATTGTGTATCCCCTCCCCCACCCACCCCCACCCCCAACAACCAAAAAAAAAAATAAATAAAAAGAAAGCAAAATTTTGTGTTAGGTAGAGGTAGCACGTGCTAGTGGATTATTATACATCTTTCTTGAAAAAAGTGTAATATTATTAACATCCTGTGCATTGAAAAACAATGTCTGCACGTTTGAAAAGTTATTTCAGCTGTTCTTTCCACGGGTGAATAAATTGACTTAAAATGTTGCATTCGTTACGTAATAGAATGAACTTTAGATAATTGTAGTCTTAAGATATGGAATAATTTCACTATATTATGTGTGACAAGGGGTAACGTTTATATTAGAATTATGAATTAGCTGCAAAAATCTGACAGAAGTAATGTAATTTTTAAATTTAATAGATCCGTTCGATTATGATAATTTTCATATCTGTGACTATGAGTACATGCAAGGGATTTTTTTTTTATTAAGTGAAGCAGATTTGCAGGTGCCATACCATTCCCTCTCCTGGTGCAAGAATTGGCTGGGACCTAAAGTGAACATAACAAGGACACCACAGGTATCACCATCATAGGTATAGATATCTAAGATACCATTGTCCCCCTGATCAGTTCAGTTGTATGACTTTGAAGGTTGAAATTGATATATTTTGGAGTTCATGTCTACAAAGATCATCTGTCTTCCTTTTTGGTATCTGATAATTTGTTTGATCTCATTCTTAGTCAAATTGGAAAACCACAACCATTGTTACCTCCTTTACTAGCACTACTTATGGGGAAGGCTTCTAATCATATTAAGCATATGAAAACAGCTCCAACACAATCTCACCATCCCACACAGACACATTAGAAGAGCTGCCTGATACATTATGATATGTCTGACAATTGTCAGTAATTTGTCGGATACTTGAACGTTTGATGCTATACATTTTAAAGATCCCCACCTTTTCCTACAAAACAGTCCCTTGGGCTTTAGCATTCATCTCTCAGTGTTAGTGTAGGCCCAACAGTCCTGCTTCTGAGTGCAGTTGGAACTACACCCATCTGGTCTCAGGTTGGGCAGTCAGGGTCCGAGAAGGGTAATAAAGGCAGCTACCCGGACTGAATGATTTGTGCCCTTAATCCTAATTAATCATTCTTCATGGAACAAAAATTGACCTCCATGGAAAGGATGGTTCATTTGGATCGAGGGCCTAAATAACCAAGCGATGCAATGTTATTTCATTAGATCCCTTTCACCTAATTGGCTTCATGTGGGAAACATAACATATTCATGAAAATGCAGTCACATGATCTCATACTTTAGTTTTCTGCTAAGCTTGCTTATGGATGATTTTAGCATTTATATTGGTTACTCACTGACAGCTGCAGCTCTATCTTACTCTCTGTCTTTGACAACATCAGTCAGAGCATGATGGCTCAGACGTACAAGTGCATCAAAATATAGACCATCAACATGGTGAAGATATCCTTCCCAATATGACAAAGTCACCTACGGTGAAGTACATAACCTATTATGAGGATTCTGAAAGTTCCCCAGGAACAAGAACAGCAGTTTGGGAGCTTGATAAAGGTATCTGAAATAATTTCCTTAATCTTATTTTAAGTTTCCTAAATAAATTTTTTGGTTATTTAACCCTCTCTCTCTCTTTGCTCTGTTGGCCAGAATATATATATATCTTTCTTCTGGTTCATCATCTGATATCCTACGGCTCATTTGTGTCTGTTCTTTATCTGTTTAATATCCAAAGGCTGTGGAATGCAGTTATTTCTCACCCATTATTTCTTCGCTTTGCCAGTTTCCCCTCTGTTTTCATATTTTTTAGGGTGGAGGCCAAATTTGCCCCTGAACAATGCGAAATTGAATTTTTTTTGCCTCTCCATTAATAGGTCACCTGTGCTGAAATTTTTTGTCTCTCCATTAATAGGTCACCTGTGCCGTCGCCCTTATAGATTTAAGACATGTGTCCCGATTATACACCACCCTTTTCACTGTACCACTTTCCCCTCTCCCTTTTTATACCAACCCCCACCTATTCTTGTTATACCCAATCCCAACTCCACCGTAAACTCAACCATAATCCACCGCTAAAAGTCATCCCTCTCCAGATTTTACTCACATGCAACTTCGTTACCAGCTGCATTTTCTAAATCCACTGAACCATCAGATTCAGGCCCATATGACACTCTCCTTGACTATAGCTTCGCGTATCTCAAACTTGGTGGCACAAGCTAAGCTATGATCATCACAATTTGACCCATAAACGATGAAACAAAACTAATAATAATAAGAACCCTCATCAACATCGAGCATTATGTTCCTCAGAGAAAAAAACATCCAGCATTACCCTCTTCACCGCTAAAATTGCCAGAGCATCGGCGACTGTGGCCTGGCCACCAACGCTGGCCTCTTGATTCACATGAAACATATCTACTCTTGCCATTTCAACAACCCAGAATCAAGATATAACTTTCTTAGCGTAAAGATCATTAACACCTTCAAAATTAAAACTTCGAAGGATTTCGACATCCAAGATTCAATTTTCTCGCCATCTCAACAATTCCAGAAACAAGAAAATAAACTTTTCCAAAGAAAAGATAATATTAACACCTTAATTGAAACTTTGGAGGAACCCACCTTCCAATATTCAATCTATTTTTTTATTTGCATGCTGTCTAGTGCTGCATGAGTTAAGAAATGCCTAGCTTCTGGCTCTACTAGCATGAAACATTTAAGTGGTGTTGGATTAGGTGACCTATTAGCTCCCCATTTCTAAAATTTAGCTCCAAACTAAAGAAAGAGAAGAGACGGGTGGCTATTCATGGTGATTTATAGTGGAGCGGGGTTTAAAAAGAATAGGTGGGTGGGTGAAAGGGGAGAGAGGAAGGGGTTTGGTCAAAAGGGTGGTGTTTAATTGGGTTCGGGGAGGGGGTTCAGAAGAATGTCTGCATATGGCAAAATCATCTTTTTGGATTGAATGGGCTTTTATGAGAAATGGAGAAATTTGATACATAGTTATTTATGAAATGAAGACTTTGGAGTGCTTATGGATGGTGTGCGACATAGGTAATTTCAAGCTTCTCGAGGATTGCGACAGGGATTCCAAACCTAGCCTGTTGATTTTTGTTGAAGAAGTGCTAATGGTATCATTGAAAATGATCACATTTTTCCATGCTTTGAGATTGTGTCCAGCAATCTCCTACTTTCTCTTGATAAAAATGTTCTAATGTTATATAATAGCCATAAACAGAATCTTGAAGAAGAAAATCATTTTGGAAAGAAGAGACTGATTGTAATGGCCAAAAAAGCTTTCATAATTGGACGAATCAGACTAATTAGAGACATATTAGTCCACAAGACTCGTCTGTAGGGAATAAATGAGACAATTTTGGAATGGCGCGGGCACTGGTGACCCCATCTATTAATAGAGCGCTAAATTGTTTCATTTCAGGGCAAATTTGGCCCCTTGCCCTAATTCTTATAAGCTCGCTCTCTCGCTCTCTCATAATGGAAACATTCTTTTTTTTTTTTTTTTGGTTCTGATAATGGTAACATTCTGTATTCTGGAAACAGCCTGGTAGTTGTAAGGTCTACGCGTACACTCTACCCTCCCCAAACCCTACTTTGTGGGATTCACTGGGTAGGTGGTTTGATGTTAATGTTAACATTCTATATATTAACTGGGGAACTCTTAACAATTATAGTCCCCAAACAGACAGTTACAAACACAAAATCATTCCTATCTATTCCTTTTACAAATTGTCTAAAACATCAAAAATGTCTTCTGCTTCCCCTAAACGTTCCTGTTTACACCAAAAATAAAACAAGGATAAACAATTCATTTTCAGCTTCCATATGCTACACTGTTTATTCTCAAATCATCATTGATTTCGCTTTTTCCACACAGCCATGCTGGGATAATCCTCCATTCTCTTCCTGGCTGGACCAACTTCCTTCTCTGTTCCAGCTATACAGTATTTCCTTAGCTCTTGCTGGCATTACCCAACTGATTCCCCTCAAATTTATGAATTTTCTATGGATCTGAGCTGTCCAGTTACAATGTAAAAAAAGATGCTCTGTATTTAGTTTTCCTTTATTAATTTTATGAGCTCTATCTAGTATGACTTGTACAAACATTCAACATTTCATTCTTGTCAATTGATAATTACTTGAGGCCACTCAGTAGCTTATTATGACTGTCAAATTAATTCTAGATAATGTCCAAAAGTTTGTTGTAATTGAAGATTTCAAGAAGAAGAAAAAGCTTCTTTGTATTTCTTGGTGAATATACAACCCATGAGAATGAGTACTTGTACAATGAGTCCTAATAATACTAAATAAGGAACGACAATATCACATAATCAATTACATCCAATATAATGTCATTCTACTCCTTTAATTAAGCTAAAAAAAGTGTGTAAGGATGTTGCATATGCCCAACTTGCAAACCAGTGTAAGGAAAAGTTGGTCTGGTGGCTGCACTTGGAGGGGCAGCATCCCTATCTTCGGCATCAGGGAGTGCTGTCCACAGGGTGTGGCTGTACAGGCACTGGCTATGGGGCATCGCGGCGCTGCCTGCTGACGGCACTGGCAACGGCTATCAATGGGGAGACATAGGCACAGGTGCACTTATCACTTGGCGCGGACAAGATGGGGGACCATGGCTCTAGGCGCTTGTTGACAGGGCACCGTGAGCATAACCAAGGGGTCTGGGGCATAGCTGGAAAGCAGCCTATGACATGCAATGCATGCTCAGCATTATTGTAATTATCAAACTACGCAAAAGATCATCCTAAATTTTGTTCTTGGATAATTTCATTTTTGGGAGACACTGAAATTCCCAGCTTGCCTGATTAGCATGCTTTGAGAGTTTGTCCAATTCCATAGATTAATGTTACTTTTCTGGCTTCCTTCATCGGTTTAAGATGGTTGCGAGCATTTGTACTGGACATAATTAAACATGGTACATCAATGTATACCTCAAACCAATCTAGCATATAGGATATCCAGCTTCCATGTGATGCAGTATTAAAGACCTTGTACATCTGCATAGCATAAATTTGGTAATGTTGGATTGTTCTAGATGTAAGGTGTTGAATCAACCTTAGACATCTTACACCTCGTGGATCTTCGATCTGATGACTGTAAATTTTCTTGGGTAGCAAATCACAGGAACATTGTCAGATCTCCAGTTTTGATGCGGGAGCTATGGCTTGAGATGTGGCATGATATTCATCCTGATAAAAAGTCTAAATTTGTTACAAAAGGTGGTGTCTGATTCCTCTTATCTTCTTCTATGAAAGTTGAGTTTCTATTGACATTGTACGTATTAAAACAAAAAGCAAAGCGTGGGCCTCTGAGGGATGAGGACTGCTATTGGGATTACGGGAAAGCGCGTTGCGCATGGCCAGAACATTGTGAATACAGGTAAGAATATTTCAATTGAAGTTTGCCAAAAATTTCTCCTTTTCTGTATTTAGGGCACTTTTCTCTGGTTTCAATGATGCAGGTATCTATTTGGTGATGTTCACCTGGGACAGAGTTGCAGATTGAAGAATTCGTCATCTTATCTCCTGTCTCACTATGTGTGATTTTTAAGGTGTGCTTCTTTCTTTGTTAGAAGGGATAAGAACATTTCAGCTGCTAATTATCCTAAGGAAGCCTAAAATGAGAATCAAAATACGTGATAACAGGACCAACACTTACTAAAATTACGGGTACTTATTAGTCGGTTCGGTTCCGATTTTGTGTATTACCTGTTCGGTATATCGGTTTTTTATTTGTATACACATTAAACGGATAGCCAAACCAGTAAGATATTTGCTATCAGTTTTCTTCTAATTGGTTAGCTGTCCTTAATGGTTCGGTTTAAGCAATAAGAAAATGCTCCTCTAATTTTTCAACAAATCCCTTTTAGTTAGATCACTCCTATTAGTCCGAATTTTCAGTTCTAAAGTTCAAACTCTGTGTCATCAAAATCACTTTTTGCACTATAGAATAACACTATTAAAACTGTTGTACTATTCTGTTTATTCAAACATTCAATAAGTTAAACATTTTTTTCATCCTTCGGGATGGCCCATTGGTTTGGGCTTGAGACTTTCATATTGGAGTCTCAAGTTCAAAACCCCTTGCCAGCAAAAGCAAAGTGTTTGCCTTCTGGGGCGAGCTCGTCGTACCGGACTTGTCTAGTGCGGGTTACCTCTTCTGTGTGATTTGCAAGCTATATTGCACAGAAGTGGATGTTTAACCTGTGCACACCCGAAGGGTAAAAAAAAAAAGAGAAAAAGTTAGCATTTTTCATTAAGATATAAATGCTGACATTCAACTACAAATATCTTCTAATGTAGGTGCAGAATAATTGTTGATTATTTTAATTTCTTCTTGCAGTATATTCATACTAAGACACTAGTTATGGTCCTAATTCACGATTCAAGCTCAATTTCTTTTAACGTACAAAGAGGAGCAAACTAATTTCAAATTGAAAACATCTTGATGCTAAAGCAAATATTTCCTTTGGATTTCAAGTTGAGCAACAATTTTAAATACAAAAGAGATTGCAGAGAAATGTCACTTACCCATTCGTTTAGTGATCCACTAAGTATTCTTCAAAGGTTTGATACATAAGCATGCATATAATAGAGGATAAAAAGATAACTTATAATCTTATTGGGTTGTCGATTTAACCATTAACTAAAACCGTAGTCCAATAAAAAAGTTCACAAAATCATTTATAACCTTAACCCAATAACTGGATACCAATAAACCAAAAACATTTTTTCAGTTCGGTTAATCAGTTAAGCTGGTCTTTACACACCCCTGAATGTAGTTTGTGTTTCAAAACAAGGGATGTTCACTTATTCCCCATTTACCTTGAGATTTACTTTTACATACCTCAACTGGTCAAGGAATAAGCTGCTTATTTCTTGAAGGGAGCAAAATAATGGTGGTCCTTTTATTTTACTACTTGATCAAAAGAGATGGTCATTTTATTTTTTTACTTATATCTAAAAGGATGGTCATTTCATCTTATAATGTATGGTTTCGTGATATTCGTGGTGCTTTGAATTCTTTAGTTGTGGGAGGCAAAAAGTGGCAACTTTTTAAGTGATACTTCTGTGATTTCCCTCGATTAAATCATATCTGATGCTCTTGACTATCTTTCTGAGAGATGAAAAAAGTTTGGATTGGCAGCTGTAGAATTAGGTTTCTCTCCAAAATGGGAGCTTCTGAATTCAAGAACCTTAAACACAAGGGGCATTATTAATAATAATTAAAAGATATTGAGCTGAAGCTAGAAAATTCTACAGAAATAATAGCAAGTCTGCTAAAAGAAATCAAGTGTATTCACTATTGATAATGATGTGGAAGACCAAACTTCCGTTTTACAACTGTGATAGTTCATCACTTTCAAAAGCACCAGCGCCAGGGGCTGCCGTAGTAAGGTCCAGGGGTTCATCCGAGCCTCACTCGACAGAATTACATTGTTTATACATGAAAGTTCTGTTTTATGTATATGACTATATGTAGTAGATGTTGAACCCCCTTCGACTTCTTTATGTGTTTACTTCTTCATGTTTTGAACCTAAATCTTGAGATTGACGCTGGCAGTGACAATCTTTTTACCATAGAAATTTTGTTTGAAGGAACAAGTTTTCATGTGGTTTGCAGAAACAGATGTACATTCCACAAACATTAGAAGAACAACGCCAAATGATTCAGAGAGCAAAGACTGGTTTTTCATCTGGACAGCATCACATCGAACTTCGTCTTTGTATTGTAAACTTGGAGAGGATCTGGACCCCCTGTACATCCAAAATGGAAGAAATTTGTAGAGTATCAAATTCTAGCAGTAGAACATGTTCAACATCAGAAAGAACTACAGCGTCGAGTCAAGACAGCTCTCTTCATTTTACTGAAGACTCTGATGATCATATATATGCATTGGTGTTTTGGCGTCAATAATTCTGATAATTAAGTCCATATGTTGAGACTTCAATGGTTAGTTCTTACTAATATTTGGATAATTGAAATACACAATCCAAGTTCTTACACAATCAAGCACGAGTAGTCTTCAACAGCACGTAATCGGAAAACCAACGCAGGGTACGTCCAGGTGCTGATGCTAGAGCTGAAAAAGGACAGGATAGTACTTAAATGGTTTTTAGGTGATTTGTGGCGTCAACCTCTCCAGCTTATCATTTTTCTAATTTCTTCTTGTACAGAGGATAAAATTTGAATCTTTAAGTACAGGACCTATCCTATTCTCAAACCCTCTACTGAGCTTAACCCTTTTCTTGCATCCTTTGTATTATCACGACTGACATAGAATTAGCTGATGCTTATTTACTAGATATCATCGTTGTTTCTTCTTCGGAGAAAGAACTTAATGGCTCAGAGTGTGAAAGATTACGTTTTGATGAGAAACAACAGAAGAATAAGGAAGATAGTATCAAACTGAACATTAAGATTTGTTTTCCATTGCTTCATCTCTGAATCATTAATGAAAATATAATATAATTGTAGTGAAATCTTTGCTGGAAGAGATACTATTAAATAGTAAAAATGACATTATCCCTAGACTTTAAGAACACACACAGAAATTTTGAAACACAACTTATGAACATCATCAGGAAGAACCATCCCAACTTCAATCAATAAAAGAACTGAGATTTAAGTAAAGAAGATGGTAATTGCTATAGCTAACAGTAACTATCAGTGCAAATAGTAGGGGACAATAATAGTATATGGGTCACCTGTCTTAGATGAATAACTTACCATTTACTCCTTTTTCATAGAAAATTAATCTATGCAAATCATCCATCTTTGAAGTCTAGGATTTTACATTTATTAGATTAAACATTTTTAAAATTCAATCCTATATTAGAGACAAGTATTGAAAACACTTGTGAACTTGGTGTAAGTAATCAGGTTCAACCTTAAATTGTTGATAGCCTTAAAAACACACCTTTATTTAACTAGCTAAATTTAAATACACTCTCTAACAAACATTCCTTACAAGGTCAAAATTTAGGGTGTATTTTCCTCATTGCAACATTGGAGGTATATTTTAAGTTCAGTGAGCCAAACAAGGAGACATTTTAACATTGTCAATAGTTAGAGAATGAAATTAATAATTCACGTCATCAATATTTTTCGCAGGAGTTAAACTTCAGTGACATTAGGAATTCAAGAGTCTTTTTAAACATAAACTTCCTCGCTCGCAGTGACTTTCCATCTACCCTTTTCGAACAATCCTCGTCCCCTAAACCTTATTTTTCCAAAATCCAATATGCAGATGTTGTTGTTACTCTCTTATCTCAAATTAACTTGTCAAATTTTGACTTGAGAGACCTATTAAAAAAATATGTATCGGCAAGTCAATCTTTCAACTTAAGACTTCAAAAAGAGGAAAACTTGCACCAAATTCACCCAACAACCTGAGAAGCGTGCCACCCATCCCAGCACCACATAAGGACTAGAAAGAAGCTGCGGAGAGGGGTAAAACAATAAATTCATGCAAAAGTATGCAAATGACCTTAAAGGTCATTATATTCAAATTCATCCAAAAAAGAATAAAAAAGCATACAAAGTTAAATAGCTTACAATTTTAATTTTAAAAATTATTTTAATTTAAGCAACTAAAATAAATCAATTCAAACCGTCTCGATTCGATGGTAGTTCATCACGACCATGGGCTCAATGGTCCCAAAGACAATAATACAATTATGTCTTCAATCTATAAAATATAGTATATTGACTGCAGTGGCAATGATTTGGACATTATTTCTTCCAAAGTAATTGACAATGCCTCAAATATATAGCATTAATAGTATCAAACTTTATTTTTGGTCCACACTTGCCATTTTGTATTTATGGGAATGTGCATTTATTCTGCATTTTAAAATTATGATGATGCCAAAAAAGCCCCCTACACAAAGAAAATGATGGGCCTCATCCACCTATTTGTCTCGTGACTATTGATTGATTTATTTGAAGGAATATTGTAGACTTTATTTTGTGAGCTTAATAATTCATTGCTTTTCTTGACAATAATAATAATAATATATAAAATATATATGCAATTGCATCTTATACCTAACAAGTAAATTATAATATTACTCACTCCCTTCGTTTCGATACGATTTCCTTATTAATTCGTTGAAAAAAAATATTTAACTTTCTTATTTTATCTTTATTGAAAAAATGAAGTGACTTTGTTGTTTATCATGAATATTTCTTTTCACACACCTCTCCATATCTATTGAAACCTAATTATTGGGTTAACTTTAACATCAGTTGATGCTAGTGTGAGACTTGATTCTGCCGATTGTATACATTGCAGGATCCGCTTCAGAAAATAGATTTTTAAGCCTGCAGATTCAAGAGTTAAGTTAGAGTTTGACTAGTTAAAAGCATGAAAAATCATAATCTTGAAAATAAGGTAAATGACTTACTACTATATTAAACAACATACTCAGTAGAATTTCACAAGTGGAGTCTGGGAGGGTAAAATATACGCAGACTTTATCACTACCTTATAGAGATATAAATGTTATTTCTGGAAGAGCCTCAACCCAAATATATCAGTCCCAAAAACAGAAAATGCTAGGCACAAAAATGACTATAGTGGAAACTGAAAAGTAATTGGAAACTCATAAATACAATAAAAGTAGCAAAATAAATAAGAATGATTTGCTCAATTGACAAAATATTAGATATGCCATTACGGGTTATAACATTAGATAATGAATTGCAAATTCTAGTGATTACGAGTTTTAACAATTTAATTACAAGTTATAACAAATATATACATTATACCCCTTCCATACAAATTACATACTCAAATCTGTTATGATATATGTTTGAGTATGTAATTGGTATGAATTGGGGTATGATGTATATATTTGTTATAACTTTTAAATTTTTAAAATCCGTTATTCATATTATGTAATATTACAACCCGAAATAACATATATAATATTTGTCATTTTAGCAATCTTATAATAAATAAATACCAATCACAATCCAATATATAATGAGTACTTGCTACTATATTAAGTTGAAATAATTTAATGAGATAAAATTTTCTTATAATGGCAATGTAAAATATAAACTAAGGTCACTAGATATGGCTTACCAAATGTTTTGGCTTATTGAAGAATGATAGATAAGGAACATTCACGGGTTGCTGACTTTATGAGTAAACCAAACTACATAACTTTAGGATAGTAAGAATCTCCCACTAGTCACATGCATGTTTTTAGAGTAGTTTTTGTTTTTTTTAAGTGTAAAAACAATCTATACTATATTAAAAGTGTGAAGATCTTTAAAAATGTTGATTAAATTTTTTGCCCTTTATTAGAAGACTTCGTTTTAGATAATATTGTCTTTTTTATCATTTTTTAAATATTGATATAATAAACATAATAAAATTTAAATGAAGAAGGTTTTTTATTATAACTAAATTCCTACTCAAATAATCCGTTTTCAACTAAATACACTTGATCCAAAAAGAAAATAATAAAAAAATATTTTCAAAATAATAATAATAAAAGTTTTCCAAAACAAGGAAAACATTAAAAAAAAAAACCCAAAAATCCCCCAACCCACGTCACCACACAAAAAAAGGTTCAATAACTATAAAAAAAAATAAAAACTTTTGAAAAAAATCTCGATCAAAAAAGAAAACAATAAAAATTTAAAATAGCAATAAAAAAAGGTTCTACAAAAAAAAAAGGGACGTGCGAAGCAAAAAAATAATAATAATAAAGACTCCTAAATCTTCTTTATTTGATAGACTTCTACTTCTTCCTTATTTAAATCAAGAAACGCTAAAAAAGATTCTAATTTACCATGGGTTCTAATTAGTGATAATATCTATATATAAAATATTTAAAATAAATAAATAAAAAGTTGAACATGATTATATTGTTGTTTTACATATAATTTGAATTATTTTTCTTTTGAATTTTTTACCTCCATACATCTTACGTTGTTTAATTTTTTCTATGTTGTCGTATTTTGTATTTATCTATCTAAATCATTTATTTTTTTAATAACGTGATTTTAGTTTATTTTGTAGCATTATTGGCATAATTCATGAACTCTACCTTTTCGAAAAAATAGAAAAGGGATTGACAGTGACGTGATGATTTATCTTGTTGTTGAGTAATGCATTCATTTTTTACATCAAATTTAGATTTATAGTATTTATTATTGAAATATTTACCTTACCACAAGTAATTATTTAATTTTTAAATAACTATACATACTTAAATTTTCTCTTAACAAATTAACTTCATGTTTCTAATTCGAAGGTCGTAAAAAAGTACTACACAAAGAAGGGAAGACAATCGTTCGAAGCAGTACTCATGCTTAGAGAGAGTAAGCAATATCCAATATCAATTTATTATTTTTAGTAAGAACAATCCTACTAATAGAAGTTGAACCGATAATTCTTTGAAAAAAGTTTATTCCTAATATTAGACTTTTAGAAATAATAATACTTAAATATATTTAATTGTATTCTTTTTTTTTTTTTTAGTTTTTCCACTATTCATTACAAACTTGTATTGTTTTTATGCTATATAGAAAACATGTTAATAAAAAAAAAAAGGTTAAGTGCACAAAAATTAAAGTTAACT
>JAPFFP010000113.1:17350803-17369213 GCA_026153255.1 Solanum medicagineum | reverse complement strand
TATATTTGATTGTATTCTTTTTTTTTTTTTTAGTTTTTCCACTATTCATTACAAACTTGTATTTTTTTTATGCTATATAGAAAACATGTTAATAAAAAAAAAAAAGGTTAAGTGCACAAAAATTAAAGTTAACTTTATCGTATGAGTATTCGCCAAAAGCAAAATAATAATAATAATAATAATAATAATAATAATAATAATAATAATAATAATAAAAGCTTAAAAATATTTTTATACAATTAATTTTTTGAGTCTTATTAATGACAAACGTGTCTTTAGTGATTTATCCTTTTGTGGAAGAAACATGTTAAAGTAGAGTCATTATAGTTTTTTATATATTTTTTTAATTATTAGATGTATGATACACATACTAAATTAATACAACAACAAAATTACCTCGGTGCCTCAAAGGCTCCTGCCCATTGCGGGGTAAGGGGGGATCGGATGCACGCAGCCTGATCCCTGTGTTGAAAAACATAGCGTGACTGTTTTCGGATACACATACTAAATTAATATTACTTTAAAAATATGAAGGTCCATAGAAATATTGATTGAATTTTTAACTTTTCATTAAAAGGCTTTGTAATAAAAAAATTATCATTTACTATTCTTCTCAAATTATTATTTGATTGTACTTAAATATTTAAAATTAAGGAGTTCTAAAATATAAGATAAAATAAAAATATATTTTTTAAAAATTAAAAAGTCTCAAATATATGAGGAGAGGAAAATATAAGGTAAGAGATATTACGAGAATTAATAATTAAAGAACCCTAAAATGTATAGCAAGAGAAAAATATATTTTAAAAATTAAGGAGTCATAAAATATATAGTAAGAGAAAATTATTTATGGTAAGAGGTATTAGGATAATTAATAATTAAAGAATCCTAAAATATATGTAGTAGGAGAAATTTGAAAATTAAGGAATTCTAAAATATATGATAAGAGAAAATTATATGGTAAGAGTTTTAAGGTTTTCTCTCATCAAAATGTATGAAGTTTTTTATATTCTTGAATTATTTGTTATTAGTCAAAATTCTTAAAAAAATTGATAATTTCTTTTACATTCTGTCATTTTTATTTTTAATTATTTTAAGAAATATCATTCTCATTAGTATTTTTTATGTAACATTATTATTTAAAAAGGTCAAGTTAGTTGAAATAGTTAAATATGATATATTAAGAATCTACGAATATTTATAGTATTTAATTTAATAATGTTGATATGACGCACACGTTCAACGCATGTATGCTAAACTAGTAAATATAAAATTTACTTGTGCATCACATGATTATATAAAAAAAATTAGTAGATTTAACAAAATGATCATATTTTATTGAAATTTAGTAGAAATAGATGACATAAAACCTTCATGTATGTATACACAAAATTAATGATAATTCATTCGATTGATTTAATTAATTATGTACATCAAATTTTTATACTTAATCAACAATTGATAAAATTTATTATCTGAAAGGGAGAAAAAAAAAGAGTCCTATATAAGAAGAAAAGAAGACGATCTTGATTTTAACTTAACGTTAAAAATTAGCTCATGAATGGAGAATTGTCCACACAAAATTTTCACACTTAATCAACAATTGATAAAATCTATTATCTGAAAGGGAGAAAAAAAAGAGTCCTAGACAAAAAGAAAAGAAGACGCTTGATTTTAACTTAACGTCAAAAATTAGCTCATGAGTGAAGAATTGTCTAAATCTATATAAGGAGACAATCAATTTTATTAATCATCAATGTGAGATTTCTTAACTCTTTACACACCATCTCACGTCTAAGGCTGCATATCTGAAGCACTAGCAATTTAATTTGGGAATCCAATATTGACTGAGATGCATCTCACTCTGATATAATATTAAAAAAATAAATCTTGAATCTAATTCAATCCCAAATACTAAATAAGTGAGAGATTTATTACTTGATATAGAATAAAGATCAGTGACCACAATCAAATGTATGTAAGTATCATATTCCTCCAAAACGTTTTGATTAATATAGATGACTAAATTCTTCCATTTTTCTCTTATTATTCATTACTGAAAAACACAATTTTGTTATTGTTTTAAATTGAAGTTAATTGTTGAAAATTGAATTTCATAGGATTTGTAAATTCTGGAAGAATACTGCCACCACTTTAATTTATTGGGAGGCCTAAATTCCTTTTAAGGACAAGATTACTCTATCGAAACCAAATTATTTAATTCCATGCTTCTGAGACCTATTATGATTTTTCAAACATAATATAATCACCGCTCTAATCAAGGTTCTTAATAACTTAATTGTGGTTGTTTAATTAATTCTCGAACTCATTATAGTATTAATGTACGAAATATAGTTAAATAATTCGTGAGAAGTAAATTATTTAATAAGAATCCAATGGATGCATTTATCTATTTGTGATTAACGCGTATGAGAATATGAACAAAAAATATCTCTCTCTCTCTTTTTGGTTTTCTCCTCGGTATTAAAGTCCACATTGGAACTTTGACCGATTCAAATCGTGCACTGGGCCATTGTGTGTGGCTCTTCCAACTCGATTTTCTCCATACTCAAAGCTCAAGCTCGTGCCTTTAGTTAAGGATAAAGTAGTCTCTCACTGCCCCACAATTCATGATGGTGTATCAGAAAACTCTTATTATATGACTGTTGGTGTTTATTGACCATGTATGTTGCCAGCGTCAAAACCCTTATCCTGCATAGTGATGGAATTAGAATTTTCACAAAGAAGTTCAAAAAATACACATAAACTATTCAAAATGGGTTCGACATTCATTATATATACATACAATTATTTTAACCCATATAAAATAATATAATTTTTATGGAAAAAGATTCTAAATTTCAAAATTATTTTAACTCATATAAAAACAATATAATTTTCACCGAAAGTTCCGATGAATCCTTGACCACAAGTTGACTCCACCACACTCATCCTATATATATTTTTGCTAGCTTTTAACTTCATCACTAATTATATAAGCCATCAAACTATATTCTAAAACTGTGAAAGTTCTTTTTCATATATAATTTAGGTGTTTTATGAACATTATGAAGATGAAAATGACATTACCATCTTCATTAATAGGATTAATATTATTTCATTATTGTTTTGTGCTCAATTTAGTTTCAGCCCAACTTCAAGTAGGATTTTACAATTCTACATGTCCACAAACTGAAAATATTGTTCAACAAGCTGTGCAGAATCAGTTCAATATTGATCGTTCCATCACCGCAGCTTTGCTACGCATGCATTTTCACGATTGCTTTGTCAGAGTAAGTTGACTACACGCCTTTTTCTTTTCAGTCTGTCTCAAAAAAAAAGGTTACCTTATCAAAATTAAAAATATTTGAAAAATGAGGACAAATGATACGCGCTTTCAAAATTTAAGAGTGTAAATATCATTCAATTTGAAATAGAGATGTACAATATTTAACAAAGTCCATGATATATTGTTCCTATAAATGTATTTTAGGGTTGCGATGCATCGATACTCATAAAGTCAACAAAGTCTAAAAAATCAGAGAGAGAAGCTGGCCCAAACAAAACGGTTCGAGGCTATGAGCTGATTGATAAAATCAAGAAAAGCCTAGAAACTTTATGTCCATCAATTGTATCATGTGCTGACATAATTGCACTAGCAACTAGAGACGCTATAGCATTATCTGGAGGGCCAACTTATTCCATACCAACTGGTAGACGCGATGGCCTAATTTCAAATATAGCAGATGTAAATTTACCAGGCCCATCCCTTGCAATTCCACAAGCTCTTCAATTTTTCACGAATAAAGGACTTACCTTAAATGATATGGTGACACTATTAGGCGCTCATACAGTTGGAGTCGCACATTGTAATTTTTTTCAAGATAGGCTATCGCCGGTGCCTGATAAAACTATGGATCCTACTTTAGCTGCTCAATTATTAAAAACTTGTAGTGCTAAAAGCACTGCAACGGCGTTTTTGGATCAAAATACATCTTTTACTGTTGACAACGAGTACTTTAGACAAATTACGTTACGAAAAGGTATATTGAAAATTGATCAAGAGCTTACTTTGGATAAGTCAAGTGCTCCAATTGTTACAACTTTGGCTGCCAATGAGAATGAATTTAGACAAAATTTTGGAAATGCAATGATAAAAATGGCAAGTATTGATGTTCTAGTTGGAAATGCTGGAGAAATTAGGAAAAATTGTGGGGTTTTTAATTAATTTTCGAAAATTAGAAGACCGATGGATCGAAAGGTTTTTTAAGGAAGCATACTGATGTTTTATTTTACTAAAAATATTAGATATGTGTTTTTGTCTTATTTTATATATGGGAATTTTGATCTTGATAAATTGTCTTTTTTTTATATTATGATGCACATTTATATGTGTATGTATTATTGCACGGTGAACAAGCTAAATTGAACTTTTTATGGTGAGTTTTGACACCTTATAAAACCTCCCTTTTGTAATGTTATTATGTAAATGGAGTGTTCATATTAATATAATATCAAGTGTGTTTTATGTTGGTTTATTATCTTTGTCTTGCATCCTTTTTTGCGCTTCAAAATATATAGTTTCTTTTGAAGATATATTCTAACAAAGAATTATTTCTACTTTATAGATTTGTAAGTTTCATAGAGCGACTGAGAAAGTATCACTATTAATCGATTGAGATGTTATGTTTTATTATTAGGGATTAAAAGATATATCAGAAATATCTCAACATAGGCAAATATATGATATGGATTTATATAATACCATTATAGTTTGAAAAAATTATAATTATTAGTTGTGATTAAGGTTTTGTTACTATTTTCTCTTTCTTCTCTTCCCCTCCCTTTCTGCAATTTCTTGTCAGATGTATATCAGTGGCATATATATACAATTATTTGTCAGATATACATATACAATTCACCTTTCTCCACTCTCCCTCTCTCGCTCGCTTCTCTCCTTCCTCTCCCAGTCCCGCTTGAGATATATAAATACATATGTATATTAGTTACACATATATAATTATTTGATAGATATACACATGCAATTTGACAAATATGCATATACAATTCACCACTCTTCTCTCGCCTCTCTCCTCCCTCTATTGATCTCGCTCATCTCTCCTATAATATGTAGCTACGAATCGTAATTTTAGCAAACTATAATTATTTTACTTATTATATTTCAAGTGTTTGTTCTTTTTGAAAAATTTCTTTTTTTTCACCATCAGAAATATTATTAGCCTGTATGCACCTAGAAAAGAAGGAAAAAAAAGAACCCAGACTTTCAAAACTATCCACTTTGCCTAAAAAAGAAGGGTACAATGAAAGAAAATCTTAGAATCGAAAGTTTCATAACACACATCAATACCTGAATAATGTATGCATAATTAATTTCAAGTTAGTTTTTTTTTCATTGGTATCATAATCATAGCATCATTTAGATGTGTTCTTTCCTCTATTTTATGGTTTACAATTTGATAAAAAGTAGATTTTTTTTGTCCTTTGAAAGATATTGCACGCCAAAATATTTAGGAAAATCATATTGATCAATGTTCATGCTTTCAAAAGTGTTATATCCTTTTGTGTAGGTTAATAAAGCTTAAATCACAGGGTCTTTTCGAAAGCTTTTCAAAAATATATTATTTGTAAAATTTTATCATGGGATGAAGAGAGATAATAGAATCTATAGATAAATGCCCAAAGTCTTGGCTTAAAACCTTCCATCATTGGAAAAATATTTTCAATGGTGTATCATACGTAAAATTTTGTTATTGTTTGTGATCATTTAAAATTTATTAAATATAAATTTTTAAAATAATTTAAATTATATTAAATTTGTGAATATATTAATCCAAATAAATAATTTTTCAAAAAGCGCAAACATTTGGAATATAATAAGGCAAAAAATAGCTATAGTTTACTGAAATTATGATTTATAGCTACATATTATAGGAAGAGGCGATGGAGATGGATAGAGGGGCGAGGAAGGTAAGTGAGATCGAGAGAGAGTCAAGAGAGGCAAATTGTATATGTATATTTGTTAAATTGTATGTGTATATCTACCAAATAATTGTATATGTGTAACTAATATACATATATATTTGTATATCTAGCAAGCGAGATTCGGAAAGGGATGAGAGAGGTGAGCGAGATTGAGGGATGAAGGAGAGAGGCAAGTGTGAGAGGGTAGAGAGTGTGGAGAGACGAATTGTATATATCTATTTGAATTTAATATGTATATCTTTCAAATAATTTTATATATGTAACTGGTATACACATGTATTTATACATTTGGCAAGAGATTGCAGAGAGAGGAGAGAGAAAATAGCAATAAAATCCTAACTATAGCTATAAATTGTAATTTTTTCAAACTATAGTGATATAATGTAAATATATATCATATATATGCTTAGTTACATAATTTACCCTTAATTATACGAAAAGGGCTTAAAATGCCCTCAAACTATTGAAAATGACACAAAAATATCTTCCATCCAACTATTGGGTATAAAATGCCCCTATCAACCACTTTTGGTTCCAAAAATGCGCTTCATTAACTTTTTTGGATACCATTTGATACTACTAAGGGATTTATTTAACCTTAAACCATCAAGGGTTTGATTAGAAAAAGATGAAAAAGACAAAATTACCCTTCATTAAACTAACCATAGGACCTATGAAATCCCACGGTCTACGGGTCCTAGTCCTACTATGACACATAGACTATATTTCGTGGACTTTGGCCTTTTAGGGTTTGGATCTATGACAGTTTCTACAGATCATAGATTGATCACGAGCTCATCCTGTCAAGTCATCGTTGAGATTCAGAGATGATGATTTTTGAACTTGAAAATTATGGACCAAAGACTACATATCATAGTCTCATTTATGAGTCGTAGAATCCTCTTCGTAAATCCGACACCGTGCTGGGACGTACGACTGTGAAAACTAATACGGGTCATGAAGACCTTTCATGGAAATCATAAACTTTACTGAATTCTATGTTTTGAATAATACACTTTCTCTAGCAATTTCATTATTTGTTGAAATCAACTTATTGTGTAAGGTAAGCTTGCATGAGAATACCTCAAGCGTTATTGTCATTGGTATCAAAAACCATCCCATGATATTTTAGTCCTTTTATTTTAGGGGAAATTAAAGTTTATAAAAAAAAAGTAGCTCATTCATGTTTTATTTACATAAAAAATAGCTTCACATCAACGAAACTTTACATGACTATATAATATAGTTTGTCAAAAGTTATACAAAGTGTACACTACTATATAATGTATATTACTTATACATGAGTTATATAGTAAATATATATTATGATACACAAATATACACTGACTATACATCTATACAACGAAGTGTTTTTTTTTGTAATTATTTAAAGTGAAGTCTCTCGATGTAATTTGCCCTTTATTTTAACTTGATTAATCTCTCTTGCTTATCTAATCCATTCGATTAATTATTAGCTTACTATTTACTTGTCTTGGATATTGATATGTGCCTCTTATCCTTTAAACCTCGCATAAATTTACCTATATCTTTTGGGGATAAACATAAAAAGACGACAACAACAACAATAAAATATTCAGTGAAAATATAAAAAGAAATTATTTGTAAAATAAATCTTTAAAAAAAAACATTAAATTGAGATTAAAAGAAATAATATTTACAACATTAATTTGATTTGAATAAAATGAAACTGATTCAAATCAAACTGTACAAAATCCTCAGAGAAAAAAGATCCAACAATCTAAGTTTTTCACCTAACGTATTTAACATCATAAAATTATAATTAATTTTAATACATTTTTTTTTCATATCTTTAATTTAAGATCATAAAATTCAAAATTATTTTTTATTTTTTTAAACTCCGTAGAGAATATTATTGATATATTTAAGTCTTGTTGAAGTTAGACCTGTCATTTGGTACAAGGAAGTTTCCTCTCAGGTTGGTGTATTGTCTAATATTCCTAAATTGTTACGTGCTGTCTCATTATCGAAACTTCCAACTAAAAACTATTTTGTTCTTTCTTTTGGCTAACTAACTAATTGTTTAAGGGTGGCAACACATTTTACAAATTAAAATGTTTTGTCATCCTAGTGGATAAATTACTCACGTTTTTATTGTTGTAGGTAATAATTTTATTATTTCCAAGATCAATTAATTTTTGTCTTCTATTTCAATATGAATTTTTTTTAATCTTCTTAAAATTCTTGACTTTTGGAGTTTTTATTTAAATCAAAGCATCCAATTCATTGAATGATCTTTAAAATTGAAATTAAGAAAATTAATTAATCACATTCAATATGAATTTTTTATCTTCTTAAAATTCTTAACTTTTGGATTTTTTAATTTATATTCAAATCTTTTAAAATTACTTAATTATGTCATATTTTAAAGAAACTAATATCTTTAACAAATCTTGTATTTATAGTATGATTTTACACAACAACTATAATAACTTTCTAGTCTTGTTTCATTAAATGATTTGTTATATTTTTGTGCACAAAAAGATTAGTAAAAAGAAAATGGTAAAAAGTTAAAGTAATTGTAAATTAGATATGCAGTATTGTTCAGTTATTTAGAAAATTAGAATAACTATGCATAGAAAAAATAGAGGGGCAATAATTTAGGAGCCTTCGCAATCAAATCAAAATATTATTTTTTTCGATATGACGTAAATTTTTCAAACAAAATGATAACTAAAATTTACTTTATTTAACATTGCCACGAAAATGAAAGATTTTCATTTAAAAAATGAAGAAATAAATGTCTTAAATTTAAAATTGATTTGAGATACAATATTATGTCAATATATAACTCATAGAAGTAATTCATTGAACACTTGAAAGCATTGGAAGAAGAAAATTTTCTGGCAAATTTTAGCAACTAATAAAAGCTTGAGTTTTATTTTTTCAATCAATATAGTTTAAATAAAACTGAAGAGAATATGTTAAAATCGATAAAGAACATGAAAGTAATTAATATTGGATTTAGAAAATACTTGTGCCTTTAAAAATCTAATAGTCTTTTAAGAAAATAATGACACAATAGTAATAATTTTCATATCCTTAATAGAAGCATTTGGTTACATTATAATAAGAGAACCATACAAATTCAATGACATGCATATAAAAATTAAAAGAGAAATAAGTTTTATTTCCATGAAAAGGAGAGTAAACAAACTATCTTCTTAATCAATAAAGAAAGAATAAATCGTTTGGTATAAACTGATGTGCTACAATTCAGGATAATACTATGAGAAGTTGTAAAACCGTAATGAAAGTAGATAAATTTTGAATCAATCAAAAATTAAAATTGAAATTTAAAAATCATTATTAAAAAGAAAAGAGTAAAAGTAAACAATTTTTTTTTTCTTTTATATGAACGATTGAATTTTTTTTTTTTGTAGTTATATGCAATCATTTAACATGATATGCAATTGCATGGAAAATATATCTGGAAATAAATTAAAATGATCAGCATCCATATTGGTGATAATTTCTAAATATATAAAAATATTAAATCAATGTAGATAAATTGTTTAAATTAATATTTGTGACTTTTAAAAGTAATTTATATGAACGATTTGTTATGTATATCTTTATAATTAGTTTAAAAGTTCCGATCATAACATCAATTTAAAAGAATTATATAATATATAGTCAATGATTATTAATAATGACTTTAACTAATTATCGTTAATTTATAATTTTGCAGTTCTCTAATTGCTATTTTTGCTTATGTAATTATATTTTTTAAATATATTTTTAAAAAGTTAAAATGCATGACCTTTTGACATGTGTCAGTTTTTAAAAAAATTCATCCATTTTTTAGTTTAGTTAATTTATTTTTTTAATTTTTTTTAATTTTAGTAATTCAAAGAATAATTGTGACGCTAATACATGAGCAGTATCACTTCTCCTATATATATATATATATAATAGTACCTAATACGAGACTCTAATATATTCAAAATAATTATAGATAAAGTTAAACAAATATAAAAAGAACTTTTAAAAATTATGAATTTATTTTAAAAATTGTTTAATGAACTAACTTAACTAATGCGTCCCAAAACTAACACATATTTTAATCTTAGACTGCCACTTGGCATGATCCTAGGCTAGACTATCTTCCTATTAATATTATATATATAGATTTTGGTACAATAATTTACTTATTATTCATTTTTTAAATATTGACATTATTTATGAAAAATCATATGTCGTGATTAATTACTTGATTGTAGAATCACAAATTAGGGTCGGTTTAAGGGTCAAGCCACCAAGACAAGCGCTTTAGGCCTCATTTTCTATTGTAGTAGCTTTTATGGTTCATTATTCTTCATAAAATGTGAAACATTTTAAGATTAAAATACAAGATACTAGGCTTGTTTAAAAATAAAAAAATTGGAATTTACATATGGGTATCAATTTCTTATTTTTCATTTTGTTCTTTTCCCATAATAAAATGCATACCTCATAATCAACTACTTTTTCATAGTGTAGTATTAGTTATTTGTTCTCTCAAAAACCAAATCGAAGATTCATTTTTTGTTATTTCTCGACAAACGAATGGAAGCAATAATGTTCTGATGTTGTAACTTTTTGTCTACTTTTTTCTAAGCCACCAAATTTGTTGAGTCACCTTCACCATTAATCTTCTCACTTAATGCAGTAATGCACAGCCAATAACGCCTACTAAATTATATTTTCAAAACTTAAAATAATTAATTTGGTTAAAAGTTAATATTCTTCCATCGCATTTTATGTGACACTTAGCATGGTGTTTAAGAAAAAAAAAGATTTTCGAAACTTGTGATCTAAAATTATTCCTAAATTTTTTTTTGTGATTGAAAATCATTTCATTAAGAAGTCATTTGGCTAGGAACAAGTTATCCCAAGATAATTAATTTCGGAATAAGATATTTCATCATATATATGAAACAACTTATTCCATCACTGAGACAAAAATGGTTAAATAAATAAATATTTAAGGACTATTTAGTACCTCCAACTTGATAAAATAATTCTATATTTTATCTTGAGATTATTATACTTTATAACTCACAACAAACGATTTTCAAGGGTAAAAGTAATTTTTTAATTTTGATAAGATGATATTCTTTTTGGGACACGTAAAAAGAAGAAAGAGTATCACCTAAAACTTCGATCAATATTTGTATAAAATGGCAAGACCACTTGCATCACTTGTAGATTTGCTATCTTCTGTCTTCTCTCTTCTCTCTTCTCATTCATTATGGTGAATATTTTTCCATTCCATTTCAAGCCCAAATCAGCTCTTTCAATTTTCCTCAACACCTCTTTCCTTTTTCTACTGTTACTTTACACTCTCACCACTTCCAACTCTTCTACCCAATCCCAAATTAGACAAAATATCCATTTGTCAAACACTAACAACAATGATTGCTCCAACTTACACAAATTTATTGACTCACAATCTAAATGTACCTACATAAAAGAAAACATCAATTCATGTTCTACTAAAGGGTACTTGAATTATCTTGAATTTTTCTATTGTACCTT
Source organism: Solanum medicagineum (assembly GCA_026153255.1). Classification (NCBI taxonomy): domain Eukaryota; kingdom Viridiplantae; phylum Streptophyta; class Magnoliopsida; order Solanales; family Solanaceae; genus Solanum; species Solanum medicagineum. The sequence continues at coordinate 17,357,651 of JAPFFP010000113.1, read as the reverse complement.
AGGTTCATTACCACAATTAGGGTACATAGTCCTAGTTGTATGGCTCATTTTGTTATTTTATTTGTTGGGAAATACAGCAGCTGAATATTTTTGCCCTTGTGCAGAAAGCTTAGCTAAAGTCATGAATCTTTCCCCTGCTATAGCTGGAACAACACTTCTTCCTCTAGGAAATGGCGCTAACGATGTTTTTTCGAGTATCATCTCGTTTACTCGATCAAGCAATAGTGGCACCGTGGGGCTTAATAGTGTTCTAGGTGGTGCATTTTTCATTTCTTGTTTCGTCATGGGAGTTATAAGTATACTAGTGTACTTGACCACGACGTCCCAAATTGGACTAACGATTGATAAGCCGAGTTTTATTAGAGATGTGTTGTTCATCATTTTCACTCTATCGTGTCTCGTTGGGATCGTTGTTTTTGGGAGGGTTAGTGTGTGGATAGCAATATGTTTCTCATGCATTTACGTCGTTTATATTTGCGTGGTGTGTGCTATGCATTTCGTTATTAGTAAGAAGGAAGGAGGTAAAGATAATAACTCACCTCGTATGGAAGATGAATTTGATCGCGATATTGGTGTACCATTGATAGGGTGTATTGATGAGGAGAATTGCTCTAGTGAGAAACAAACAACACCACAAACAAATACGTCAAGTACATCTTGCTGCAATTTTTTCAGTCATTTTCATAGCGTTTTGGAACTGCCCCTTTACTTACCAAGAAGGATGACCATCCCGGTTGCAAGTGAAGAACATTGGTCCAAGCCAATGGCAGTTATTTCAGTAACACTAGCACCAATTCTAGCAACATTTGTATTAAGTTCTCCAGGAGAAATCATATATTCCAACGCGAACTTAGTCATTGGCATGATATCGGTGTTTATAGGACTTATCTTAGGGAATGTCGCCTATTTATCTACAGAAAGATCCAATCCTCCGAAGAAATGCTTGTTGATTTGGCTCCTTGGAGGATTTGTTATGAGTACAACATGGACATACATTCTTGCACAAGAATTAGTTTCTTTGCTAGTCTCATTTGGATACATTCTTGGTATAAACCCTTCAATTTTAGGACTAACTGTCCTAGCTTGGGGTAACTCAACAGGGGATTTAATATCAAATGTTGCAATGGCATTAAATGGTGGAAAAGATGGAGTTCAAATGGCAATTTCAGCTTGTTATGCTGGACCATTGTTCAATACTTTGATTGGTTTAGGTGTTTCACTTGTGCTTGCATCATGGTGGGAGTATCCAACTTCTTTTGTGCTCCCTAAAGATCCTTTCTTATTTGATACTTTGGGATTTCTTATAGTTGGCTTACTATGGGCACTTGTCATTTTGCCTAAGAGAAATATGCAGCCAGATCACTTACTTGGGGTGGGACTTTTGGCTATTTATTTTTGCTTCTTGTTTCTAAGGTTTGCAAAAGGATTTTAATATATTTGGAGTGTTTACAAGCATTTAGTTCTCTGTGTATATAATTTCCATATTCTCAAAAACATTTGTACAATTAATAAGCAATATTTAATTGGTTCATTTATTCTTGTAATTATGCATAAAATAAGGTTACTTTGAAGAAAATGTGGAGTTAACAGGTAGAGAAGTCGGTGGTAATATTTTTAGAATTGCGACAAATATTTTATTCATGAACTTTCAAAAAAGAAACTCGATATTTTTAACTATTCTTATGGTAAAAATTAACTACGAGGGACCATGTTTATAATAGTGCAAAATTTAATTAGAAATAAGAAAATTCATTCCTATATTAATTTGATAACAAATCTTAATTAGACATACATTAAATATTAAATAAATATCAAATCTTAACCGTTTTGATTTTCTCCACCGTTCTCCCATAACTCAATGTCATGTATCCAAATTTTGACGCATTTGCCACTATCTTCCAATGTGTTGAAGCATTTCTCAATCCAACTTTCAATTATTGATGTACATCTCATTAAACCTCAATTGTTGAAATACTAATTGATGCTCTTCTCATCAACCTTTAATTTTGTTGAAGCTCACTTTTATTAATTTGACACATTTCTCATTACTGAAATCTCCTTTAGTAAATTTAAAATTCTAACTATAAGGGAAGTAACTTAAATTACTAGTCTAAGTTAGATAAAAAGGTCCCTCGTTAGTTTCTGATTTGTTAAATCATCAAAACTTCATAAAAGGGGAAAATGATATTATGAAGTTTTGATGATTTAACAAACCAGGGAACTAATGAGGGACTTGATCCCATGACGGTGAACCTGAAAGCGACACCCGACAAACAGTATACTAATAATTCTGTTATTGTTTGTCTGTTGTGCAACAGTTATCTAGCCAATGAAAAAGCTTCAAATACTGCTGATGTTGGATATATATCGTTCTTTCTTGATAAGAAAGCTTGAAGGATTCTACACAAAGTCAGTATGTGTTTTTGGTGAGGCTCTCGTCTAGTACACAAAGCAAAATCAGAGTTGTTTTGACTTTCTGGACTTCATTGCTCTTATTGAGTGCTTGCATTTTGTAAATCAATTCCTAATCTATTATAACATCCAGTTAAATTACCAAAATACCCCTAGAGGAGAGTGACGACAACATCTAATGTTCACGCTCCAATAAGAAAGAGGTGGTTGTCAGCAATTAACCTAATCGAAGGTTAGGGTCGAATCCGCAGGGAATACAAGGCTTGACTACAAGACTTCACTACTAATCATTTCAAGTATCAATAACTAAAATATCTAAATGGAGGGGTTGTGATTCAAAAACAAAATAAAACAAACACTAATTATAATGCGAGGAAACGCTCAATTTTGGGGACAACTTGGGAATGGTGTTCCACATGATTCGTCGACTCGATTATCCTAGATAACATAACTACAATTGGTGATTTGTATGCAGGACGGTAACTTAGGTTCTTCCAGCCCACTTTTTAAGGTGAATGTCGAATTTCACCATGGCGCTTGGTCGGCAACCATGGCGTGCCAATTAACCGTTAACTATTGTCCCAGTCAACCTCCCTTTGGTCAGGCTTGGTTGATTAGACGAGAACACATCAATCGAATTCTGTTATCTACTTCCATTTTCCTATTCGTCACTATCTTGGTCGGGATCGTGATAGTAGGTAGGGTTTGGTGTTGGTCACCATCAAACAACACATATAATGAAGGGAAATAGACAATACATGCAAAACCCCAATCATAGAAATGCAAGAAACCTAGGTCATCTCAAGTCAACTACCCATGATTCCCACAACCCCAAATTGTGGGTGCTTAGCTACTCATGACTAAGGGAAAACACACAAAAATACAAATAATAGACATAGTTAAGAGTTTTACCAACACAATAAAAAGTGAAGACACCACAAGTTGCAAACCCACAAGCTTGATAGATATCCAAAATGTATAACACAAGATTTGCAATCCCCAAAATGGGTTTTTTCAAGAGAATACAATAAACTAAGGTGAATCCTTAAAATATTCTTCAGAGAATATTAAAGAGCAATTTTCTAAGTCTACAAGATGTCTGATCTCTCTCCCTCTTAAAGGAAAACCTAACTTAAAGTATTTATAGTATGTACAAATAAACCCTAAACATTTGTGTAGAAAAGACAGCTGACATCTGGTACGCCTCGCAGATATGACTCGTAGAGTGACCTATGAGTCGTAATCGGGGTCTCTATCAGGTTCTTGGTATCTTGGACTCCACTGGTACGACCCACTGGTACGAGTCGTTGCTTGGGCTACAACTCGTACGTTCATCTCGTAGTCTTGGTCTTCAGTTTTTGGTCCAATATTTTGGCTCTCTGATTCTTGCTATGAGTCCACCTATACGAGTCGTAGTGTGCCTTACAACTCATAGGATGTCCTCATAGGAGTGCCCTTCACTTGGCAAATTTTTTATTTTTGGTCTCTGTTTCTTGCTACGATACACCCTATTTTGTTCTCGGTATCTTTGATTAGTTTGGTGTTTACTTTTATGAACCAATGGGCTCGCATGGCCTATGCTTCAGCAAAATCTGCAACTTTTCTTCAAAATCATGTCAATCTAACTTTTCTGTAAGATTAACACAAAAACACATCAAAACCATAAAAAGTCGCTTTAAGAACTGACAAAATCCCTTGTTTCAAGCACCAAATGGGTTGTATTTGGCAACACATCCACACCCTAAACTTAGAATTGTTGTTTGTCCTCAAGCGACAGCTCAATCTATGCAGACAAAGAAAAATACATAGAAGTTATACCAATGGCATATACCACAACTCATTTAATTCAGGTACCCAACTACTGTTTTCAAAACAAGATTGCAAAGTTATTAAGTAAACAAGAACATAATGAGATACCTGACAATCCAACTATGACAAGCTAAGGAGCATCAATCGTCCACAATCGCTGGTGTAGTCATATGTTACTCAAGTAGCACAAATGCCCTCACTGGAAAGAAGTCCCTCATACTCACTCAAAAGCATTTAGAATTTAGGGACTGAGGAAGCATTCCCACCTCTCACAATTGAAATTCAAGCATACTGACTAACACCATATGCTTGCCTCTATACTCATCTTCTGGCTTGGTGATAAAATGCAGTTGGATCACTTCAGGACTTATATGCTTGTAGTGACTAAAAGCTATTTTTGAACCATGTTTACCAACACTTTTTTGCTTGCATAATCCAACAGGTTTTTGATCAATCCAACCTTATTCTCCTATTTTGAACTTTTCTCGAGTGTTTTTTTCTCTTTTTCAGTTGTACCTCGATTTCAAACTCATTTTTGCTACTTTTTCTCAACTCAAGACACTTTTCTCTTCTCTTTCTTCACTCGGTTCATGCTTTTTCTATTCTTTCTTGATTTCCCAACTAACCACCTTATTATTATTACTTTACCACAATAAGGGTCACCCTCAACTTAGGCTTTTAGCCTCAGGTGAAGTACACAATATCTATGCCTTAAACCAGGGCCACCAACTGCAGTCACCCTCAACTTAGATCTTTGGCCTCAATCAAGGTTCACATGTTTAAGGATAGACCAGGGTCAATATCAAGGTATTTCATCAAATAAGGTTAAGTCAGCAGAGTGTCAAGAGAGAATGAGTGCATGAGAAACTCAAAAATTTGGAACAAGTCACTCACTTATTTGGTGGGTCATTTATGCTAAAGTGGTTTCACTCAAAGAACAAACTTAAGATCCTTTCCATCTCCACCACATCACCAAAACTACTCTTAGAGTAACAAGGAAAGTTCCGAGTTCATACAGGATGCATGAATGCAGCAAAATAAGCTCACCACACACATGGCAATTGCATCCACAATTAAGTATAGACTCACAAGTCATGCTTTGTGTCTCAGGTTACCTTCACAATATCATAACAAACATTGTCATCTACTCAAAAATATATGAATGCATCAATAATCACAACCTCAAAAATTATGAGGGTACCCAATTTTTCATCAAAAACTTAAAGAACAGTTAAAAACTATATATATGCCAACAGATAACATTACTATGCATTTACAAATTATCTACACTTCCTAAAATGCCGGTTCAGCAGAAAATTAAACATCCACAAGGAAACAGAAACACGACAAGAAAACCTTGGGATAAAAAATAGGAGAAATTATGGACTTGAGGCTACTCAGACTTCACCTTAATCAATAACTTCCACCAACCCACCAAAACATGATACTTTGTCCTCAAAGCAAAAATACAAACTTAAGATAAGAAAATGAAAACATAACATAGATATATATACATTAAAAACTAACAATTAATAAAACTAATATCCAAAACCTCACATAAGAACATTATCCAACAAAAACATCTAAAAACCAACAGAAAAATAATATTGTCTAACATAAGGACAAAATATCCATAAAGCAAAATAAGAGTTGGGGTCGAAAGGTGTCAAATATCATGGTGCTCAAGCACAAGTCTAGGGCTGATTGGCGGGGTCCTGGGGCTGTATCTCCTCCTCGGCTGCTTGGGCTGTAGCTACTCCTGAGGTACCCTTTCCATGTGGGGTGTTCTCCTCTCTATCTATTTGAATGACCGCCAACAACAGCGACTCCTGCACCACATTTTCAGGTATGGGCTCCTACTCTTGTCTCGACTTCTTCAAGGTCGGTTCTGGATCATCATGCTCAAGGGGCCTCTTCCCACTTGTAGTACAATTAGGATTCTAATTTTGATTGATTCTAGTTTTGGCTGAATTTATGGAAGTTAGTTAAAAATAGAAAAAAATTTTAGAAAAAATAAGTAACCTACAATAGCTAGTCAATTTTACTTGATGATATAGAATAACGTCAATTTTATTTGATGATGTATAATAAGATCAATTTTACTAATAATGTAGAATATTTAATACACTGAGAGTATACAAAATTTAAATTCATTGATTAGGTAGTATTAGTTTAAAACTCTAAAGTCATTGAAGATAAAAGGTTCGTGTTAGTGCTTTTACTTTCAAAAAATTATATATATTACTACTTATTAATAAGAGAATAAGGTAGTAGTTTCTGATCGTAGCTGTCTGCTTGAGCAACTTCAAGTTATCCTGCCTGCTTCTTCCTTTTTATTATATGCAACCAATAATAAATATTTCGTGCAATTTTAAATTTAATCTTTTTTGTCACGACCCGACTCCGGGGCCGTGACTAGTGCCGATTAGGCACCATTACCAACACAAAAACATGGCGTACTGCAACTATTTCTACAGAAAATCCGGCAGAGTTTCCTCTGTAAAATGGACTAACCGCACCTGCAATAAAGACACAGCCGCTCCCAGAAACAGTTCAATATCACAAACCAAACATAACAGAACACATATATGCGGGCCGACAAGGTCACCGCTGCGGTCCCGCCGCCT
>JAPFFP010000113.1:17282941-17303916 GCA_026153255.1 Solanum medicagineum | reverse complement strand
ATTTTTATTTTTCTTATTAAATATAATTTTTTTTATTTACGCCGGGTGTCCAAATTTCTTAGAGCCCCGACTAATCCTGGGGGTGCATAGGCCCTCGACAAGGAGTTTCCCGCAAGTGCACCTGATTCTTGAAATGTCAACTAAAAATAGTTAATTAGTTGTTCGAGATGTTAACTAGCGATTTTTTTAAAAAAAAATTATTAATTTTTATTTTTCTTATTAAATATAATTTTTTTTATTTACGCCGGGTGTCCAAATTTCTTAGAGCCCCGACTAATCCAGGGGGTGCATAGGCCCTCGGCAAGGAGTTTCCCGCAAGTGCACCATGATTAATTCAGGTTTTACCCAGTTCGATCGCCCTTAGAAACTGTTTGCACCCAGTGGGTTTCGATCTTGAGACCTTGAAAGGGAGCAAACCCCGAGGCTTAAGTCTATTACCACCAGGCCAGCCCCTGAGGGTTCTTATTAAATTCAATTAACAAAATAAAACAACTTAAAAATTTAAGTGGAGGGGGTTTCCGTGGCATGGGGCGAGGCAGGGTGGGTTGAAAATAAAAAAGATTATCATGTGGAGCTGGGCAGGATGGTATGATTTAAAAAAATTGCAGGATGAACTTAACCCCCCCTCCTCCCCCGTTGCCATCCCTAGTAGGATGGGTCTTGTGTGTTTATATTTGTGTGAGTATTTGTTATATCTAGAATTTTGAATTCTTGTATGAGGTTGTAATGTTTGGTTGATCTGCTTTTGTATATTTTATTTCCTAAGCATTCTATATTTGTTGAAATATTTCTCTATTTTTTAAAATAATTTTCTTTTAGTTTCGATAATAAAACTGTGTATCTTATAACTTGTAAGGTAATTTATCAAACATATAAATATTTGAATTTAATGTTTTCTCCTTTTTGCATAATTTTTTAAAGATTTATGGAGAGAAGATTAGGTCAATTAAATTGTAAATGAAATCTACTTTTAAAATATGATATTTGGATGTGTTTGAGCCTTAGAAAAGAAAGAGCAATAATATGACACTGTCACTCTCCCAAAGGATTTGAGTGGCCTAGGTATTCATAAAACGACCATCAAGAATAAAGCCTTACTCAATGGACTTGCCTGGCAAGTCTATCAATGTGCCCCAAAATTCTGAAAAACGGCCCTAAAAAACAAGTATAGAAATCACCCGGCCACTAGTAGTAGGCGTCAGGGCGCCTCTAAGACTTGGAAAGACATCCAAGATGGTTAGAACAACATCTCCTCGCCACCAAATAGGTGATTCAAAAACATACCCAAGCCAAATTCTTTACTGATAATTGGTAGCCTCATTTTACTTGCCTCCGAAACTGTATCCATGGCCTTTTACTTCAGAATGAGTACTCCTTGACTGTTGCTGACCTCCGACCTAGCAAAAATGGATTTTTGAGGGGCTATCCATCACCTTACATCTGGATGTGAAAAATCATCAATGATATGGTCTTTTATGACAATTCCAGCACCCATGACAAGGTGGTGTAAGGGTTAACACCTAATGGTGTCTTCACTACCTCGTCGGCCTACCACCACATTGCAAACCATGATCACCTGGACACTAGTTTGCAAAAAAGTCAGGATTTTAAGACCATCTGGAAAGCCAATGTTTTAAACAAGGTCAAGCACTTCCTATGGATCCTGTACCATCAAAGGACAAAAACGAACCAAAGGTTCTACTCATTAAGGACATTGACATCTCCAAGTTACACTATTTGTGGCCACCATAGTGAGGATATAACCCACTTATTCTTCAAATGCTATATTGCCAGTGAATTTTGGAAGGAACTACACTTGTCTAGACGCTGGCATACTAGCTTTGACGGAAGCAATCTGGAATCCTCGACTTGGATGGAAGCTTGGAAGTGGGTTAAAGGGCAAAAATGTTCTACTGTGCTGCGTTGGGACACCCTATTTCCTTACTGCCTTTGGCAATTTGGAACAACAGGAACGCAAATATCTTTGAGCAGAAAGCAAACCCCGTTAATCCTTCGAACGCAATTGGATTAGCAACAGAATTTGCCATTCTCACGCCGCAGACTACTAGTACCGGTCACCCTGATAACATCACCCTAGTCAAATCGAAACCACCTATAGAGGGCGTGATGAAGCTTAACACAGACGGGGCTGCCCCACATACACCAGGACCTGGAGGCTACGGAGGGACCATTAGAGACCATAACTGTCGATGGGTCTAGGTTATGCCATACCAGTTGCTCATACCACAACACTGAAAGTTAAAATAAAGCAATTACATGTGGTCTTGAGCTGGCGATTCAACACGACATCTCAAACATCAAAGTCGAGTCTGATGTGCAGTTTGCCCTGGAATATCTACTCACAGGTACACCATTATATAGCAATTTATTCTGTTGTTGCAGGTACGTGCTGAGCAAATTGGAAATGTGGGTTCTTCGTCAACATTCACAAGGAGTAGAATCGGATGGCTGATTGCATGGCGAGGGAAGGAGCAAGCTTAGGACATTTTGGGAACTTAATAGTATTTATGAATCCTCCTAACTTTGTGCAAGAACAGTTGCATCTTGACACTGTGGGAATGGAGTATCCTAGGAAACTTACTAGTAGTGACTCCATGCGGGCTGGGATGTGACATATGGACAATTAGATAGTATTTTGTATAATTATAAGGATTGGAATCTGCTACCACTTGGTAGCATGGACTACCAACACCCCCTTGGGGGCTAACTTTACTACTGATATATGTGTATATTATCAATATATATATATATATATGACCATGGTTAAAGTTTTTATTTTTAAATATGTTTTAGCTTTAAAATTATTTTGTCGTGGCTCCTTTGTTTAATCTATTAATTAATATATAGGTTGGTTTATATTGAGTTTAGGAATTTTGCAGATGAACTTTTGAAAAGATTTAAGGAGAATTTATATTGTTTTATATTTTTTTCGTGCACTTAAAATTTATCTATTTGGGGATAATTTCAGGATCCTCCCCTTGAGTTTGAGTCAATATGTAACATCCCATAAAATTACTAAAATGCCCCTAAACTTTATCGTGCGCACATGTCTTCCTAAGCTCTGATGGAAAATGTGAGACCGAATTTACGATCAGTGCGAAAAAGTGAGTCGAAAAATGGTCTCAACTCGACTTTATCGCGAAAATCGTGATTTATTTTTTGTCAAAGTGAGCCTAAGACAGTGAGGTTTCCACGCCCCTTCCACGATGCGGAGTGTACGTCGGAACCACACTTGTGATTTTTCAAAAATTTACGACACTGATGAAATCGCGAAAAAGTGCTTTTTTGCACTAGTGCATGGGGATGCATTTTTTTATTTTAATTCTAGAAGGTTAATTTCATCCTTCCCAATATATTTTTATATCCCTAGGTTGGTTTTTAAACATATATTTGAACGAAAAGGGTTTTAAACCCATTTTTGTCAAAGTTTTTATGCTACGTCAGAGAGAAGAAGGGGACAAAAAGAGTAAGGTTTCCAAGAATCTTTCAAATTTCTTGAAGAAATCTTCATTCTCGGGTATGTAAAGGCTATCCAAAAGCATGAGATTGATCTCCCATGTGTCAATATAGAGTTAGGATGAGGAAATCATACGTAGAAAATCTTGAATCATGTTTTCTTGAAATTTCTTGAATCTTAGTATTATAATCTTGGATAGTATCTTGAATTCTTGTTTTAATTCTTTAAACTATATCTTTATATCCAAGTTTGATGATCATCGTGTTTAACTTTTATTGTATATTTTCAATACTATGTGATTGTGACTTGATCCTTAAAATTTCTCTCTATAAAGACTTGAATAATGAACTTAGGGGGATGTCTAGAGCCTTGAATATCTAAAAGTGATGCTTGATAGAGTCTGAGTCCTCAGGTGAGTGTGTTGGTAACAGTGATAGCTGAAATTATTGTAGATAGAGTTAAATGGGTATATTTCCTTTAGATTGGATAGATAATCTTGCCCGTAGAGGTTGGGTGACGAAAGTGCTTGATGGATTGATGGATTTATGAGCATGTTGAGTCTTTGGAGGAGTATTAGCACCGAAATGGTTAAGAGTGAGTCCTGCTCAAACCCATTAACTAAGTGGCCAGCGTAGGAGAGGATTGGACCGTGAAGGCAAATGTTTCCTTGTACCGAAAGGGGACTTGACAGACTTTTGAATCCACTGACAGACTCGTCCTTTACCCCGACAAGGTACTGGACGAACGTGGGAATGACATCACTTCATTGTATCATTATCGGCTAATAGATAGTGGTTGTCAATTATAGAAGCTCCATATAGATTTCATGATGATAGAACTCCGATGTGATGTGAATGTTTGATGCTTTATAGCTAATGAGGTGATAGAGTCTTGTCCTTTATATCTGAGGTGAGGCTGAGTGATGGATGGGTGATGATTAAATTATTTCATTTTTCTTTAGTCTGTTTTACATACAATACATTCCATGTACTAACGCCTCTCTGGCGCTGCATCATTTTATGATGCAAATACTATCGATCGAGGACTTTAGCAACCCGATCATTGAGGTTTAGAACTCTTCATTCGTGACAGTGGTGAGTCCTCCCTAGCATTCAGAGGATATTTATTTTTATTGTTGGATAGTCCTTTTTACTTGATATTTGATAGTTATGGCCTGTCATGGTACCATTTTTGACTATAGTATAGAGGCTTCATAGACATAGATACTGACGTTGATGTCGGGGGTTCTTTTCCCTCTTTCTTTCATTCCTTACATTTGAGATTTTCGTTATCTAACCATTTCCTTATGATAGACTGATATTGATAGTATGAGCCCACAGATAGGATAACATTTATTATCATTATACCATTTCTATTTCGTTGATGAATTGACTGAACGATAGCCAAGAGACTGAGTGTCCGCGTGGGGGCTAGCTATAGTCTCCGAATGCCAGTCACGTCTAGGGTACCTTCCCAAGGCGTAACAAACTTGGTATCAGAGCTAGGTTTGAGTGTCCTAGGGAGTCTATGAAGCCGTGTTTTGTAGAGTTTTGTTTATGGGTGTGTTGTGCACCAAACTTCGTAAGCAGGAGACTATAGGACATTAGGAAGTGTTACCCTTCTTCTATGATCTGAGTTTGTGCTATAGAGTTAATTTGTGAAATTCTGCTTTTAACTCGTGCACTTTACGCTTACAGAAAATGTCGCCCAAGAAAACAGCTGCTTAGAGAGATGCCCCAGCTCCCGTCGCTGAGAACACCCAACCGGAGGCTCTGGTTCAAACTAAGACTAGGAGATGGTGATGCCTCACTAGGACTATTGAGGTCCCTTAGGTGCCCCCTGATCAGCCTCAGCCAGCTCCCACTACTGAGGCAGAATTCGGAGGAGCCATCACCATACTGACTCAGTTAGTGGCCTCCTAGAGAAATAGCCACGGTTTTCAGGCTCCTAGTTCTAGCTCACAAGAGCCCTCAATTGTCACCTGGCTCAGGGACTTTCTGAGGATGAACCCTCCTGTGCATATGGGGTCGAAGGTGGATGAGGACCCACAGAACTTAATTGACGAGATGTACAAAGTTTTGAGAGTCATGCGTGCAACCGAGATTGAGGGAGTTGGGCTTGCGTCCTACCAACTGAAGGACGTGGCTAATGTGTGGTACACTCAGTGGGAAGGGAGTAAAGGGGAGGATGTGGAGTTTGCAGCATGGGAGGAGTTTGAAGCTGCCTTTGTTGATCATTTCGCTCCTCAAGAGTTGAGGGAAGCAAAGGTGGATGAATTCGTAAATGTAAAGTAGGGAGGGACGACTGTGAAAGAATATAACCTTAAGTTCATCAAACTGCCAAGGTATGCTCCCGAGATGGTGAAGGATAAGAGGCAAAAGATGAGAAGATTTGTGTCTGTCTTGGCTAGACATGTGCAGAGAGTGTGTAACACTACATTGCTGACTCTTGGCATGGACATCTCCAGACTTATGGTCTATGCCCAACAAATAGAAAAAGATAAGAGGAGGGATAGAGAAGAGCATCTGAGTAAGAAAGCTAAGTCAGCGGGACATGAGCCTAGACCACATAGACAGACTAGAGGTGACAAATCTTATTTTCAGAAGAGATCATCACATCTCGCACTATCTACAGCTAGTCGCTCGTGCAACCAACCAGGTATGATCAGAAATCTTGGGGTCATCAGAATTTTCAGGACCCTAGGTACCCAATCTAAGTCCAGTGTGACTCAGGGTATACGGGGAAATCACCTTGCAGTAAGTTTGGTAAGCTTCATCTGGGTGAGTGCCATGTTGGCAAGGATGTAAGTTATACTTGTGTCAGGCTGGTCATTTCAACTACGAGTGTCTAAAGAAGAGGCGATGTGAAGAGAGAAGCAAAGCTCAATCTTTGACAACACCTCTAGTAGGCAATCAGCAGAGGGGTGCTACTACTACGGGTACAGAAGGTGGGATAAACCATCTTTATGCTATAGGTAACCCTGAGGAGCAAGAGGCTGCACCAGATGTTATCATGGGTATGCTCCATGTTTTTACTTATGGTTGCTATGACTTGCTTGATTCTGGTGCCACGTTGTCTTTTGTGACCCCTTATGTGGCTAGAAAGTTTGGTATTCTTCCTGAGTGTTTACTTGAGCCCTTTTCTGTCTTTCTAGCTAAGAGGGTTTACAGGAATTATGCAGTGTCTATCTATCATAGAGACACTTTAGTTGATTAGATAGAGTTGGAGATAGTTGATTTTGATGTAATAATGGGCATGGATTGGCTTCATTCTTGTGATGCTTCTGTTGACTGTAGAACCCGGATTGTCAAGTTCCAATTTCCTAATGAGCTTACCTTAGAGTGGAAAGGGAGTTTTGTTTCCCCTACGGGCAATATCATATCCTATCTTAGAGCTAGAAAGTTGATATCCAAGGGTTGTATTTACCACCTCGTATGAGTGAATTCTGATGATGTTGAGTCTCCTACTCTCGAGTCCTTCCCAATAGTGAATGAGTTTCCCGAGGTCTTTCCTGATGATCTTCTCGGAGTCCCTCTTGATAGGGAGCTTGACTTTGGGATTGATGTTCTTCTCGAGACCAGATCTATCTCAATCCACCTTATAGAATGACCCCCATAGAATTGAAATAATTGAAAGATCAATTGAAAGAATTGTTAGAGAAAGGTTTCATAAGGCCTAGTGTCTCCCCTTGGGGTGCTCCTGTCCTATTCGTGCGTAAGAAATATGGGTCTTTGAAGATGTGTATAGACTACCGACAGTTGAACAAGGTTACCATAAAGAATAAGTATCCTCTACCATGAATAGATGACCTCTTCGACCAGCTTCAGGGTGCTACTTATTTCTCCAAGATAGACCTCAGATCGGCGAAGCAGTATGAATGTTGCACCCTAGATGGCGAAATACCATCAGTTGAAGGTGAGGGAAAGTGACATTCAAGAGACAACCTCTAAAACACGGTATGACCACTTTGAGTTCTTGGTCATGTCGTTCGGGTTGAAAAATGCACCCGCAACTTTCATGGATTTGATGAATAGGGTATTCAGACCCTATCTTGACATGTTCGTGATAGTATTTATTGATGATATCCTAGTGTATTCGAGGAATGAAGAAGAGCATGCTAATCACCTTAGAGTGATTCTGAAAATATTTAAAGATCATGAGCTGTATGCAAAATTCTCCAAGCATAAGTTTTGGCTCAAGTCAGTGGCTTTTTTAGGCCATGTTGTTTCGGGAGATGGTATTCGGGTAGATATACAGAAGATTGAGGCGGTTAAGAACTGGCCAAGACCCACTTCTCCCATGAAAATAAAAAGTTTCTTGGGTCTGGCCGGGTATTACCACAGATTCGTTGAAGGCTTCTCTTTTCTGCCAGCCCCTTTGACAAAGTTGACTCAGAAGAAGGCTAAGTTTCAGTGGTCTGAGGCATGTGAAAAGAGTTTGCAGGAGTTGATACTAGATTGACTACAACGCTAGTGTTGACCTTGCTAGATGGGATGGGTGACTTTGTAATATATTGGGATGCATCCAGAGTTGGATTGGGTTGTGTACTTATGGACAGAGGGAAGGTGATAACTTATGCTTCCAGATAGCTTAAGGTCCATGAGAAGAATTACCCGACTCATGATCTTGAGTTGGCAGCCGTGATGTTCGCCCTTAAAATCTAGCGCCACTATTTTTATGGAGTGCATGTGGACATGTTCATCGACCATAAGAGCTTACAGTACGTGCTTAGAAAGAGCTCAACCTGTGGCAGAGGAGATGGCTGGAGTTGCTCAAGGATTATGATATGGGCATTCTCTATCACCAAGGTAAGGCTAACATTGTTGCTGATGCTCTTAGTAGGATATCTATGGGTAGCACAACCCATGTAGAGAAGGATAAGAAAGAATTAGCCAAGGAGGTGCATAGATTGGCTCGATTGGGAGTGTAACTTGAGGAGAACAACGAAGGCGGGGTTAATGTTCAGAATGGTTCTTCTTTATCTTTAGTGTCTAAGGTGAAAGAAAAGTAAGACCAAGACCTTATCTTACTCCAATTGAAAGAGGCGGTTCACAAGCAGAAGGTGATGATTTTCTCCAAAAGAGGAGATGGGGTATTGAGATATCAAGGGAGACTGTGTGTGCCTACTGTTGATGGTGTTCAAGACAAAATCATGGTTGAGGCTCATAGCTCAAGGTATTCCATTCCTCCTAGCTCCACCAAGATGTACCACAACTTGAGGGAAGTCTATTGGTGGAATGAGATGAAGAAAGACATTGCTGAATTTGTTTCCAAGTGTCCCAATTGCCAACAGGTTTAAGGTTGAACATCAGAAACCGTGTGGGTTGGCCAGGACTTTGAAATTCTGGAGTGGAAATGGAAGGTGATCAGCATGGATTTCATTATCGGCTTACTAAGATCCATAAAGCAGCATGATTCGATATAGGTGCTTATTGATAGGATAACTAAATCAATCCACTTTTTGGTAGTGAAGGCAACTTATACGGTTGAGGAGTATGCCCAACTTTACATTCGGGAGATTGTGAGGTTGCATGGGGTTCCGTTGTCTATCGTCTCAGGCAGAGGAGCTCAATTCACCTCTCAATTTTGGAGATCCTTCCAGATGAGATTGGGTACGAAGGTAAATTTGAGCACGTCCTTCACCCTCAGACAGAGGGGCAGGCAGAGCGTACTATTCAGACCTTGGAGGATATGTTGAGGGCATGTGTTATTGACTTCAAAGAAAACTGGGATGATCATTTACCATTGATTGAGTTAGCGTATAATAATAGCTACCATGCCAGCATTCAGATAGCTCCGTATGAGGCATTGTCTGGGAGGAGATGTAGATCCCCGATTGGCTGGTTTGAAGTGGGTGAAGTTGAGTTGATCGGGTCGGACCTCGTACACCAGTCTATGGAGAATCTGAAAGCCATCCAGGTAAGGTTGAAGATAACTTAGAGTCGCCAGAAGTCATATACAAATGTGAGAAGACGAGACTTGGAGTCCGAGGTAGATGATTGGGTGTACTTGAAAGTGTCACCGATGAAGGGTGTCATGAGATTTGGTAAGAAGGGGAAGCTGAATTCCCATTATATCGGGCCATACCAGATTGTAAGTTGGATTGGGAAGGTTGCTTATGAGTTAGACTAGCCTTCCAACCGAGATGGAGGTCACCCAGTGTTTCGTGTATCTATGCTGAAAAAGTATTTCGGGGATCCAACATTAGCAATTCTTGTGGAGAGTATGGGTGTGAAGGACAACTTATCATATGAAGAAGTTCCAGTCCAGATTCTCGACCGACAGGTTTGTAAGTTGAGGAACAAAGAGATAGCCTCTGTTAAAGTCCTATGGAGGAATCAATTTGTTGAAGAAGCTATGTGGGAAGCTGAGGAAGCGATGAAACTCAAATGCACGCATCTATTCGTGCCAAGTGATGATGATATTGAAGGCAAATATTCTTATTCTTATCAATTTCGACTATTCCTTTCCTTTAAGTTGAAGCCTTGTTTTACCCCCATTCCCGAGTCTAAGATAGAGATAGATAGAAGATGGATAATGAGAGTTCGAGTGTTCCCGAGTGAGAAATAAGATGAGTTCCGAGGTTATCCCCATTTGACCTTTATTCATCATTCAAGGATGAATGATTTCAAGGGGGAGATGATGTAACACTCTGTAAAATTACTAAAACTCCCTAAAATTTATCGTGCGCACAACATGTTTTCCCAAACTCTGATGAAAAATCTGAGACCAGATTTGCGATTAGTGCGAAAAATTGAGTCAGAAAATGGTCTCGACTCGGCTTTATCGCGAAAAAATGCAATTTATTTTTGTCAAAGTGCGCCTAAAATAGTGAGGTTTCTACACCCCTTCCGCGACACAGAATGGACGCGGAACCACAGTTGTGATTTTTTGAAAATTTACGAAAACTGACGAAATCGCGAAAAATTGCATTTTTGCACTAGTGCACGTCGCGCACTAGTGCATGGGGATGCAATTTTTTTAATTTTAGTTTGGGAAGGGCAATTTTGTCCTTCCTGATATATTTTTATATCCGCAAATCGATTTTGAAACGTATATTTGTACGAAAGGGTTTTCAACCCATTTTTTTAAAGGTTTTTACGCTAAGTCAAAGAGAAGAAAAGGAGAGAAAAAGTAAGGGTTCCAAGAATCTTTCAAATTTCTTGTAAGAATCTTCATCCCAGGTATATATCCCAGGTATATAAAGGTTACCAAAAAGTATGAGATTAATCTCCCATTTACCAATATAAAGTTTGGATGAGGAAATCATACGTAGGAAATCTTGAATCATTTTTTCTTGAAATTTCTTGAATATTAGTATTAAATTCTTGGATGGTATCTTGAATTCTTGTTTTAATTCTTTAAACTATATCTTTATATCCAAGTTTGATGATCATCATGTTTAAATTTTATTGTATATTTTTGTTACTTTGTGATTGTGACTTGATCTTTAGAATTTCTCTCTATAAAAGCTTGAATAATGAACTTAGGGGGATGTCTAGAGCCTTGAATGTCAAAAAGTGATGTTTGACCAAGTCTTAGTACTGAGATGAGTGTGCTGGTGACTGTGATAGCTGAAACTATTATAGATTGAGTTGAATAGGTATAATTCCCTTAGATTGGATAGATAATCTTGCCCGTAGAGGTTGGATGATGAAAGTTCTTGATGGATTGATGGGTTTATGAGCATGTTGAGTCCTGGGAGGAGTATTAACACCGAAATAGGTAAGAGTTAGCCCCAGTCGAACCCATTAACTACGTGGCCATCTTAGAGAGAATTAGACCGTAAAAGCAGATGTTTCCTTGTCCCAAAAGGAGACTTGACAGACTTTTAAATCCACTGACAGACTCGTCTTTTACCCCGGCAAGGTACTGGATGGATGTGACAACGACATCACTTCGTTGTATCACTACCAGCTCATAGGTAGTGGTTGTCGGTTATAGAAACTCCAATAGGTTTCATGATGATAGAATTCCGATGTAATGTGAATGTTTGATGCTTGATAGCTAGTGAGGTGATAGAGTCCTGTCCTTTATATCTGAGGTGAAGCTGAGTGATGGATTTTTTATGATTAAACTGTTTCCTTTTTCTTTAGCCTATTTTACATACCTTACATTCCATGTACTAACGCCTCTCTGGCGCTGTATCATTTTATGATGCAGATACTACAGACCGAGGACTTTAGTAGCCCGATCGTTGAGGTTTAGAGCTTTTCATTCCTGACCGTGGTGAGTCCTCCCCAGCATTCGGAGGATATTTACTTTTCTTGTTGGATAGTCCTTTTTACTTTATATTTGGTAGCCATGGCCTGCCATGGTATCGTTTCAGACTATAGTATAGAGGCTTCATAGATATAGATGTTGATGTTGATGTCAGGGATTCTTTTCCCTCTTTCTTTCATTCCTTACATTAGAGATTTTCGTTATCTCTTCTGTTTCCTTATGATAGACTGATATTGATAGTATGAGCCCATAAATAAGATAATATTTATTATCATTATATCATTTCTAATCCGCTGATGAATTTACTGAATGATAGCAAATAGAAAGAGTGGTCCGCTTGGGGGCTAGCAATAGTCTATGAGTGCCAGTTACGTCTAGGGTACACTCCCGGGACATGACATAATAAAACTCACAATTTTTATGGTAATATTGTATTTATTATTTTAATTTAATTTTTTTACAATAAATCTTTTAACTTAATTATTGTTAATATAAAAATCTGATCCGACTAAATTTTTTCCACAAAAGAAGTTAAACAATTAAAAAAAAATTAAAAAAATTAAAGAAAACGTTTAAACATTAATTAAGAAAATTATTTTACCATAGAACAAAAAAGAAATATTTTTTAAAAAAGAAAATGGAAAAGAAAAAAAAAGCTAAATGACCAAATAAGAACATCTGTAGCGGGAATTGGCAGGTGTATTTGTATAATAGTTGAGATGTTTTTTGCTTTGTCTTTTAAGTCGGATGACCCCTACTCCCAATGCCACAACCTCTCAAAATCCTACAAAAAAGAAAAAACTAACGTGAACCAAATAGCTGAAAGGTTGTGGTTGGTGCATATAATGGCCAAACAACTATTTTTAGTAAAGAAAAAATAGTCAGTTTTTGTGTAAGAAATTTAATTCAATAGGACATTTTGTATAATTTTTTCAAATTTAAATCTACTTGAAACTCCGTTCCTCACTTTTCTTACTACTGCCAAAAGTTCTGATATTACTTCAACTACAAATCTTTTTGTGTGCACGTAAAATGATGTTTTATACTCATGTAATGTTTTACGAATGTGGTTTGCCACTATTGATTTTCTGATAATTTTTAAATAAGAAGTCGTTTTTGAATTTGATTTTAGGAATTTTTTTTTTGCTTATATAGTTTATTCTCTCATCATATATATTATATATTTTTAATAAAGATATAATTAATAACATTTTATTATTAAGAAACAATGAACATCATGTATAATGAATTTATTTTTTTTACAATGAGTCATTGAATTATTTGATTTATATTATGAGGCATAATTTGGTAAGATACCATCATGCCCCGGGAGGGTACCCTAAATGTGGCCGGCACTCAAAGACTATTGCTAGTCCCCAAGCGAACCACTCAGTCTCAAGACAGTCATTCAATCATGTATGGCGAAAATCATCAGAATATGGGAAAATATAATAGTGAGTAATTCAGTCAACTTAAACATCAACGAAAGAAGGTCATAGGCCATCAAAACCAATCTCACCATCTTATCACATAATAACACGCATTAAGGAAACTCAGCTCAAGGAGAAAAATACCTCAACATCAAACCATCATCTCTAGTCTATGATGCCTCCACCTCTACAGTCTAGAAAAGTACCATTACAAACTATAGCTACCACTACATTAAGGAACATAACAATGATAGGGAAATAAAATAAGGCTCCTCTGAATAACAAGGAGGGCTCACCAAATCTAAAAACTCAAGAACTTTGAACCACAATGGTGTGCCTGCTGAAGTTTTCTATCTCCTGTATCTGCATCATAAAATGATGTAGTGCTGAGTGGCATCAGTACGTGAAATTATGGTATGTAAAATTGCTGAATGAAGACAATATAGGAAGAATAACATGGAATAACATCAACTCATCAGATACTCACTCGGAATGTCAAATGTCCATCTACAGTAAGAATAAAGAATAGACAATGACTCATCAACCTCAATCAAAAGTCATACCATCAACTCGACATCAGAGTACTATCAGTGAGGAGCCTAGCTGGGAGTTTCTCTAACTGACAACCATCACTTATGAGCTAGTGATGGTACAACGAAGCGATGTCCTTGTCGATTCGTCCAATACCAGGCCGGGGTAAAGGATGTGGCATCTATGGATCCATTATAACATCAAGTCCCCTTTTGGGACTAAGAAAACATCTATTTCCACGATTCGATCCTCTCCTACGCTGACCACGTAGTTAATGAGTGCAAGTGAGACTTACTCATTTTGGTGCTCAATACTCCTCCGAAGAGTCAACGTACTCATGAACATCAAACATCAAAATTCTTATCATTTAGTCTCTTTTGAACATAGTATATCAAATCATCTCATCAACTATCAACTCAATGGATTAGAAACATCCTTTTAGGATAAATTATATAGTCTTAAGACTCCATGAAGATCAATTTCCTCAACATCATCATCAACATTCCCAAATCATGACTACAATCATAAATCCCAAGCACATTCATACATTCAAGGCTCTAGACCCATCTCCTAAATTCATTCTTGCAATCTTTAGCAAAAATAACAAATAATTCATAATAAAACGTCTTTGCAGTAAATTAAGTTTGTGATGACCATCAACATAAGAAATACATAATATAGGTATAGATTTTCAAGAAACTACTCTAGAATTACATACATGAACTCAATACACACAGTTATTCATCTACTTAAATAATTGGGCACATGAAAGAACAAATTCATGTTTTTAGTTAGTCTTATATACCTGGGATGAAGATTAACAAAAATCACTACAAGAAATTTACCTCAACTTCAAGATCCCTAACCTTCTTCTCCTCTTCTCTCAAACTCTCACCTCAAGAAACCAAGAAATGGGTTTTGGAAACCCTTTCTAAGCCAAAATGACTCTTATAATCTTATTTTCAAGTTTGGGAGGGGTTGGAAAGGTCAAAATGCCCTTCACGAAATAAAAGAAAATTTTCCACTTTGAAATACCCAGTCCGTGACGCGTTCTGGGTGCACACTAGTTTATTTTTTTCCAAAAATTCTCCAAACGAGTTTCTCAAATTCCATAAAAAACTTTGAAATTTTTTTTATGTGTGGGTCCACTATAGTACCACGTCGCGGACTGGATGCAGGCTAACACTAATTTAGGTTTTGAATTGAAAAATTATCTTTTGATTTGGTTACTCTAAAAATCGAACGGGGCCATTTTCCCACTTAATTTTATGTGCTGATCGCAAATCCGACCTTAGATTTGTCATCAGAGCATGAGAAGATGCGTTATGCACACAATTCTCCTCTCTAGGGGTATTTTGGTAATTTCATCGGACATCAGGGGTATTTTGGAAATTTCATTGGGCGTTACATTATCTCCCTCTTGGAATCATTCATCCACGAATGATGAGTAAAGGTGGACATCAAGGCATGAATAACACTCGGAACTCTTCTCAATAACTCAATTTATCACCTTTTCATCAAGCTCGACAAACTCTACTCAGACTCTGGAATAGACACATCAATCTGAGAATGGAAACATCAATTAAGTCAAGGGTAAGAACAATACCCTCAATATTCTCATCATGAAGCATGAATAGAACTTCGAAACCCAAATCAATTCGAATCGTTTGAACACTTCGACACACAGTCTTCCGAACTTGGAAAGGAAGTTATCAAATCTAATCGAGAATGGGACCATCAAGGTGCATAACACTATATGAGTAACTCTCAAACTTTGCAGCTTATCCCAACTATGCTTCTCTTCATGGAACTATACCTCAGCAATTTAAGGCGTATAGCACCTACGCAAACCTCTACCTATTCACATCCTCTTATTCCGTTCAAACTTAATTCTAAGCCACAACATGCTACTGCTAAGATGATCATATTCCTACAAAGCTAACCCTTAATTCAAGCTGTATGCCTCCTCAGGGAATTTTCTTTAGGGAATACTACTCCCCCATCACTACTCTATTGTATTTACCTGAAACACTCACTCAAAAGTCATTGATAGCCTTCTCTGATCACTCATATAGTGGTATCCACACATTCAAACCTATCACTCTAACCACTTCAACTATATCTGAGAATTATCAACCTACTTATCACTTCTACATCCATCATTGAATGAGCTTTCACTCAAAGATACACTAGCATGCTCTTGCTCAGAGATACTCTAATCTACTCTTACCTATTTGTAGCACATCATAAGATCTCATTTCTCTCTTTCTCCACGTCCACAACCTTAATGAAAGGAGGACATCATAATCATCACATCAAGGAACATCCACTTTCACTCATCATCAATAATAACTCATCTATTATCATCAACATCGCTGTCAAGACTGGAAATAAGGATCATTAGGAAGGGTTGGAAGGAAAGATCATAAGCACGATACATTCAAGGAATTCAATCTGAGAGCATTCGTAATGTGATACAATCTCATTAGCCGTTTTTGGACCTATCATGTATTTATGGAATTAAACCTGCAGTGAAACTCAAGCCGCATCTCGTATGATATAAGGTTGGGAATTCTAAGATTTTTGTGAGATAAAGTATGATTGTTACTCCTCGTCCTCGCAATTCATCACAAACATGAATCAACATCGGGTGTATGAGTTTAGTCCAAGGGCATGGGGCTCATACATAAGATAGGAATAAAACATCACCTCAACCAAGCTCTAAGGAATACAAGATATTGAAAAACATCAACTTCTCATCCTAATCAACTCATTCATATCAAAAACTTGATACTCACTTTGGTTTATCAACTCCTCACCTCCCGCTTAGCTCAAAGGTCCTCTTCATAACTCTGCGAACCATCTCCCTTTACTAATTTATAAGTATAGTTCTTCACACGATTTTTTGGGGGCATCACTGTCCACAAGAACACCTCAAGTTCTCTTGTAATGCTATATTCAAAGATATAAAATTGCTATTAAAACTTCTTCTAGGATAGGACTCTTTGCTTCCTTCCAGCTCTGTAGGTATCTTTCTATACTTTCTGCTCCTATGGCTATGCATAATTGCCTTCTACCACTCTTATTATCTAACGTCTTAGTTCAAACTACTTACATTCAACTTCTAAGCTCTGATATATTGGACTAAAAAAGTCTTGGGTTACAAGGTAGAACTCATCATCATTCATACATAAACCCCCATCGACCTAGTTACTAAAGGTAACAGAGAAATACTTACACTAGCTCGCTCCACATTGATAACTCTAATATACTAACCAGGTTCTCAAAGCAAGTCATAACTTAGAGCTTCACATAACTCTACTCTATCGTGAATACCCATTTTAAGCCTCTTCTTATCTAGTGTTCCATTCTCAATTTACTATCCCCATCTAAGGGGTACCTCTACCATGCTCATAGCATCACATCCTTGTAAGTCAACATCTTAACTCTAGACACACTTTACCGTAAGACTCTCAAAGCAAATCTCCAACCAAGACTATCACTGTTATGGTGTTATCTCCTTCTTCACATCGCTCCCAAAATTCAAGCTTAAGGCTTAATGCTAACATGCGCATCCCACACTTCTCTCATATTACACCAACCTATGACTACTAGGTAACAATTTAGGAACATAGGCCTGCTAAGATCTCATCATGAATAGTCATTCAACACATCCCCTCTTCACAACTCAAGGACCATCCACCTATCTAGTATACTTCATTAATTGACTAAACTCATAACCCAATGAATCTCATGAGACGTTCACTTCAAAATCATGAACTTAGTTTAGGTTTATCACCTCAAAAGTGCTCTATTCCCCTATCCAACAACTATATTTCACCCTCACTAATACGAATATCATAATACGTCAACATAAATTTCTTTCTAGTTTGAACACACTCCAACTCATCCTAAATATAACTCTGACTCTATACCTCATCATGAACATCAAATGGTACTTTTTACTCATTTGCCAAGACCTATAGGAATCAAATCATCAGTACCTTACTTACCTAATGGACATATGACTTTTGTTACAAGCCTCAATCAACCACCACTCTCACCATCTGGTCTCCTCCTATCCCTCATCATCCTTCTAGTTTAGGGGTACCAACTCTACTTATGGTTTACAAGACCTCAAATCATACTCTTAAGTGGTAACGTTAGACATTGATGGGAACATAAGCTTCTCTCTCATGGATAATATAAAAAGCAAGTTGTGAATCATACCTGTCACAACATTTGAAGTGCTATTCTGATCTGGTGTCTACACTCAGCATACAATTTGTCCACAGCCCCTCTCGTATCAGAAATAACACCTCTCTGATTATATTTACCATTAAGTATGGGTGCATCCACTGGTGGTGGAGCACAACTCCAAGGTCTCTGCAAAAAGGGGGGACTATTTTCATTTTCTTGCTTATATTTACTATGCTCAGGTCCTATTCGGTCAGCCTTTTTGCTTCTGGGTTCTTCCATCTCACTCTCCTTGTCCTCTCCTACCCATCGAGCATACACAATAAGCTGAGTAATAAGCTCAAGTTTTTTGGTGCATGGCGACATTCGTCGGGTTTATAGAGCATTCAGAAGGCATAGTCTGCAAAGGTGTAATGCAGGATTTAAAAGAGAGATTTTTTTCTAGAGTACAGCTTTATAGCAAAAATCAAGATAAAAAAGAAAAATGACAACTTCTAATGATCCATAGCCTCTCTATTATGGATGTGGCACACTTCACACCAAAAAAACTACTAGACATAACTTTATAGACTCCCTAAGACTCTTGAACTCTCCCGGGAGGATACCCTAGATGTGACCGACACTCAGAGACTATTGCTAGCCCCAAAGCAAACAACTCGGTCTCAAGACAGTCATTCAATCATCTCGTACGATGAAAATCATCAGAATATGGGAAAACATAATTGTGAGCAATTCAGTCAACTTATACATCAAAGAAAGAAGACCATAGGTCATTAAAACCAATCTCAACATCTTATGACATAATAACACACATTAAGGAAACTCAGCTCAAGGAGGAAAAGACCTCACCATCAAACCATCATCTCTAGTCTATGACGCATCTACCTCTACAGTCTAGAAAAGTACCATGATAGGCCCTGGCTACCATAACATCAAGGAACATAACAATGATAGGGAAATAAAATAAGGCTCCTCCAAATAGAAAGGAGGGTTCACCATATCTGGAAACTCAAGAACTTTGAACCTCAACAGTGCGCCTGTTGAAGTTCTCTATCTCTTGTATTTGCGTCATAAAATAATGCAGCATCGAGAGGCGTCAGTACGTGGAATGTACGGTATGTAAAATAGCTGAATGAAAATAACATAGATTAACATCAACTCATTAGATACTCACTCATAATGTCAAATGTCCATCTACAACAAGAACAAAGAATAAACAATGACTCATCAACCTCAATCAAAA
The DNA here is from genome assembly GCA_026153255.1 of Solanum medicagineum. Classification (NCBI taxonomy): domain Eukaryota; kingdom Viridiplantae; phylum Streptophyta; class Magnoliopsida; order Solanales; family Solanaceae; genus Solanum; species Solanum medicagineum. Next base: position 17,284,814 of record JAPFFP010000113.1, on the reverse strand, counting down.
CTCATACCATCAACTCGACATTAGATTATTCTCAGTGAGGAACCTAGCTAGGAGTTTCTCTAACCGACAACCGTCACATATAAGCCAGTGATGGTACAACGAAACGATGTCATTGTCACATCCATCTAATACCTTGGTGGGGGTGAAGGACGTGGCATCTCTGGATTCATTATAACATCAAGTCCTCTTTTAGGACTAAGGAAACATCCATTTTCACAGTTTGATCCTCTCCTACGCTGGCCACATAGTTAATGAGTGTAAGTAGGACTTATTCTTACTCATTTCGGTGCTCAATACACCTCCTAAGACTCAACATGCTCATAAATATCAAAAATCAATATTTCTCATTATTTAGTCTTTTTTGGACATAGAACATCAGATCATCTCATCAACCAACAACTCAATTAATTATAAACATCCGTTTAGGAGAAATTATATACTCTTATGACTCCATGAACATCAATTTCCTCAACATCATTATCAACATTCCCGAATCATGACAACAATCATAAATCACAAGCACATTCATATCATCAAGGCTCTAGACTTATCTCCTAAATTTATTCTTGCAATCTTTAGCAAAATAACATGTAGAGTTGTATGAAATAATTCATAATAAAATTTTTATACAATAAATTAAGTTTGTGATGGCCATCAATATAAGAAATACATAATATAGGTATAGATTTTCAAGAAAATACTCTAGAATTACATACATGAACTCAATACATACATCTATCCATCTAATTCAATTATTGGGCATATGGAAGAACAAATTCATGTTTGTAGTTAGCCTTACATACCTGGGATGAATATTAACACAAATCTCTACAAGGAATTAACCTCAACTTCAAGATCCCTAGCCTTCTTCTCCTCTTCTCTCAAACTTTCACCTCAAGAAACCAAGAAGAAATGGGTTTTGGAAACCCTTTCTAAGCGAAAACGACTCTTATAATCTTATTTTCGAGCTTGGGAGGGGTTGGAAAGGTCTAAAATGCCCTTCACGAAATAAAAGAAAAGTTTTCCACTTTGAAATACCCAGTCCGCGATAGTTTATTTTTTTCAAAATTCTCCGAACGAGTTTTCCAAATTCCATTAAAAATTTTTGAAAAATAAATTTAAGTGAGGGTCCGCTATAGTGCTGCGTCGCGGACAGGACACGGACCAACACTAGTTCGGGTTTTGCGTCAAAAAATTATTTTTCGTTCCGGTTGCTCTAAAAATGGAACGAGACTATTTTCTCGCTCAGTCTTTTGTGCTGATCACAAATCCAGCCTCGAATTTGCCATCAGAGCATGGGAAGACACGTTATACGCATAATTCTCTTCTTTCAGGATATTTTGATAATTTCACCGGGCATTAGGGGTATTTCGAAAATTTCACAGGGTGTTACAGATACAATTGTTTTAATTTACTTACTGTACTTTATATATAATAAATTTATTTTGTATGTGAATTCAATAAATATGACACATAAATCAGCAAAGATACAATGATTTTGACGTAATCAAAATTAACTTTCACTTGAATGAAGAAAGTATACATATAAAAAAAATATCATATCATGCCCTTTAAGGAAAAAATATTAAACTTTTTGAGTTATAAGATTACCATTATGGTGATTTTTTTTTTACTTTAAACACTTAAAAAGTTGTATTGAAAAAAGCAAATTTGATTTAAAATAGTGCAAGTAACAAATATAGTGAAGATTTATAATGAAAAATGGGGTTCAAAAAATATCAATAGATTTATAATGTTTAAGCATTTAAATTTATAAAGCAAAACTTAACACAATTGAAATGATATAAAGAGAATTAATGGGTTCACATGTAATACACATGTTTAAAGACAATTGGTAAGAAAATAAGATAAG
>JAPFFP010000113.1:17269618-17282841 GCA_026153255.1 Solanum medicagineum | reverse complement strand
GTGACTAGAGATATACAGAAGAGATCATAGGCATCAGTGAAAAATCCCATTCCAGCTATTATTATTGCTGTGAAGTGATACCATTGTGTTTTCGCCGAATCAAGTGCATTCAAAACCTTCATATCCCCAGCCATTTTGTCAGCAGTTGAAATAACAAAGACGCTTTTGGATGAAATTTACGCTTCCTTGACATTCTTTTATAGGCCGAAATAATTGTTTGCCGTCTACGAATAGGAGTAGAATAATTGTTGTCCTTTCCCAATAGGGACTATAATTTCTTTCCCTAATTATCATTACAATTACCTAACTAAGATTAATACAATTTAGGGAATATCCTTTTCATAAATAACTATATTTTACATAATTATGCAATATAACCTCGGCTATGTGACATGGAAGGGAGGAGAGAGTCGAGCGAGATCGAGAGAAGGGGGAGAGAGGTGAATAGTATATGTATATTAATCAAATTATATGTGTATATCTGTTAAATAATTATATATGTGTAATTAATATACATATATATTTGTATATCTGGCAAGCGAGATTGGGAGAGGGACGAGAGAGGTGAGCGAGAGTGGAGAGAGAAGAAGAGATGAGAGAGAAAATAGCAACAAAACTCTAACTATAGCTATAAGTTGTAATTTTTTCAAAATATAATTGTATAAACTAAATACATATCAACTATAGCTATAAGTTATAATTTTTTCAAACTATATAAACTAAATGCATATCATGTGTTTGCCTAATTAAAGTAAAATACATATCATATGTTTGTCTAATTATGTTTTTTTTCTATAACTTACCATATTTATTTTATTAGAAGTAGAAGAAAAAAAAAAGACTAGCTTATTCTATCATTGAATTCAAGTACTATTTTCATTCAAGAATCATGCCACATTAGTCATTTAGGCGTTCTTCTAGGTTTCTAATATGATTTGGGATTTATCTAAATCTAAATACTAACAAGATTAGTCAAGCATTCCCATTCATTCTGAAATTGACAATTTATTTTTGGAAAAGGGTTAATTTTGGACATTATTTGACTTCAATACCAAAAAGACCCCGTCATTAATAAAATAATATAGCCTACCTCAAACTTATCAACCTCCACGTGTAATTGAATAAAAGAAAAAAAGGTCAAATTTACTCTAACATATATGAAATATTATAATTTTGCTTTTCGTTTATAATTGAGGTCACTTACTTTTACGCCAAAAAAAATGCAAAATACGCTAGAAATAAAAAGTTGGCTATTATAACTTTTAATTTATAAGCTATTCAAAAAAGTCCAATTCAAATATACTAACTTATTCACTGTATAAAGAGAGTAATTTTATATCGAAGAGAGATCTTCTTTGGGTGGAACTTTAGATTCTTCAACTAATTTAGAATTATTTGAGTTATATAATATTGTTGGATTAATATACCCCGGAGGCAACAAGTCAAGATACATATAGTAAACTTGAATCTCCTTTTAAAGAGTAAGATATCAATATTCGTGCCTCAATTTTAATATTTATTTTTTTATTTTATTTTATTTTTTAACTGTAATTTGATATAATTTGTGGTATATTTTTTAAAAAAAAGGTGAAAAAGGTGAAGGAGGAACCAAGCAGATGGGGCAGGTGGAGAAAGAGGTATAGGAGGTGGTGGTGGTAGAGGTAGAGAAGGAAGTGGAGATGGTGATGTCGTTGAAGAGAAGGGGTGAGGGAGAGGTAGGAACTTTGCCTAAATAACAAGAGGTTTTCCGATAAATTAAATAATTATCATCAGATTTATATAATTAATATTTAGAAAAAAATATTAAAATTAGAATTCTCATTATACTGTAACTGAATTAGTTATTATTTTTTTTTTACAACAAAAATCAAATTCAATTTTTTCATATTTCTCTCTCAACAAAATCATCATATTAGTAAAATAATTCTTCACCTCAAATACTATTAAAATTACAAGAATTGATTCTATCATGCTTCAACTTATTTATTTTAGAGAAAAAAATATCCGCATCAAAATTCATAATCTGGAAAACTTTGTAAATGATATTAAGTTTTTATTTATTTTTTTTACACTTGAAGAAACATTTAAAGTGCAAACGTCACATGAAAATCTGCTTAAAAAATTTTAAGAAATAACTTTTATCATATTTTCTTACATTTGAAACTTATTTGTCACCTATACTTGTTTGTCCATGAGAGATATGAACCAAAGGTATCTAATGTGACTTTGACTTGATCAATTGAGTCTAATTAGGATGATTAAAAGACTTTGGGGTGAAGATTAAAGCCTTTCCTCTTACTTTTGAATTTTAAAATTTAAATTCCTCCCTCTATATGTTTGTGCGTGCGCTACGTAAGTTTGAACTGGAACCTCTTGTTAATTGAGCATTTTGTGAAGAAAAAAGTGTGACCATTCGATTTTACGTTTGGAAAGTGACAAAAGAACATTAGAAAAAACTGTCTTAAAATTATAATATTTTATTGATAAAAATAAAGAAAAATATTAGTAGTATTTAATTTCAGTTCCTAAAATATCGATAGGCTTCTGGTTAACGATGTCTTTCAATTTAGTGCCATTAAATGGATGAAAGGATTGCTTTAACATCGTTTTGCTTTTATCAAACTTAGAGCGGAATCGAACTCAAATATTTTTTTCCCTTGAGGGGTTTGATTCCATTTCTTTATTTTTATTTATATCTGCTTTTTGAGTATCTTTTTCCTTAATTCACCATCCAAATTTTGCTGCATTCGTATATTCCTTCATCCTACTGAAGAAGGTTAATATCTTATTATTATATATATGAATTTTGAGTTATATTATTCGTCCCCGTCACGTTATTCTTTCTTTTTTTTATTGTTTCAGATTGAAAAAACAAATGCATGATTTTGAGTAAAAGAAACGATCTTCTTTAGTAGCAATTACAAGAAGGATGGCAGCAAAGGTGAAAGGCTTTTTAAAGGCGTTGGGTATTTCCCAGATGTTTGGTGAGCATTTTGTCTATTATTGTTGTTGTTATTGTTATAATACGATACAATTGATGTTACGGTTGATTGATTTAACAAAAATATGGCAGAAGAGGAAAAAGAACCAGAAATGCAGATTGGTCTTCCTACAGATGTAAAACATGTTGCCCATATTGGATGGGATGGTCCATCTGTTGAAAATCCCAGCTGGGTAATTATTTATTGTTTATTATTTTGTGTTAATGTTTATTTATGTTAATTTTATAGCATTTACACATTATTATATGTTTTTCGTTATTAGTCGTTCTTTTTGTTTCCTTTTTTTTTCTTTTTTCATATCTAGTTTATTCTGCTTATGAGTTTTTGTGACGAGAATTCTCAGGAAATAGTCTCTCTACCTTTGTGAGGTTGTTGTAAGGTCTGCATAAATTCTATCATTCCCAGAACCACTTGTGGGATTCCACTGTATGTTGTTTTTAATGTTTATATTGGAAATCACCAAATGAATGTGTTGTGGCAGATGAAAGAATTCAAAGAACAAGGACAATTTCATACAGCCCCTTTAGGTCCTCCACTTGATTCTAATGATCATCCACAAAATAGATCATGTGATTCTGAAGGTAATTTTGTTTCCATTATTATATCTCATAAGATCAACAACGATTTTAGATTATTGTCGGATGGGGTCGACTATATAAATTCCCTTTGTATCCATAGTTGATGTAGACAAATGTAACATTTGTTCCCTTGTTTCATTTTGTGTACCAATTGTTGACTGCAGATGCAAACCAAAAGTACAAGAATGCAAACTCTTCATTACCCGATGACAATTCAGAAGGGTCAAAGACATCAAGGCGCCAATCGTCATCAGAAAATGGGAGTGGGGGTTCTACTTCTCCAAAGAAAGCCAGGAGTTCCAGACGACATAAAGAGTCGTCAAGCCGACATAGCCAGCCTGGATCAGGTGGTGGCTCTGATTCTCCAGCAAGGGACCTTCCAGACATACCAAAGAAGACACGAAGGAAGAAATCCAAGGAGGATGGTGGAGTGAGCTCCGGCTCATCCCGGACCTCTAAATCCAAAGGCACCTCCTCTAGTACAGCACCAGAGGATCCTGGACAAGGCACAGGATATGACAATTCCATTTCAAGTTCAACAAACAATAACATAGACAAAGAGTAGTGGGCATTTCTTAAGAGAACAACATAACATGAACTCAAAATCAGTCTTTTTTTGTGTAGTCAAAGTAAAAAAATGCGCACCTGTTTTGATATCCCAAAGTTTTCCTTATACATTGATTAATTAGAACCTGTTTTATAATTCAACTTTTTGACATCTTATGTGTAGATTCATAGTCTTTTTTTCTTCCCTCGACTCTGAATCTATTATAGCACAACACATCATTACACTGTATCCATCTTATAATTGCTGCTTAATAGACTTTTGCCTTGATAATATGGTTTGTCATTTATGCACTCAGTAAACAATACACTGTAAAATGCAACATTCAATATAAAATTTTCCTTTAACTTATAATTACAGTTCATAGTTTTTCTCCTTTAAACACAGAACAGCAAAAATGCAGAAAGAGAACTCTACTAAAACCCAAAAGTTTCTATCAACAAGTGCTATCAGAACACATTCCAAAATTTCCCTATACTTAAAAAGTCATTAGTCAGTATATGTCCAAGAATGTTTACTAGAGCAGGAGAAACAAAATTCCAAGAAAAACCAGAACATGGGAAGCAGGCAAGAGTACTAAAGATGCCCCAGAGAATGTGACAAACTTGGGAGGACCAACAGCATTTTTGCACATTTTTAGTAGCCTCAAGCTAACACTAACATTAGTAATTCTCAAGTCTTCATCTGCACAGAGTTGAGGATTGCCTTCCAACTTCAACTTTTCTCCAACTTTGGTAATAAATTTTGGAGAAAATGGAAGTCTCCCACTCAAATTGTTGTTCTCCAAATGTAACTCATTTACATATTCCAGTGCCCCAAATTCTTTAGGCAATGTCCCTTCCAACTTGTTATTATCAAGCCCCAAATAACATATGTTTTTCAAGTACATCCCCATTGAAACAGGAATATTCCCAATTAGTCCTGTTCTTGATAATCCCAGCCCCACAATACCCCCAAGATTCTCCCATATTTCTGGAATTTGCCCTCCAAGAAAGTTTCCACTCAGGTACACTTCCTTCAAACTAGGCATCGCTGCCAAAAACAATGGAACCCCAGAATTGGAGAAACTATTGTAACTCAAGTCCAAAAACTCCAAACTCTTCAAACCCTTCAAACTTTGAGGGATTTTCCCAGAAAGCCTGTTGTAACTCAAGTCAAGTTTCAAAAGTTGAGACAAGTTTCCTATAGGCTCAGGAACACTATGTTCAAGCTCATTTTGACTCAAATCAAGAACTTTGAGTTTCTTTAGTGTCTTCAACCCCACTGGAATTTCACCACCCATTCTGTTTCTTGAAAGAGTCAACTGCTCTAAGTTGAACAAACCACCAATCCCATCGGGGATTTCCCCAGAAACAGCACTTCCACTCAAAACCAACCTCCTCAAACTGGTCAAGTTCCCAACTTTTTCACTCAAAGAACCAACAAGAGCTGGATTCTCCAAGAAAATCAGCTCCTCCAAAGAAGAAGGCAAAGATCCAAAATCTGGAAAAGAAACCTCATTTTCAGTAAAACATTTGTAGACAAAGATCTTTCTAAGGTAAGTAAAAGGGGCAAAAAGGGAAGCATTGAATGTGCTGTTAGGAGTACAAGGTGGGTTAGGAGCATAATCTGAAACATAACCAATACTAATCTCAGTTACATGAGCAGTAAATGATGTTGTAGTGGAGACAAAGTAGTCACAAAGAACCCCATGTGGGGAAGAAGAACAGAGGTCATCAGGGAAAAGAGAACGCCAAGAGGCATCAGAGTTAATGGACTCAAGAACATTGTACAATGCTTCTTGTTCCACCATGTTCAGAACAGAAGGCTGAGAAATCACAAACATTATTAGATTAGACCAAAACAACAAATTCAGAACAAGAACAGAGAGTTTAGACAAGAATGCCATAGTTGTTTTTTTTGCTTTAGAAATTGTGAAGTTTGAGAAAGAGTAGTGATAAGGAAGGGTATTTAAGAGGGAGAAAATCAAGAATATGTCTGTCTCGAAAAATGAAAGAGAAAGAAGGAATCAAAAAGACAGTTTTTTCTGCAGAGATTTGTTTTACTGTTAACATGCTACGTTCTGTACCACTTATGGTCAAATGACCGATTTGCCACTATTTTGGCTTTTTGCCTCTCTTTCCTTTAAAGCTTCTGCACTTTTTTTTTCTATTAATTTACACCTATTGTTTTCATGGGGTGAATTGTTGGTTAGTCAAAAATTTGAAGGTTCAGTAAATGCATGTTATGAGATGAGTATGCTGAAGTGGATGTGTGATTATACTAAAAGAGATAAGAGTAAAAATAAGGATATTTTTACTCAGTTTATCGAGGATATGATCTTAAAAAGGAAAGTGGGAGAAGACGCGTTAGAGTGAAAAGTTAGTAGGTAGTATAAGTATTGTCTTGCTTAGGATAGTTGGTGTTTACCATTACACTAGTTGTATGGAGTATTGCTTTCAATAATATTGCACTTCCATTATTGCACTATTTTTTTGTTAATTGTTGCTCCTTTTTGGTAGATTTTACACTATTTTCATGTGATTTGCTATATATAGTTTTTCCTTTGTATTTGGGGTTGATGATACATTTGAGTCGAGAGCCTTTTAAAATAGCATATCTATCTCCACGAGATACTGATAAAATTTAAGTACACTTTATTCTCTTTAGATCATGTTTATAAAGTTTTATTGGATATGTTATATTTGTCGTCGTAGTTGCTTGCTAGCTTTGTTCTTGCGTGAAGAGGAATGGAAAACAGGTCACATATTTTTCCTCTTCTTGAACGACAAACAATACTGTGAATTATTTATGTATTATAATTTTTCCAAGAATAGCAAACAAATAAATAAAGGTTTATTTGAAATGGGAAGTCAACACAGGCCTTTCACTAACAAGATGAATTTCAATAAAATAATAATTATATAAGCAAACATTGAAACCAATTTCATGTGCATATAATAAAACAATGTCCAAATTGAATTGATCATATGGCCTAATAAGTACCCAGATTTTACTAGAATAAAGAATTTTTTTTTTTTTTTGGATGGAGCTAAAAGATAGGCTCATAAATGTGGTGACTTAAACAAATGTTTTTTTAGCAGAAAAAAAAAAGAAAAGAGAAGAAATTGGAGGTAGGATAATGAAAAATGGGAAATGTGTTGAAGAATGAATAAATAAAAGGTCTTATATCGATGAAAAGAGATGGGTGAATTCTTCATACGACTTGAAGAATCTCTCTCCCTTTGAACTAATTTTTCAAAACGTGAGCGACTTAGATTCAAAATTTAATTTTATATGATTAAATACTTAATTCTATTTCTTATTTGAATGCGTAATGATCTTATAGCGTCCTAAAGTGTAACGTGGAAGGAAATGAACAAAACAATTAATGCACTAATACGTTTTTTAAAGAAAAAAAACTGTTTAAGGTGACAGATAAAGAAAAAGGACAAAAATGCAAAAAGCAAGTCTCACTTATATTACTTAATTCTTAGTGTATATTAAACCTTTGTTTTTTTAAAAAAGTACTTAATATTGCATCAAACGTGAGTATAATAGTGGTGGAGACATGGGATAACAACGTCCTTGAGATCATATAATGATAAAATTTGGTAGTTTTAGCAATATGTTTTGTTTAGTTTCCAAATAACTTAATTAAGAAACATGTATATTATTTATATATGTAGTGCGATAATTTTTATCAACATATATATAATTACAATATAGATATATATAGTGAATCTCACAAATAAAATCTAGGGAGAATAAAATATATACAAATTTTAGCACTACCTAGTGAAGACAGAGAGATAGTCAATCCTATTCCGTCAATATAAAATGTGTAATTGATAAAATAATAAGAAATTAAAGTCTGTCTATTATTTGAGAAGTAAATCTCAATATCCCATATTGTGTTTCCCATGTTCTTTTTCTTTTTCCGTCCCAAATGGACAACACCACTGTTTTTTTTAGTGCTTTTTGGCAGCAAGGGGCAAAAATGAGATTTGATTAGAGTTACGGCATTCGGCATGAAGTGCCATGCAAGGGGTCAAGCCAATGATCACTCCAACACAGACTACCATTTATATAATCCAACAACATCAATTTAGGACATGAGTTTAAAGTTTCTCGAGGATTCAATAATATATATTCCCCTCGTTGTGTCAGGCACCCTTTGACTTAAGATGATATTTTTAAAATTTAAATTAATTTATGATCTAAAATTATTGTTAGATACTTATTTGATATAAGATTATTCTTAGTTATTTTTTATCTAAATTTATATGATTTAACTTGACTTGATATGAAATTTAGAAAAAAAAATTATGAAACTTATAATCATAAGTATTTATCCATCTGTCCCATTTTATGTGACACTCTTTCTTTTTAGCCCATCCCAAAAAGAATGTCACCTTATTCTAATTTAAAACAAGGTTCTTTTTTATGCTTAATGAAATGATTCTCAACCCTACAAATATCTAAAAATGATTTTCGACCACAAGTTTTAAGAGACTACCTTCTTTTTTTAAACACAATGTCAATTCAAAAAATGTCGCATAAAATGAAACGGAGAAAATATATATTACAAATTATCATATGAAAATAAATAAATATATTTTAAAATTAAATATAAAAATGTATCAATTGTTTCTAGGGCAAAAATGCAAGTGGAGAAACATTAGGCTGTTGCTTTTATTGTTTCAACATTGGGGAAAAGGTTGTAAAGAGATTGAGGCTGCCTGATTAAAACCTGCGGACAATAATACCGACCGCGGCATGGCGGCAGCCGCCGACTTGTCGATCCTTTGTCCTTTTACTTTATCTTATTTTGACAGCGACGTTTAACTGATTGCTTTACACGTGGCAGATATCTGTACGCACAATATCTTTGTCATAAGAAAGGCACGCCAATTCCATTTCCAGGCATTTTATTCCCCTTCACTCCAACATACAATTTGCGTTTTCTTTTTTACCCAACGGTCAGTTTGACACGTTTCTTTTTACCCTTTGCTTTTTACGGATCATTTCATTGATAATATGTTATTCAAAGATAATTAATTTTGAAATAAATGAATTTGAGATAAGTTAGTCTATCATATATATAGAATAATTTATTTCGTCACAAAGGCAAAAATGATGAGATATATAAATAACCCAAAGATTACCTTATATTCCAACCAAACATAAGATAAAATACTCTTATAGTTTATCTCATAATTATTATAACTTATACCTCTCACCAAACGTCTTAACATTCCAAAAAGATGATAACTCAACCATCTTTTCTAGGACGATGGAATAAAAAAGACCTCAGATCTCAAGTTTGTATTTATAATATTCAAAAGTTGATTTGTTAATATTGTTATCATTTATCATTTTTTTAGTTTTTGCGTTAAATCAATAAGGGAAAAGTAAAGATAGGCGAAGAGAGTAGTATATATTTATTTATTAAAGAATAAAATTGCATCTTTGATATTTATTTTCTTCATTTTATATATGTGGCACCGTTTTATTTGACATAATGTTTAAGGAGAAAAGGAAGATGTAATCTAATAAAAACATTCATAAATATTTGTATAGTTGAAAATTATTTCATTAAGAATAAAAATAAAATTTAAAGATAAATTGTTTCCAATTCTAATAAGCCGTCATTATTATTTTTTTTGCGACAGATTAAAAATGAAAGGATGCTACAAAAATGGGACGGAAAGAATATTATTTTAAAAAGACAAATATTGAAAGTACCTTTAAACTCAAGACAGACTATCAGTTTCATCTCTAAGCTATTGATAGCCTCAAAAAACAATTCTTTATTTGGTTAATTGAACTTAAATACACCCCAGTCTTACAACATGAATGAAATAAACTCTGAATTCTCATCAAATTTAGGAGTGTTTTCAACTCTTCTCACTAAGTTTTATTAAGAGCTACATGCTCCTAAAAGAGTTTGAGATTTTTTGCTATATCATGTGGTATATATCGACTATGCATCTAAGTTTAATTAGTCAACAAAGAAGATATTTTTAAGCTTGTTAATAATTTGGGAGACGAAATTAATAATTTATGTCAAGTTAAGGAGTGTTTACTTCTCTTTGAGAAACACACCACAGATGATTGAATGACAAACTTTATAATTCTATTTTACTTTTTTATAAACAACATTTTAGCTATAATAACAACAATTATATTGCAAAATAGTACATATTTTTTTTGTAAAATTATTTCTCTATAAAAATTATACATATTTTTAGGTAATATAAAAACTATCTTTATGTAGAATCTTTAAGATTACGAATAATAATCTAGAGATTTGATTAAATGCCTTAAAACTTTCATTCACCATTTATACAATAACAACAGCAACATACCCAGTGAAATCCCACAAGTGGGGTCTGGGGAGGGTAGAATGTACGCAGACCTTACCGCTACCTCATTAAAGTAGAGAGGCTGTTTCCTGGGAACCCTCATCTCAAAACTCATAAGCAGAAAGAACTGGATATGACAAAACTGAAAGGGAAGAGAACAGAAAGCGCGACTAATAATGAATAGCACATGACAGTATGTAAATATGATAAAACTAATACACAATACGACAGATAATGAAAACACATGAGTAACCCTACCAATTAACCCTACTATACCCCAAGGCCATGCATCCACTTAACCCTTCCAATTAGCCTGCTACTCTAATTCGCGACCTCCACTTCTTTCTATCTAAGGTCATGTCCTCAGTGAGATCAAGTTCCGCCGTATCATGTCTAATCACCTCCCCCAGTACTTCTTCGGTCTACCTCTACCCCTCCGTGTAGCTCCCAAAACCAACCCCTCACACCTCCTAACAGGAGCATCGGTACCTCTTCTCTACACATGTCCAAACCATCGCAATCTCGTTTCCCTCATCTTTTCGGCCACCGGGGCCACCTCTAGCTTCTCCTAAATGGTCTCATTCCTAACCTTATGTGAATACATATTTCCATTATTTAAATGACAGCATTCCTTTGGTAAACTTGTAAAAATGGTGATGAAGTGTTGACATTAATATAGTGTGTTAGCTCTTTTATATTTTTAATTAGTGAAATGTGCATATTTTTTGAGATTTTAAAATTAAATAGTATTTATTTTTGTAGAATATTAAGAAATGAAAAAAATAATAACTTTTAGATAACTTTTATTTATAATAGTTGAATAATGTCAAATAATATTATAAATATTTAATTGGCAATAGCTATAAAATTCAACGAAATATTAAAATAAATATTTTTAATAATCTTGTGTTTGATGGATGCATGTTTTATCTTATTTGAGGATGATAATTATGGTGTTATTGATCATTTTTAGAGCAAGAATGATGCATAAGGGAGATTGTATTATTAGGTTTCTTTTCTTCTTAATTCTCTTAGCAATATTTTATATGAACATTCATAAATTATGGTTTTAACCAAAGCATGAGCCGCTAAATATCTTTAATATAAAGTTACAATCATACCATGATTTTTTAATAAAAGATTGAGTTGACAAAATTTATTTATCAATGTTAGTCATTTTTATAATTTTATGCTTAGTATTTTAATGTTTAACTACAATTAAAATAAATGAATAATCTTTGGATGAACTCGACAAATGAATCATTAAGATAGAATGAAGAAAATAGGGAGCAGGATCTCTACTTGTTAAGTAAAATAAAAAAATGATTTAGATTAGGATCAAAATATATCTAGAACATGCTACTTGATTATGAATGATACGCGAAATTACACTTTCTTAAAGAAGTATAAAGAGGTCGTTGTCAAATATAGAACCTAACCAAGATTATGGTCGAATTCACGAGATATATAATTCAGACTTAGCTTAATTTGTATGAGTTCAAATTGTTAGTCGGCTTACTTCCTCGAAGGAAGGTTTTACCAAAAAAATTAAGCATAAATAACTATCTAAAACTAAGACTGAGTTTATTGCAAGTATTAGAAAATCAATGAGAAACAAAATTAGAATTTTGTGTTCCCCATGAATTTGTAACGCGGTATGACCTTATAATAACAACCTTTTCTAGTGTGTAGCTTGTAAAACTAGTATATTATATTCACCTAAGTCCTTGGTTCGACAAATCATATCATATATAACTAAAAGTGATCTTACGCTTAAAGTTGGATTACCCTTTTCCCTTATGCCATTACTTATTTGTCTATATACCATTACTTATTAAATATTAATTTTAATTAATTATAACAATTAGGTTTAGCTATGTCAATTTGCTTTTTTTGTTCCATATTTTGTATGCCTGTTTTCTTCCTTCTCTGCACATTTTCTTCCTCTTCTATGCATGTTATGTTCCTTCTTAATTCCTTCTTAATTAATATTATATATTAATCCTACAACGGTTAGACTGTTGAATTCTCTTCCTTGCTCTCACTGTAACAGTCCTTTTAACTATTGTTTCATCATTATCATACCTCTTCCATGTTGATGAGGATGAAAAATTCCCTTAGTAACAATCATCCCACAATCTTTTCATATTCTTCGCGGAACTCTTTATATAATCTGATGAACATCATGACTTTGTCCCATCAATATGTTACTCTTTTCTGCCTCAACCAAATATATATCATCAGGTACTTTTGCTTTCTTCCCTTTATCTTAAGTTACTCTGTTTTTGTTATTTATTTTTATGTGAAAGCTGGTGGTACTTCTTCCAACGTGGCTATTTTTCCGGCAGTAGTAGTATTCTGATATTTATATTCTGGATGATTCTCTCTATGCCTCACTTTGTTGACTAAGTCTTCATAGCAGTTTGTCGTTGCTTTCTTCCCTTTATCTTGAGTTGTGTTGTTTTCTTTGGTTATTTTTATGTGCAAACTGATAGTACTTCTTCCGACCGTGGTTATATTTCTGCCAGTGGTAGTATTCTGATATTCATATTCTCGGTTGATTCTCTCTATGCCTCACTTTGTTGACTAATTTTTATAGCAATTTTTTGTATTATAAATGTCACGACCCGACCCCGGGGCCGTGACTAAGGCCTGTCAGGCACTAATCCAAATACTAATCACAATTACTACTTAATAATTCTACAGAAAATCCGGCAGAGTTTCCTTTGTT
>JAPFFP010000113.1:17251072-17269518 GCA_026153255.1 Solanum medicagineum | reverse complement strand
CCGCGTTTTAACTTCTACAAAGAATTCTCAAAATCTGATTTCGCCACAAGATACTACCATAATGATAAGCTTACTAGCCAAGTTTCAACCCAAACGGCCCATCGTAGCTATACGACGCCCCCAATTACGCTAATTACGGGGTCTAACAATAAAGATAAATATGTTCCACTGTGGTTCAAATGTAGTGCTGCAATAAATTCAGAAAGTATTCTCAATCTTGTTTAGTAGTCTGCAGGTGACCCAATTATATATAACTCTTTTTGCCTTAAAGCTAACTTACCTTAATTGTGTCCTATGATCATTGTTGCAACTTTTTGCTATATAATAGGAAAAACACAACAATTATCCAAATACAACTTACAGTTATGTAACGCCAGTTTAGTTTCAGTTCACAGCAGGAACTTATCTTTTCTTATAAAACAATATGAATGGTGACAACTAGGAGTAATGATCAGGAAAACGATTTGAATCTTTATTGAGCACACACATTAATAAGAAAAAAAGAAATTGTGCAATCCTATACACATTAAACAGAACAAATATACAATGTTGTGCATAATATACAGAGTACCTTCAAACTGGTGGTACTTTAATTTTCCGCAACCCAACTTGCTCCCAAGTCTCTTGTTCTTTAGTACTTACTTTTTTGAATTATAATAAAATTTGAATCTTTATAGGGTACCTATTGAATACTTTTTGGGTTATTCTTGATCAGTCCTGATCTAACTTGCCTTACTCGTGTCCTATGATCATTGTTGCGATTTTCTGCTATATAATAGGAAGAACACAATAAATATCCAGATATAACTTACAGTTATGTTACACTATTTTAGTTCCAGTTCATACTAGGGGATTCTCTTTTCTAGTAAAAGAAAATATGAGCAGTGACAACTAGGAGAAATGATCAGAAAAAGGTAGAATATTTATTGATCATACACACCAACACTAAAAAAGAAATTGGATCCTTGTATGAATAAGCCAAATAGAGCCAAGCCACAACAAATTGTACATAACTCTGTTTGCCTTAAAGCCATGAATTCCATCTTCTAGGGTGCCACTTCAGAACATCAAGAGTATTTGTACTCCTACTTATTCCAAACAGTAGCTACATTTTTCATTGTCGGAATATGTGATGATTGTCATACTTGAAAACTATTCTCTTCAGTAGCCTACTTTGAACTATTGTAGCCATATCTTTGTATAGTGTTCGATTGATTGAAGGACAATAAATTAAGAAGGGAAGGCTGAGATTATGGAGCATGGTTAGGTGAAATGTCGAGTCTCTTGTTATATCCTTTCTTTTTCGATAAATTGACCTCCAAATTTTGTAGAGTAGGAAAATAAGTAGGTAGCACTATAGTTTACTACACATGTAAAGAACCTAGCATGTGTTGTCCTTCAAAACTGTACTTCTTATTTCATTTCAGTGTCTGAACTTTGAACAAGATATCTAAACTCAAATCTTTATGTACTGCTACAAGATGGGTGATTTACCAGAATGGATGTAAGAATGTATTTGTTTGTTTCTTTTAATAGATTTTTAGCTTTCGGGACGTCAAAAGTTGGTAACAGTCTTCCACTTTATATTACATTCTTTACATTTATGTGATATTTAGACTATTTGAAGTTTTTAAATGAAAACTCAAGAATTAGTATATGTTTGGAGTATATCATAATTCGTGTATAACATAAAGGGTACTAACTCGATAAAAATAACTCATTTATACATCACAAATATATATTGTGTTAGTATATCGTAGCTATCACAAAAATTCAATGACAAGCATAAAAGATGTAGAAAACTAATGCTTACCCGCTAGTAAGTTGAAGAAATATGCAACAGAATAGGTTATCAAAGTGTTAGTGCTTCGATGAAGCTTAACAAAAGAGCACAAAAATGAAAATAATGAGGATATTCGCTGGCAATTAATACTCGTTGATGAAAAGGTAACTCTATTTTAATAGTGTATTATATTCATTAGTTAATATGATACCTTATTTTGAGACTCTTATGGTTATACATCTTGCCACAGGGAATCAAAATACAAACAACTCTTTTTAACCAAGACGTTCACGCATGGAATAAATATTTTTAATTGATTCAAAGTTACTACATTATCAATAGAAAGTTAAATGGTACTAAACCAAACTACTTATTAGTGCATAAGGACCTTGAATTAGCATTCACCGACAACACAAAGTCGCAGAGGACAAGATAATTTAAGACTCAACAATTCTCAAACGATTTTATTATATTTGATGAAGCCGAAAAGATCACTGATAGGACTTTCTTCGGTACACTCCTATAAATATTTGTTATGTCTTACATATATAGAATTAATTTATATGTAATAATACATATTTCCTGCAGATGTGGTGTACATTTTAATTAAAGTTAAGGCACTAAATGGAGAAGGACGACGCATGAGATGAGAAGTAATCATTATAGACTAAATGTAAGTTTACAAACCATCCTTGGAATATACTATTGCGCATGAAACAAGTCAAACCATAATCATACCCAATTTTACATATATATGTATGATCGCAAAATCAGACTTTGTAGGGAGACTTTGTTGAAATAGATAGAGAATTATTAGAGAGTCTTGAATATGACAAATCAGTGCTTGCCTTTTATGATGTCAAATGGTCTATTTATCAAGGTATACATCCCCTAAAATTATATATTTCAATAATATTTGAGAGTATATAAAGATGTGATTGAATTTATTACTTTTTCTACGCTAGGAGATTATGTACTTTCCACGACTCCTATTAGTAGTTTGATAATCAATCTAACGTTTGAAAAGACCAATGATCTCCAACAATAGTAAACAACTCATCTTACCTCACACTTATTGATAACCTTCTCCACATGAAAGGTATCAAATACTTTTCATAATTATAATTTTTGAATTATGATCATCAAAACATGAAGGTACAAAACATTGACATAACTTTAATGCCAAGCAAATAATGCAAACAGCCCGCTAGGTAAAAATAAGTGATATTTTGAACGAATCACTTATCATTGTGAAGGTACTTACCTCAACATAGTATAAATATCAACGAGTGCTCAATTTATATTGTTACATATATTGAATTGATTATGTCAATTTACGTATAGGACATGTACTATAAGTTCAATGTTAAAATTACTGCCATTGACAATAAGAATGACCCATGGTATATATCATGCTTGCAAGAAATGCTATAGGCAAGTAAATGTTCAAAAAAGTACAACAACTTATGCCTATGTAAGAGTGAAGATATCGATTATAAGGAGACGTACAGTACACAAATCTCAAAAAATTACATAATACACTAAAGAAATAACGAGCTAATCATAAAATCATCGAATATGTTTTGCATATATGTATCAAACAAATTAAGAATTACTGATTAAATGTTCAAATGTGCCTTAGATATCAATTAAAGATTGAGGTCACTTTTGAGAATCAACATCTAACTATTACATTGTTTGAGGCAGCGCAATAATTTTTAGGTTGCAACGTGAAAGAGTACATCCGGTCTATATTTGAAAAGATAAAGCTCTTATTAAATAAAAAATCACTTAATATAAATAACATTATCTTATGTTTATTTTAATACTAATATATAAGGTTGTTTAATTCCGCCACAAAGAAGAATCTCAATACTATCGCCAATTGGTATTAAATAAGGAGAAATAATTCAATATTCTTGTATTAAATAACACGGCTTCTACTAATAAAGATGATCATCATGACAACCAATAAATAACTAATGTGAGCAACACAGGTAAGAACTTACAAAATTCAGTAAAATTCAACATACATGTGTGCTCCCTGGCGAGTTAAAACATTTGCATGAAAATTGAGGAGGAGCAATTTTTAAAATTGCAGTAATCAAAATAAAGTAGGAGTATTGAAATTTACTTTTAGTTATTGCAGTAGTTTTTAGCAAAATAAATTATTTTGTTTTAAGACAAGTTTGAATTTTGAATTTTAGTTAGGTTGTTTAAGTTGTTGAAATATTTTATGTTGTTTTTAAATTTTAAATTATGCAAATTTTATGTTTATGTTGGCTATTTAAAGCCCCTCAATGCTTAATAAAATTATTGAAAACTATTGAAAATATTTTAATCAATTGAGAGACTTTTTCAATCTTTTTGCTGCCCTATTCATTCCTTTTAAAAGAACCAACAGTGGTATTAGAGCTTTTTTCTCACTTAGAAATGATTAATCAATATGTATTTCACCTTGATTTAATCACACGAGCATGATAGAATTAATTTAATTAAAATTTTACTTAATGATTAAGTTAGCGTTTAATATCTAAGAATGGATGATGTAGAAAAGAATCCCACTAACATAAAATTGAAAATACATATAATTTGATGCCCTTAAATGACCTTTAACCACGGATCACATTATTAATGTGTCTTGATTTTATCAATACTGTTGAAGACACGATAAATCTACTGTCTGATGTTTCTCCTTTTCACCTAAATGCAAGGGGGTTCTTTTAATTTATATAAGTTTAAGGTTGAAAAATATATAACAGCAACCCAAATAACAGGAGATCTAGAAGGTGAACAACCACGATCAAAGAACTTAGTTTGAGTCTATCTCTAGACTAAGTTCTGCATAAACTCGACTGAGATAGTGACCATACCCACAGAACAAGACTGTGGAGCGGTAGCAACATGTGATGTAATGGATGTTCCGATTGTCTCAATCAAATCCATTGTAGGCTGCACCCCTCCAAAATTTGGAAGGCCGAGGGTTATTGAAACTTCCCTACGAGAATCACGAAGCTACCATAAAAAGAATCATCGAATTTGGTTCAAGAATGCACTCAAAATGGCCCAAAAACAAAGTCTCATAATGGGACTTAGCGTCTGAAGTCTGGTCTTTTAAGACCACTATCTGACACTATTTTACCCTCTGCAAACGCGGAGGTCAAAGATGTTAACCCTCCACGAACGCGGAGCCTTAACCGGCTTACCCTCTGATCCTAGAGGTTTTGCCGCGAATGGAAGGGTCTCAGGACCTGACCCTCCACATGCACCAACATCAGCTTGTGCTAAACTAAGAAGAAATAAAAATTTTCTCCGAAGAGGTTTTGAAATTCATTGGGAAACCCTGCCAACACAAGCAATTATGTTACTCAACTGAAAATTGTATTCTGGACTCAACAATAGTTTTTCAAAAAATAGTTTTTCAAAAGTTGTCGTTTCGGTGAATGTTGATCGATCGGTGAACATTTTCAAAAGTTTAACTCTTAAAACACAAGAAAACCAACAACTCATTTCAAACATTTCGAGAATCAAATCAAAAGTCATTGTAGACCAAATTCGATGTTTTGGAATTAATAGCGCTGGCTAAATTTTCATTCGAGCGCGTTTGCTCAAAATATTGATCTAAGTGAAACTAGGTCAAAATTAGAGTTAAAACGACTTTTTGCGCAAACTCAAGAAGTCCCGAAACCCGAACCAACCTTCCTTCTCGACCAAAATTGACTTTCTAGAGTTGATGGAACTATCAAAATTTTCATCTGACGATCAAATCTCCGAATGTTGACTCAAGTCGACCTCTTCGAACTTAATGTTCTAAAAAGGCAGAAATTCACACCAAATTCATCCAATGAATCCGGGAAGTGTGACACCACCCCAATACCACACATGGACCATAAAGAAGCTGGGGAATGGGTAAAATGATAAATTTGCGCAAATATAGCGAAATGACCTTGAAAGTTATTATAATATTTTAATATTACTTTACTATACAAATTTTAATTAAATATAATATTATTTGTACGTTTTAATTAAATATCTGTATTTTAATTATTTTTATGTATGATTTTTATAATATTAATTTTAGATTTAAAAGTAACTTTTTTTATAAATCAATTTTTCTTTATATAACTTTTAAGAAAAATTAAATTTATGTTAATTCTATTATAAATTGTAATTAGATATAAGTATAATTAACCTTCATAAAAATTTAAAATATAAATTATTAGATTAACCTTCATAAAAATTTAAAATATAAATTATTAGAGAAATAATACAATATATTTTAAAATAATTAAAAAAATAAATTTGAATATTTTATGGAAGCAATGTAGTGATCTTGGATATTTATGTAGGATTTAAAATAAACTTTTTAATTATGTAATTACTTATTATATTTCACTAATGATTTCATTTTTATTTGTACCATACATTATTATGTATGATATACAATATTTGCTAGAAATTTATATTATTTCAAAAATAATGGTATAAAATAATTTTATATTAAGCGACTATAAAAGAAAAGAATATGAATTACATATCATGAAATTTTAGAAAGATTTTGTTTTATGAAAATAAGAAAATCTAAATAAAATAAAAACTAGTACGTATAAAATTTGATATAGTGAGTTGGAGTTAATTCACGCACCGTTTTCATGTATGATGTTTTGAGTTGGAGATGCCTTATGAATCTAGACTATATTAATAACGTGAAGGTTGTTAGAAATGTTATTTAAACATTTTGCCACACTCTGCTTTAGACAAAATTATTTTTTCACTATTTTTCTTATTTATTTATTTATTTAGTTTCAAGATTCACTTCTCAATTAGAATTTCTTTATACGTAAAATTCGTTCATGATTTAGGATTATTCTATATAAATAATTGTCTAGGCTATGAAGGAAAAAGAAAAAATTGTTATAAACATATTTTATTTATGGTGAATGTCTATTTTATGTATATTCTTTAGGAGTTAGGGATCCTACTTGAATACCAATTCAGTTTCTTACTTGGAGGACGAGTCAGTTTTTCGATAAATATAAGGGTTTCTTCATTGTAATATACATCTCAATATTATTGAAAAACAATAAGAAATTTTCTCTCTACTTTCTTCTTCTTTTAGTTTATAGTTTCATAACAAAAATATTATTATTTTGCCAATATTTAAAATTAAATATTTTGTTAATAAAAGAATGTAATATAACTAATTTAAAAGAAAAAGAGTAATTAAAATTACGCTGAAATATTAAACTACTCCTTCTATATTTATGAGTGTTTTTGAAAAAAATTAAATTTTAGTTATTTAATTATTTAACTTCTAATTATTCAACTCTGAATTATTACTTTATGTATTCATAAACTATTAACATATCTGTATATTATAAGTAATTAAATTAATTTTTCTTATCCTCACCCTTCATAATAGATTAAACTATTACATCAAATTGATTGTATTTATTTAATTTGATTTATAGTAATGATAAATACTACTTAAATTAATATTTTTTAAACTCACACAAACACTTTTAAAATACGTAAAAAGCTATTTTATTAAACCAATCCAAACACATTTAAATTGGAAAATAAAAACTTTTGTCAGGAAATTTTCTGAATTTAATCGAGTTCCAATATAGTATCTAGCAAAAAATATATATACATAAAATTCCAATGTAGTATCCAGCGGAGGCAAAAAAAAAAAAAAAAAAGAGAATGGAGTATATGTGGTAGTGGAGAACTGTTTGAAAACAGAAAAGTTAATTCGTTCGGAATAGTGAAAAGGGTAATTAGGTAGTGGCCTTGTCCTTTTTCAAATTAACGCGGGGAATCTAAGAGATACATTACTAGTAGAATTTGTTGGGTGGAGAATCTGATCGGAGAAAAATGGCGATGGCGGGTTTGTATCGCCGAGTTCTTCCCTCTCCACCGGCTGTTGATTTTGCCTCTAATGAAGGAAAGGCAAGTTTTTCTCTTACTCTACTCTACTTAGGGTTTCTGGTGATCTTCTATTTTCAATTACTATCTGTAAACTAGCTACTACTGATTTGCTACTTGGTTGACTGTTAAATCTGTGATTTTGGTGTAGCTGAAGCTGATTCATCCGTTTCTGAGTTTGGCCCATATGTTAAATGTTAGATTATTTGGTTATTGTAACTTGATTTGGTAACCTAAAGTGAAATAGTAAAACACTATGTTTGGATGGTCATTATCTATTGTTACCTATCATATTGTACTTTATTGTATTGTTACAACGAATACAATTTTTGGATAGATTGTATTGTTCTTTGTCGTTATATAATGTCACACATCAACAATTTGAATCATAAACCTACAAGAATAGAAAGACATGTGGTAGTAGGGTAAAAAGATGTACAATATCAACAATATACCTAGTGAAATCCCACTCCCACAAAGTAGGATTTGGGTAGGACAGAGCGTATGCAGACTTACTACTACCTCATGGAGATGGAGAGGTTGTTTCCAAAAGATCTTCGGCTCAAAAGTATCCACCCAAAGTAAAAAGAAGAAAAATGATAGATGTAGAATAATGGCTAAAATGAGGAGCAATGTCAATTCTACTAGAAAAAACAATAAAAGTGGCAAAATAATCCAAGAACAATAGAAACACAACCATAATAGCATAATTAATCCTATGGAAAATCTAAAATTGTCATAAGTCAAGACAACATTCTACCTCTACTAATCTTCTACTCTAATACACGATCTCCATGTCTTTCTATCTAAGGTCACGTCCTCCATGATATGAAACTATGCCTTATCCTGTCTAATCATCTCTACTCGATCTACCCCTACCCCAAGTCGGTTGTTACATAAAATGAAACTTTTCATCGTTACCTAATGATGCATTTAAATGATACGATACAATAGAATTGAAGTAACAATCAAAACAAACATTGTATCTAAACTAACAATACGATACAATATAATAGGTAACAACCATCCAAACAAGGTGTAAAATGCTCAACAATAGGGAAATGATTCCTTTGATTGAAAGCTCAAACTATCTATCTATCTATATTATCTTAAAAACATTTTAACTCAAAAAACTAGAAATTTAAATTACATAAATAGCCCTAACTTAAAAAAAAAACCTATATAAAATCTCCGCTACAAAGTCCTACGCGAATAGTCATCACTACCAACTCACATTCTAGACAGGTGCAACATCCATCTAATCCTAACAGATGCAATTTCTTGCTTTTCTCTCTTTAAAAAGATCGAACCTTAAACATAGTTCCACATCAAACATCCACCAAGAACAGATGTGCAAAAAACGAACAGGTATGTCCTGTTACTAACTTAGCAAATCAAACCTTCTTCTACATTTTGTTATTTGTTTTCCCTTTATAAGCAGATTTTTCACATAAAACAAACATTGGAATATGCTTTTGTGAAATTGTTCGCCACCAATTAATGCTTTGTACGTTTCCTCATAAATGCTATTTGCTCCTGTTTATGCACGATTAAAACTGTTCAATCACCTATATTATAGCTGATTAGGATACATACCCCATCAATGCTCAAACACTCTAATTTAACAGCTGCACTGCTAAGAAAATTTGCATCGCAACATCCCCACGTCTTCTCCATTTTGCTTAACAGCCGATCTGCTTAAAAAAATGGATTGACATCCTTCACTTTCCTTCTCTGTCTTGCTTAGTTTGTTTCCAACTTGCCATTATCACATTAATATTGATACATCTTCCATTAAGATTTTCCACTTTAACTAAAAAATAAACTAGTTGATTACCAGTAACAGTATGGAACAAATGCCACATGAACTGTTGCCAGCAAGATAACATGTACAGGGGCACTCTTTAAATCAGGTGATCCTCTATTTATTTATAGACAATCACCAAATTTCAAGAACACAGCAAAATGTGCAACATTTCCTACAATGATTTGTAATCTTTCTCTAGTTCATATTTCAATGACCCTTGATGCTAAATTTCTTCATGGATCGGTTACTGCAAGATTCAATCCTTCAGCATTCTCACTACCCTGAAAATCACTTCCTCCATTTCATTTTATCAGATGGTATGGATATTGAACCCCACTTGAAAAAATCTTCCCTTTGTTGTCATTCAAGATTTATTATTTTAGTCAAGGGATTGTGCAGAATGAGGTTTTTTGTAGCATAAGGCAAACTCTTAAACATCCATTGCATTATGCAAGGAATTACTTAACTGATAGATTATTATTTGTGCAAACGAGTATATTGAATGCCCAATCATTTTTTATGTTACTCTTTTTCGTGTATATCTTGAAGTTGTCCTTACGATTTCAGCAATAGTAACCTTTACCACTTCTTACAGCTTATAACATATGCCGCTCTCAGCATTGGTAATACTCAATTCCTTTCTACTGTAAATTATTTCATATTTACCGCTAAATCTTAAAAGAAAGGGCCTAGCAGCACAATGTTTTCAGGCTTATAAAAATATTATAATCTACCTTCTATTTCCTATGACTTTTACTAATACACTTTGAGGCCTAACATTGCTACTGTTTTTTTCCCTCTGTACCTTTAACCACCTAGATTCAGCCCACGTGGCTACTAAAATGGAACTATCAAAACACTTTGTACTGACTAACAAGACATCAAAACACTCGTTGATTGAGTGATGAGAGTATTTATTATTCGAAAGGGATCAATAATACCTTACAAGAATTCAAGATATGACTTTTCGAATGATAAATTAGTTGACAAAAAGGTAATATCATTGACCCTCATAATATGGAGTTCTGGATAGACCCAAATTCAATCAAATCCCAAACAATCATGACTGTTGGATTTAGTTTGTTTAATAGAAACTAAAACAGATGCAACAAGACCAATAGACATCCATCTCCAACCTCAAGCAAACAGGTCTGCCCTGTTACTTTGCATTTAAAAAAACTCTCTTCCTTTCACAACAAAACATCAACTTCACTTTCTGTTCTGGTAGGTGCTCTGTTTCTGTGAGTGTGATCTTCTTCTTCTTCTATTGAGTTCTTGATGATTTATCTATGCATAATTAATATATTTTTATTTTTATACTAAATAGCGCCTTTTTGAAAAAAGCGCTTCGCTTCGCTTCACGCTTCTGTGAAGCGAGCCCTCATCGCTTTTTTCCGCTTCTCGCTTTTCAATACACCCCATAAATGCTTCACTATTCTTCTATATAACATTCAAACTAATAATGAACTCTCAAAAAGGACAAACTTACCTATGATGAAGTGTACTTTATCTGGTAACAAGATCTGTATGTAGTTTCAGATTATAACATTGACAAAATAAATTAACTACATACAAACATGAACATTAATACTTCATATCTTATTGATATTTCCTCAATAATAACCTGAAATAGATGCTCACCCCTTGCACACACCCCTTTTCAATTTATCTGTCTTAATTATTTAGGAAAGGTCATTTTTGAATGATGTATTTTAAAATGAAAGATATGCATAATGTGCCCAAAATCCTATAATCTTGTCTTTGTAATTTGTGATGTAGAACTTTTGAAATGATTAGACATATGTGGGTTCTTAAATGAAAATCCTTAGCAACCTGTCAATGGCCCGTTAAAGAAAAGAATCGACAAAAAGTAGCACAAAACACTCTACTGATGGCTCTAAGACCTAGGCCAACAAGAGTTATTCTATATATTAAATGCACGCTCATAACTAAGATGCTACCACGAATGTCTTTGTATTCCAAACTATGAGTTGCTGATTTTAAGGATAAATGTACCTCCCGAAAGAAGCTGAAGGAACTTCCCCAAATAACTTACTTCCTGATGATTCTCTAGTCAAATTACGCCTCTGAGGGGGTGTAAGGTTTCATCACTTAACTCTTACAAATATATATTCTCAACTTTCTACTCACCCAGTTACAGTTTAATTGTTTCAATTTAGCTAAACACAAAGTTTCTGAAAACCATAAATAAAATGTCAACGATACTTCTAAAAGAAAACAACTGTCAGGAAATTAGACAACACTGGTGTATTAATGTCGTCTTAGTCTTTAGGATAAATATGGCTCATGAGTGAAATCATTAGGAAACTATACATGGCTCTTTAGAAAAAACAACTATCCAGAAATACCGAAAACACTCTGCTGATGTTCATAGGACCAAGGCCAACACTAATTTAATCCCCATATGATCCCGAGAACCCATAAATATGGTGCAAACGTGAGTGTCTCAACGCCGCTAACTGTACTAAACGCGTCTTTATCTTTAGAATAAATATGCCTCGTGAATATGAACTTCTCTGCACACTCTTCTATAGTGCTTGAACTCTCAAAAAATGTTGTTGCATCTGTGTCACATCGTCCAAAGACACATTACTTTTGGAAAATCCGCCTCACACCTGATGGCATTTTTGAAAAGTCCGAACAACTCAAAAATATAGTACATAGGGATACATATCTCAGCACTATTATGGGTATTCATGCTTTAAATAACTTAACATTTAAAACACAATAACACAGACTAATTGCATCACGATTCTCAACTATACTGATTATTATCGATCTATAATCTCCTCTCTCTTCCTTGATGAGGCAAACTTTCATTATAGCACCGTATGATTTCTAATACGATCCTTCATCGTAAGTATACCTTTGTCTTTTGAATTGATAATTAAATATGTTTACTTCTTTGAATCTTTTGGTATTCCTTTTGTTTTTGGATTTTCTCTTTTAAGTTACTACCCTAGAGTAACGTAAATAGAATGGCTTTCTAAGTCAACAAATCTAACAGAAATATGTCTAGGCAAAACAAAATCAGTGAACTAAAGAGAATAAGGACAATTTGGGACAAGAACATATTTTATAGTTTGACTTCCTATCGAAATTGATTCGCTATACACACCAATAAGCAAGGAAGGAATTTCGCAAATCCTGCAACAATTGATTAGCAAATATGACAACCCCATATCCTTATTCCTCCTTGATTGTGCATTTCAACTACTCTTCTTCTGTACTGGTCCTATCAGACTATTTCTACCGGAACGCAGTAGGCATGATTTGGAGAGTATTACACTTTAATTTCGAAAAGGAGGAAAATTATTAAAAGCACACAAAAAGTTTGTCAAATTTCTAGCACATTATGTATCACTTTAAAATTTGCTTATATTAGCAATCTATACTACTTAAAGATAACATGTTCTGGATGACTCGGTGTAAATTTGAGTTTCAAATGTTGATTTATGCTCAATAAGTTACTTACAAAGTGGATTAACCATCTACGGCAATTTATATGTCAAACTAATTAATAAGAAACTTTGAATATGACAGCCCAAAAACCAAAAAACACAACAACTGAAAAGCAGCCAATTAGTCAAGCGTAATGAAGTACTATTTATAAATATATATTTGGTGAGCCTGAATTGTTCGTTACACATACTCATTTAGATTTTCTAGAAACAGTGCTTAAATTATACCGGTGTTGCCTTTTAATAGTTTGACAAAATAAGTAATATGGATACCATTTTCTGGTTATTTGAATCTCAAGAGTAGGTATGCACGTGCAATAAAAAGCTTAAGATCAACTAAAGGATAACACAGAATGTAAAAAGGAATAGAAGGAGATGAGAAGCATAAACAGCTTGTCGATACTGGTTCGCGCATATTCATAACAACACCAATTCACTGCTTATCGTCCACACTTGATGACATTATCTAACTTCTCATTTGTTATGGCTCGGTCTCTTCATGGAGGATATTGGTACGCAGACCCCTTCTACATTTTTTGAAAAAGAGAATTGATATATGACCTAAATAGCTTCATCTTAGATTTGACACTTTAGATACTGAAATGTCTGAGGACATTCTAGTTTATTCAGTTACTGTTCTTCTTATTGTATTGATCTCTGCTTGTTTTTGGAACTGCAGCAACTTTTTTTGGAGGCCATCCAGAATGGAACAATGGAAGGATTTTTCAAGTTGATCTCTTATTTTCAGACACAATCTGAGCCAGCATATTGTGGTTTGGCTAGCCTTTCCATGGTCTTGAATGCCCTTGCTATTGATCCAGGAAGAAAATGGAAAGGTAACTCTGCTATCACCTATCCTTCCTGATGATATGGATGATCACTTTTGCATGGCCTTACCTCCTGAATTGTTAATAAGCTCTTGGACTCTTTGTATGTTTGGTTTCTTTGATGAAAAGGTCTTTATGTTTGTATTTTTCCAATAATTTTTGCCTTTGCGCTGCTCGTAAGAACAGATATGTAGTTGTATTTGTTTTTTATTTTTTAGATATCTCTCTGATTGGGACAGAAGTTAGCGCTTGTCTCTGAGCGTTGTAAATTGATATAATTTGTCTGATGCATTGGCATCAGTCTCAATATCATCTGCACTCAACATGAAACTAGCTACTGTTATATGTCGGGGTTTATAGCTTTGTTACCATTATCTACTGATATTGAGAGTCAAAGGTTGGAAATAAGGAGTTTGGTGAGGACAGCTTTTATGTTCTTAGCTTCATCACCTGAAACTATTTGATGCTGCACATTTTGTTCTTTCAAACCTGGTTGTTCATATCCTTGTCATATTCTGCTAAGGTCAATGAGCTCATACATATTGTGGTACAATGTCACCGCTTTTATCTTATTAGCTTCAACAAATCGTCAGGGCCTTGGAGATGGTTTGATGAATCCATGTTGGATTGCTGTGAGCCATTGGAGAAGGTTAAAGATAAAGGGATCTCCTTTGGGAAAGTAGTATGTTTGGCTCACTGTGCAGGAGCAAAGGTGGAAGCTTTTCGCTCTAATCTTAGCACCATTGATGACTTCCGTAAACATGTCATGGCCTGCACAGCTACTGATGATTGCCATCTGATCTCATCATATCATCGAGGCCTTTTTAAACAGGTAAATATAAACATAGCTTCTCTATACTGCTGTATTGCAAGTTCGGTCCCTCATGAAGATTATTGGTAATATTGCTAATTGTTTATTTATGAAGGTTTATTGTACCCCTTCCTGACTTATCCTGAGATTGGAACATCTTTTCTGAATTTTATGGCAGACAGGTTCAGGGCACTTTTCACCTATTGGTGGTTATCATGCGGAAAAAGATATGGCACTGATTCTAGATGTTGCAAGGTTTAAATATCCCCCTCACTGGGTTCCCATACCTCTCCTTTGGGAAGCCATGAACACAATTGATGAAGCTACAGGATTACATAGGGGGTATGTAGTTCCACATAGCTACACTGTGATATATGCTGATTTTCATTATAAGCTGTTAGCATGCGCTTTACCTTGAACAGCATCTCATTCATGCTTTTTAGCTGTCAACTGATAATTTTTGCTTTACACAACGTTGTTTTACTATGTGTTTTGGTCTTCACTCTTGTAATAAAGATGAAAATTGAAAATCAAAGGAATTGACTCCTGAACTCTTTCAGCACTGCTTCTGCTCTTCTTCAAACATACCTGTTTATTTTCTTCATTTTTTCCTTTTCCTATTCTCCTTCTATCCAAATTTGGCGGTCCTTACTCCATGTCATACTTGCAGCATGGATTTCAGTGACTTATGCACAACACATAAATTTTCAGGTTTATGCTAGTTTCTAAGTTTCATAGAGCTCCTGCACTGCTATATACCCTGGTAAGGCTTCAGTAGCTCGTATTTAATTCAAAATCTGACTTTCTCTCTTAAACTTTCATATTTTTCCCTTGTTTAGCTGAATGATGTTTTCATTAGTGGCTAAAGGTATTGGGATATTGTTAAGACAATGATGCAGTCAAGCTCATATTACTGCTTGCTAGACCCTTTGCTGGTTGATCCTTTTCAGTACACCAGCTTGGTCAGATGGTTGTGAACCACTTTGTTAACCTATTTTATTACAGGCTAGAACATAATCACATCTTTGTCAAATGCTTGGGAATTGGTCTTAGTGCCAGGAAATAAACTTGAGCATTTGCTTCGAAACCATGATGCCATTGCAATGTTTATGGATTTTGACAATATTGGCCTTTAGAACTAATTTATACTTTGTTATGTGTATTTTATATTATAAAGAGAGAAGAATGTACTTGATTTAATAACTCGTAGAATTTTCTTGTTTCTGTGATTATTTATATATTCTGTATACTGTACTATTACAGAGCTGTAAACATGAGAGCTGGATCCCTATTTCAAAGCATTTGATGGATGATCTTCCTGTCCTCTTGAGTTCTGAGAATGTGAAGGATATAAATGATGTTCTTTCTACTCTTCTTTCAAATCTACCTCCCAACTTTGCTGAATTCATAAAGTGGGTAGCAGAAGTTCGAAGGCAAGAGGAGAATGGTCAAAAGTTGAGTGAAGAGGAGAAAGGAAGGCTAGCTATCAAGGTCAGGCATCTGAAGAAATTTAGTAAATTGAAAGATAAAAGAAGGGTTCAGAAATGGTCATTCTTTTGCATATTCCATTTTCAGATTTTATTGGATAGCTGTTGCTGGATAGGTCATTATTTATGAGCTCAGTAAGCTTTGTTACCTTCCTCTGCAGGAAGAGGTGTTGAAACAAGTGCAGGACACTCCTCTTTATAAGCGCATCACAAGCCTTTTATTTTCAGAAGATTCTGTCTGCCAGTTAAAAGCAGAAATGGACATCAGTCTGACCAATGTTGCTGCAAGCATTTGTTGCCAAGGAGCAGACCTTTTTGCAGGAAGGTCTGGTTTGTCGGATAGATTTTGCTGTCGCCAAACATGTGTCAGATGCTACAGAGCTACTGGGGATAATCCTGCTACTGTGGTGTCTGGAACAGTTGTAAATGGGAATGGGGAGCAGGGGGTTGATGTTCTGGTCCCTACATCTCAAGCAAAGACTAGCTGCTGTCCTTCGGGGCAAAATGGTTGCTCACCAGTGCACCCTGGAAGCAACGATGTGCTGACAGCACTGTTGCTAGCATTACCTCCACAAACATGGTCTCACATAAAAGATAAGGAGGTATTGCAGGAGATAGAGAACCTTGTCTCAGCTGAAAAACTGCCTCCTTTGCTGCAAGAAGAGGTACTATTGTACATTTTGTCTCTATCACGTTGGTATTTTTGTTTTGAGATCCCTATTTGTTATTTTGTCTTGGGAATCCCAGAAAAGAAGGTTGCGGTAGGTCAACGACTAACAGAAAGCTAGTCAATTTTATGATTAATCTAACAATATTGAGTATTGGAATGAAAGAATCCAAATGGAGTGAAATGGATCTAGAGGATTTATACAATGGCCCCAACTAGCTTAGGATTGAGACTTTTGATTTTGTTGTCATTTTTAGTGGAAATTAACTCGAGCACTTGGAAAGGCCTTCCTTCCTACTTAATAGAGCTTAGCTTTCTACCTCCTCTCTAATTGGTAGTACTTTCTATGGGTCCAATTGTTTTTTCCTTTATGAGATTAATGTGTAAATATCCATTTCATTGCACTGAGTATTTTATGAAAATAAGCTCTCCCCTTGAAGCAGGTTATGATATTGCTGCAGGCTAACTGATAATTCATTTCTAGTCAAACTGAAGGAACACGTGACTGATTGTCTCATACTTAGTAGTGAAACCTAAGGCACATATTCTACCTTCTGCATGTTGTTCAGCCATTTAATGTGTTTTCTGTCTTATGCTATGCATACTAAGTTCAATGTTAGAAGTCATGTAACTCTGAGATGTAATGGTGTAATAGACTTCTGAATATTCTTCTGGGTAACTGCAGATTTTGCACCTGCGAGGGCAGTTTCTCCTGCTTAAGAGATGCAAGGATAACAAGGTAGAAGAAGATTTGGCTGCACCTCCCTTTTAGTTTGCGTTCCTAGGTTATTATAAATACATTATTCTGATGTGAGATTGAGATCAAATCATGTAATTTTTCAGACTTAAAATTCAGAAAGCACCATGATATCATAAGCGGCAAAATGCAGATGTCCTACTTCCTTTCATTTTTATTGGTTTAGTAAAATGAAGACCTGCAAGGCGTGTGCCATGGAGCTGGAAAGTGGAAATCTCTTTGTGGAGATTCATTTGGTTTTCCGAGATCAAGCAGCTCATTAGCATAACATGCGTGCCATGAAGATTGAGAAGTTGTTGATCTATCCAGGAAAGTCCTGCTACCTTACACACATGATATGAGAAACCCTGCTCTTGAAGCTTTTATGTCCTGCAAGCTTTCAGACATACAACTTACTACACCAGGACTTTGGTAAGTTTTCTGTCAAGGACTGATGGAAACGTTCACAATTGTCCCTTTTCTTAATTAAGTATTTTTTTGTTATAAATATATTGTATTGTAGATGTTGATACGCAGTTTATTGAACAAGCCTGTATAAGTAGCTACACAATACCTTATATCCTTGTTTTAATAGAAAAACTCTCGAGTAGTAAGATTCTTAAATCTATTTTCCAAGTAATAGAACTTCAAAATCTTCTCTTGAAGCACAAGGAAATCTGAAATGACATCTTTTTGTGATTGAACAAAACAATGACCAATTGATAAATGTCATATTTCAAGCACATTTAAATAACTATATTTCATTCCTTAAACAATAACAACATACTTAGAGAAAATTCTCAAGTGTAGTCTGAGGTAGATAAAATGTGCGCAAGCCTTACAGTAGAGAGGCTGTTTCTTAAGATTTCATTCCTTAAAGTGAATGAAAAAGATATCACTGCTGGAGAGAGAAAATAA
>JAPFFP010000113.1:17225176-17245875 GCA_026153255.1 Solanum medicagineum | reverse complement strand
CATGTATGAGTATATTTTTACTATTTAAGTCAAGTTTGATGTTCCTCTCAAAAGTCTCTAATAAACATGGATGCAAATTAAGGTGCTAAAACTTCATGAATGATATTAATGAGAAGCTAAAATTTTTGGAAGATGACATTTTTCTTACTAAAGTTGGTGAGTTTTTTTCTTCTAACTTCTTCTTAAACTATGGTCATGACGCTTGTTAAATTAATTTAGTCTGGACCTTAATTTTTAACATGACGAGTGTCAATCATCTAAATATGCACTTGAGGAAATGGAGAGTAGCCAAATCCACGGTTTTCTACTCTTTATGATCTTAACAAACTAAAAGTTTTACCATCTTAACAAAATACCAAAAACTCGAGCATGAGATGTTGATAAAAATGAACGACATTTTAAATCATAATCCTTAATTGAAGAAATAGGATAAGAGAGTAGGACAACCCATGAATTCTATACAAAGAGCAAAATGTTCCCACAATTAGAAAATTGGCAACCACTGATATTATTGTGCAGTTACCAAGTGTTCAAACATCTGAGAGAAAAGCAAAACGATGCCAACACCATATACAGTAACAAGCTAAATGGTTAACTGGAAATCAGCCTTCCCAGATGCCCAATTATTTAAAACACGACGAAATAGCTATTGGCGCTAATCACTATGATGATAGTAAGGCCCTGCTGGTTCTCTTCCCTTATTTGAGGAAAGATAGTGTGATTGCAAGATGGCTCAGCGAGCACGCTCTTTCAGCACATCAAGATCAACTTCTGTGGGATCAGTAGCCTGAATCTCATAATGAAAACCATCCAGCTCTCTTTTAAATGCATCTTTAGAGGTTGCGTAAAGCATCTTTGCACGTATACGAGATGTTGCAGGAGACCTAAGGAATCAAAAGCAATGCACTGAGAATGTGAAAAGGAAAAAATATAAGATTTTAGTTATAGTTCTCTGAGATGCTGGAATTAGGACATCAAATCCACTATACTAGCTATGAAGTAGCTTCCGTACATGCCATGAAATTATCAACTACAAAAATAGATAGAAATCAAACAAACACATAGAGACGTCAAGGCAAAAAAGTGGAAGCATATTCAACATTTCTCAAAATTATGCTTCCCAAACCTTGGTTTATCTTTATAAATTTTGCTCTCATTAATAGAGCACCCAGAAATTTCCAAAACTAGTTTGCTGTGGAGACCTGAGAATAATCGACTGTCACAACATGAGCGTAAGATATGATCTTAATCTTTCATAAAATACGACCAAACTAAGTTTCTTTTGAAATTTAAAAGAGACAAATATTTTGGCATTGAAAGGAAATCTTGCTGACAAATGAAATACTAACAAGTAAATTTACCTGGCCATGAGGCAAAATGTTCTTTCGATGACGAAGAGAATTTAACAAACCCCCCTACAATGAATGGTGCCCTTGCCATCCCATTAAAAACTAATCATGCAAATCAAGTTTAGCAAAGGTGAAGCCAGAATTTGAAGTTTATGAGTTCGAAATTTTAGTGCATTTGAATTACTCATTCTAAATTAATAATTTGCACATATTCAACAGATTAGCTCAGACACATAGTACTTTAATCAAAGTTACTGGGTTTGTCTGAATCCATAATTGGTATACTAGCTCCCACCAGAATTTCAGGATGATGGTGACAGCCGATTAACATCAAGTGTTGTTAGGACTTGAAAAGAAAAGCATTAAAGTTTGGTAGGACTTGGTCAAAGAAGGAGGGTTAGAGGAATGAAATGGAAGAAGGGTCAAAGATTGCTTCCCATCTTTGTAAGAAGTACAAGAGGAAAAGTAAAACTAGAAATAATGCTTAAAGTGATTAGACAAATTTGATGCCTCCCCATCCAAAAAAGAACAAAGCACTTTGAAATAAAAGGATCAAAGCATCAAATTTTCTGTGTGAATTCCAAAATAGCTAAAGATTATTACATAACAAGCAGTACTAAATTACATTAGAAAATTCTTACCAAATGAGATTCAAGAAAATAGTTGTTGAATCCATGAATGATAAAGTCATATATAAGAGGACAGAAGGATTTACATCTATAACTTCTAAAGAGACAAATTTCTAGATCAAACAGTAGTTGGCAATCATACACAAACGAAAACAGGGAGGAGGAGGTGGGAGACTATACCAATGAACAAAGAATATCTTGCTCTTTTGGCAATTCTCAGAAGTGACAAAATCAAAGTCATACACAGCGTATCGACAATCATTTTCTGGCAAAGAAGCAGTAAAATCATCAAAGCTTTCAGCAGGGGTGCCAGTTTTCTCAACAACTACTTCCTTTTTCTTTTCATCGATTTTAAAGATCACGTATCTATGAACCTTCTTCCTCTTCAGCTCCAAGAATGCATTCTTGCCATCATCAGCCACACCCATTCCAGTAGAAGCATTTGGCTGAAACTCGGGGGAAATCCAGTCTACTGTCAATACTTAACATGGACAGAGAGATGACATTTCAAATACCAAAGATTTTTTTTCAATATCAGGAACTCGAAAAGAGTTGATTAATAACGTACAACAACAACGTAGAATCTCACGAGTGGGATGGGAGGGTAAAATTTATACAGACTTTACCAATACCTCACATAGGTAGAGAGGTTTCCTGGAAACCTCGCCTCAAAAGCAAAATAAATTAGATAACAACTAATAATGAAAACCCATGATAATATGTAAATACAGTAAAATTAAAATTAACATATATATAAGATGGGTAACGACAGCACATAATACAAAGATACAAATTTGAAAATAAGTATTGTCTACATACAAAATCATCAAGGACATTAACTTGAAGAAAACAAAATTAAAGATAGAAACATACCCCTCTGAATTTGAAAGACATGATTAATGTCTAAAGAAACTGAAGAGCAAAAAGATTAAATGACCTTCGAGAGGAAGAAGGAAGAAAAAATGGATTGAGGGTGGAGTTGGTTGAATAGATTATTTAGATAAGTATAAGAGAAGAAGAGGAAGATAATGCCAAAATGAAGCCATAGTATTTATTCTTGTTGTTTTCTTGTATGTCTCTGTCAAAAAGAGCTTCTCAACTCAGGGGTCGGTGCGTTGATTGAACGCTTCCAATACTTTTTGCGATGCCAAACGCCAATTTGACCATGCATTCCTCTTCAAATTATTGCCTTTTTCTTTCCTATTTTTGGATGCTCTGGTAAGGTGGGTATCCTCATTTTACTATTTAAAGCCAATATATTTTTCTTAAAAAGATATATGTTATGTAATGAATACATAAAGACCTTCATAATAAAAAAATTAGTGCCATTGTGTGAGACTCTTTGACTTAATACGGTGTTTAACAAAAATGAAAGACTTTTGAAACTTATCCTATAAAATCATTCAAAGATATTTGTGTGACTGAGAATCATTTCATCAAGGGTAAAGAAGAAATTTTAAAGATAAATTATTTTCAGTTAGAGTAAGATAATATTCTTTTGGGATCAAACCAAAAAGAAAAGGATACGAAATAAAATGAGATAGACAGAGAGTATAATATTGAGTTTTTAATTTTAAAAGTATCACATGGCTTTAAAATTGTGACCCCCTCTCTTTAGACCCCCACCAAAAGGGGGAAAAAACAAAACAATTTCTCTTCTACTTAATCATAAAATGAATTTGAATTGGATCCGAATAGAAATGAAGTGATTTATTTTTAATTGGGTCAGGGTTGGGTTGGTAGAAAAATGGATTAGGTATCTTTTTTAAGCCTTGTGATATTTATGGAATTTGAAGATCAATTTTTAGATTATTAATTTTAATCCAGTTTGTTAACGAAAATAATAAATATATATCATTTGTGAGATGACAAGGATATATATGCATCATTTAATAGATGGCAAGGATATATATACAATATGATTTTAATGAGTATATCTGCTGAAAATCGTATAGTTGAGGGGCATATTTGCCCCTTTTCCCTTTTTATTAAGACTTAAATGATAGATCTTGTAATTGATTTATTTGTAATTTCTATAAATATTTTTGTGTTATTACTAATGTTTTTTTATTAATGGTGTCAAATGGGCAGTTAAAATGAAAAAATCCGTTCAAAAATTACCTGGACTGAAATCGATTTTGGCTAAAATCTGATTCATAACTCAAGTCTTACCAAGTTATACTTTTTTAAATATCTGACAAAAAAATCTTTGTGATGATGATCGGTAACATATCAAACATAAAAAGTCATAAATTGAACTAATAAATGAACGGATCGTATTTTCATGAGCTAATTTGTTACCCTGTTTTTGACATTAACGTAACTTGCTACAAATAATGGTGTGTTAGTAAATGAACACTGCAATATAGATCAATCTTTACTGTCCAATTTACGCTGGTCAAAATCGTCTGCTGATTGATCACGTATTCACGTTTGTGCAATTTCCTTAGATACTATTCAACATTTTAGACAGTCAAATCATTGACATGTTCTCTCAAAATTTCAAGTTTGGCAAGCTAAACACAAATTAAAATTAAAAGTTGCCTCTTTTTTTTTTCGTTTTTCTAGTTTTTCCTCCCTAAATATGAAGACTAAATGGCCCCAAAAGATAGAAAAACTAAGAAGTTTTCCAAAGAGAGAAAAAGCCTAATGTCATAGAGACTTATGGTGAACTTGGAAGAATATCATTCATGAGTTACTAGTGTTCTATACACAACCATTGAAAGGATAAAGAAAAGTTTACACCAAACGCAAAAGATCCAAGTCGGAAATGTCAAATTGACGTTCAGAAAATGAAAAACAAAACGTTCATTTGATGCTGCGGTCAAAAGCATATACTAGCATATATAATAGCAAAAGAGAAGAATATTCACTAGGATACAATTTCTTGTTAATCTGATGTCTGCCAATACTAACTAGGCTGCCAAATATATTTGTACATGTCAAAAACGACCAATTTCATCATTCCAGATGGACCAACCTACTGTTTTCATCAGAGTCCAAATTACATTAGATCTGGATCATCTTCATAATCATAGTCTGGTTCACTTGAATGCCTCATTCTCTTTGCATCTCTTGGACCTCCCCTGCCCTTCCTTTGTCTACCTCTATAGAAACAGACAAGAACCAGGGTACTCTATTGTATTAGAACTTGAAAAATAGATCGTCAGGTATAAGAGAAAAAGCAGGGATACTATCTATTATACTCCTCCAATGACAGTAGTTATAGGATATATTCACGACTTACTGTCCATTGGCAGATATCCCTACACCATCCCGACCAAGAGCTTGTTCCTCAACCTGAAAATGTGTAAATTTGCTACATTCATGCTCTTTGAAATATGAAATCAGCACAACTCTTCATGTTGGATGACGTATGCATTAAGGTGTCATTCCACGGCCATCATCCAACTCTGAAGTAGATGCAAACATGATACACACTGGGCAGTAGTTTCTCAATTATCTCTTTTACTTTTGGTCTCTTTTGGATGGAGACCATCAAGGGGAGGGGTTACAAGGAGAGATTCCAGTTGCAGTTTAAGTTTCAAGGCGAGATTTCAGTTAATGTCTAGCATAAATGGGAGCTTTTAGTATGTTGCTTGGTAGTTGGTAGACTTCTATATCTCTTTCTTTTCTATTGTCTTATATTTAAACCCGTCTTTTTCAAACCAAAAACAAGCTCAAACTGCCTTTTCCCCTTAACCACCGTTACCCACTAAAATGTGTGAAAGAAGCCTTGTTCCCCCTTAACCTACTTTCTTGGTGATTCATTTGAAAATTGATACTTTCACAGTTTCATTCCTTCCTTTGTCCATTTATGTTGTGGTCTCTTTGCTTTCCTATACTTTTACAGGATTCAAAAAGGAGAACTTCGAATTGTAGTTCAACAGAATGTACTAAGATGTCTAATCCTACAACCAGGACTATAAACCAAGAATGTGCTAAAAGACAAGTGCTGACCAAATGAACACCATGCCATTGTTGCCCCTATCAAGAATTTCTAGCTTTAGTCAGCTTTAATAAATCTTCTCAACATTCATATGGGGCGCCCTAACTTCCCTCACATTCTCTAGATTTTTAAAAATAGAGGTGGGACAGTCAATGGGTTATAATTTATTAGCTAATATACTATATCTAGTATAAATCTTAACAAGAAAGAAAGGGCACCATTTGTAAAACAGGGAAAAGAGCATATGATATTGCAAAATGAGAAACATAAACTTACAGGCAAACTAAATGGTAGGTCATGCACAGAAACAGTGATATGATTCCTAATGTATAAGTTCATAAGATATAAATCCATCAAGATCATTCAAACGTTTTTCCTAGCTGAGAAATACAGAAAAATACATACTGCCGGTGAGGTGACAGACGATAAAGAAAAGAGCCTGTCTTCGGGTTGAAACTTCCTGGACCGTTTCAAGCTGCAAAACAATTAAAAAGGAAAAGGGCAATTTCAATAAAGAAACATATCGGCAAACTTTAATTTTTAAAATCATCATTATATTACCAGAGGATTAATGGAATAAACCAATGATGATACTCTTCAATTTCTTAGGAATAACAGTTTCAATAACCTTTCCAGCATCAAAAGATGTTTACTATTTTTACTATATTATATACCATGAACACTGAAGTAGAGTCTACATTTCCTCCAACAACCACTAAACAACTCACCTTTCCAACTCTTCTCAAATATTCATGTGAGGCAAAGTAAATAACAAAAATACGATGGAGGGAAGGATCTTTATATCAATGGTGTCCATCTCGACTTCAACACATTTCAACTAATCTACTGTGGAGTCTAACCCACAAGCACATCTTGCAAAAGCATTGCTGCCAACAAGACAGGAGGAAATGGGCTCGCCACCAAGTGTTATAGCTACAATCCAAACCTGGAACCTCCCTTCAACTACTGGTCCATCCCCTTGGGTACAGGGATTATTGTAATTCTACCAACAACTGAAGCGCTTAATCACATGGATCTATTCAGCACAATCAGCCCAACTAAAATGTCAATAACATTGGGTTTATACCAATGCCTAAAATGTTTTTTCAGTACTCTCATCTTCTAGGATTTAGCTCTGAATTGAAAACAGCTTGCAACTACTGTTATTTCACACACTGACAACAATATCATTCCATACTTCTTCTCCGGAAAAGAAAGGAAAAAAGACACACCGGGACAGCAGTAGCCTTTCAATAATGAGTGTCACAAGGTGAGAAAACAAAATGAAGCTAGCTCATTACCATCATCGATGAACTTTTCTGCTTTTGCATGAATATATACAATCACATTTTACCAAGCAAAATCATGGCAAAAGTAATTTGGATGTATTCTGCCTTCTTGTCCAATGTCCACATCCACCACAGAACATTGGCTATCAAAATCTTGTCCCTTATTCTAAACCTATGTTTATACTCCTTCCATCAATCTCGATTGTACAAGTAACTTAACCAGTTGTAAACACAAAACTACTTGTCATAGTATCATCATAATAAATTGCAGTATAATTGACTAGATCATCTACACGGGACTACACTATTCTCTAGACACTGAGTGCTTTTATTACTACTTAAGACGGAGATGAAAGGAATAGAAAGGGGAGAGAGAATAGAATTGTATCATAAATGCTAAATCCATATGATTGTTAGCCTCCACTCTTTCCATTTCTCTTTGAAATCCTTTCACCCAAACATACAAACACTGCAGGAAATCAATCCACACAAGAAGCACCAGAGTACGACAAGACCTACATCCATTCATCTAAACCAAGTCATCAACTAGGCTTAATTCCAAACAAGTTAGGATCAGCTATATAAATTCTATGTATCCATTCAACTATCTGTTTTATCAAACGCAATTCATTGCAATATGAGATTAAATTTTTGTTGGGTTTCTTTAAAGTTGAACCTTAAAAGATGAGTAGTAATGTGAATAGGGAAATGGAGGGAAAATAAAGCTTATTTCTCCCTCATTGGCGGTACACTCATTCTAGCTATTAAAGAGTTGAGAAGTGTCAGCATTGTCGGCTACAGCTTTGGCATTCTTCATTTTTCAGTAATTCAGTTCCTTTTCTAACTGAAATTAATTCAAGCGAAATAAATTACTTAATTATTCACAGAATTTAATTTTTCCAAGAGAAAGTTAAATCCCTTGCAAACTGAAAAAAAGAAATCTTCTTCTTCGTAAAAGAAGACAGATTCCTATATGTTTTCCCTAATGTGCTGATATAGAACAAAGAGCCAAAACTTACAAGCTGGTGCTCTTGGAGGAAGACAAAAATCCTTCAAACCCTTTTAGTACATTGCCACATTGGCTAGGATCCTGTAGGTAAATAGTCTCCATGTCGTAAACCTGCAAGACCAGTTGGAACCACTGTTGAAGCTACACATAAAAAGATTTAAAAGACCATAAATTTGTTGACCTGTTTCTCGAGGTTCCGGAGATCTTCATGAAGTTTGGCTCTTTTAGACAACAGAGCAGCGAGAGCGGCCGAGGGATTGGAGGATGTTCGTTGCCCTAAAATGGATATTCGTTCAGCAAAAATTAGGAAGAAAGAAGACAGAGATTCGGTCGAGCCGAGGGTTTACCTTCGGCTTCCATTAGAGATCAACAAACTGTTTATATAGGTTTCTGCTAGCAAATCTCAAACCTTCCGATCATGGACAAAAAGGAGGTTCTTTTATGGACGTTGACGTTTGCGCCCTTCCAATAGGTAAATTTTTTCCTATAAAATAAAATATTTTCTTGGAGTTTAGCGGTTCAAGTTAAACACTAACTAAAATACGATATCTGTGATATTACAGATTAATTATGTTATAAATATATTTTATAAGAAAAAGGATAAAAAATATTCTTCCATTATCAAAAAGGATAAAAAAATATCCTCTATTTATACTTCGAGCCATTTATACTTTTGTATTATCAAAATAAATAAAAATATTGTAATTTAAACGGCACAATGGAAAGGGGTCAAAAATATTCTTGATTTATGCTTTGATCATAAAATGCCCTTGTCAATGATATTTTGGTTCAAAAATACCCTTATTGTTGTTTAATGGGTCAAAAATGCTTTTTTTCAAATAAATTTAGTACTTTTTTAATCAGTAAATATTTATCCTACTTCAATTTGAAAAAAAATAGATTTTTTTTTGCTTTATTGTAATTACTATTTTTATTGTTATCTAAATATTGGTTATTATGATCTTATATTTATAATATATATTATTTGTTATAGGTGTTGACACCCAATTTTTACCCTCCACAATACGAATTAATTATGGAGCTTTTAATTTTGATAATTTAAAATAATTAGTTTTCAGAATACGGAAAAAATATTTTAAAATAATGCCTTTTATAAGAAGTATTATTTCGAAATTAATTTGATTATTTTAGATTGATAATATTAAAAGCTCTTAAGTTAATTTGTGTTAATTCGTCGTATAGTTAAATTAGTCAATTAAAATCAATTTAATTACCTTTAATTGATCGAAATTACTATCGAATTAGCCAAGTTTTAAATTAAATACCCTTGAACCAAAATTCTCAGCTTTTTCTGGAATATAATCTAATTTTTGGACCAATTTTGGCCCAAAACCTACCCTTAACCCGGCCCATTTCCCATTTTTCAGTCTTATTATATACATTTTATACATATAAAATATATATACACACAACGTGAATGGGGGCGTGTGGCCCCCCAATTTTCCCATTTCTCTTCCCTTTCCCTCAACGTACGTATTTCTCTCTCCCCGATCCCCTTCTTCTTCATCTCCTTGAACCGAATCCAGGAAATGCCAACGAATCGAAGATTCCCTCCCAACGTTCCCTTCAAACCCTTTGTCCTTGCTCGAAATTGAACCGTCCACCTGACCCTCGTCCTAACGGTTTGAGGAATCGTTTGGGATTTCTGCATTCCAAAAACAGGATAGAATTTGGGGAAATTTCGGATTTGAAATGCAAAATAACCCCAATTTCCGCCCTATTTTGGAACCCTAGAAATCCCTATATACATTCCCTTTTCCGCAGTTTGAGGCAGCCGTGGTTCATCCTGAAAGCCCTGGAAAAACTAAAATCATTCACAAAACTGGTTCTTAAATCGAAATCCTAGCAAAAACTTACTCGATTTTCCATAGCCGTCTCGATTTCCAAAGTTTGATATAGTTCGTAGACTCTCAAACTGATT
Organism: Solanum medicagineum; assembly: GCA_026153255.1. Classification (NCBI taxonomy): domain Eukaryota; kingdom Viridiplantae; phylum Streptophyta; class Magnoliopsida; order Solanales; family Solanaceae; genus Solanum; species Solanum medicagineum. The sequence continues at coordinate 17,235,708 of JAPFFP010000113.1, read as the reverse complement.
TTCCAGAACTCATTTAGTTTTGAAGGTCTTGAGGTTGAAGGTTCTTGGTCGAGGAAGAACTCTTTGGTGGTGGAAAGTCTTCTTCAAGCTCGACGTCCTCTCAGATTGCTGCTCTGGTACAGGTAATATCCTCATCTAAATTTCTCCTCTTCTATGTAGATAATGTGTGTAATTTCATGGTCTTGGTTGCTGTTAGCTATGAATAGTGATCTTCGAGTTGATACACCTTGAGGTGACTGTGTTTTGTAAAACATACTGTCAACATCTTGTTTGTTCGTTGTTAAGCTGTTAAGAATGTTGTTATCATTTTGTTCACTGTTTTATTCAAAAACACGCTATAATGTTCAAACCGTATTACAGTTTGTCTTTGATGATGGTTATGTTCCTTTAAGGTGCTGTTAGATTGTTTTCTTGAGAATACGACCTACCCCAGTATGCTCTTGAGGTCATTTGTCTTGGTTTCTGCTAGACTTTGCTTGGAATCAGAATTTTGGGTCGTGGATAATCATGTACATGTCTCATAATTCTTTAGTTGATTGCCCTCTTTGAGTTCATGATTGTTTCTATCTACATGTTGGTATTCGTTAAATTCTTGCTTTCTATATTTCCTCGTTTGGTCTAAATCTGATTTGACTTCAGAAGTTTGAGTTGCTATTGTTCTTCCGTTCCCCTTTCTCTTATTTTGACAAGTAAAACGAGTTAATTCTTTGTCCAGGACCAAAGTTTAAGGATTCCCCTTTGATGTCTGTTTCTGTCAGCCCTTTAAAAGGGATAAAAATGGTTTAATTCTTAGTTAGTAGCTGGTCTGTTCTTGTTTGGTTGTTCATAATAAGATGTTGTTTGGTTTGACAAGCCTGAAACTTTTTGTTAAACATCAACATTTTGGCTTCATTGGTATCAGTCTATTCTGTTGATTAATCTAAATAGTGGCCTGATATGGTAGTTGTGACTCTCTCATCCATGTCTTTATAAGTGAACCAGAGTATACTTCACCTGATAATATAATAGCTGGTTTGTTGTTTTCATTTGTTTGCTTCAAAAGTTAAGTTTCTGATATTGGAGTTTGTTTGAGCTATTCTGGGATGGTTTGTGACTTCAAGCTTTCTTAGGATGAGTTCACATCCATTCTCCCCTGAATCTACTGTTTTAAGCTCCAAAATCTTGACTGTTATTTGTTATTTCATCTTTGTTTCCTGCTAGTCGTGTGCATTTTACGAGCTGTCTATGTGTGTTGGTATCAAATATGACTGTTGTTTGTTTCCATATAGATTCTAAGATATCGATGCTTGGCATTTATTTAGTCTTATTGACAGTTTACAACAGTTTTGGTGCACTTTCACTGCTAAAAGACTAACCATAGCTTATAGTATGACTAGATTTTCTTCTTTCCTGTTGTCTGATTCTCCCGAACACTCTAAATCCCCATCACTTCCTTATTATTTTGTTGTTGCGGCCCTGTTTACCTGCAGAGTGTTTTTTTTCAGTTTCATCCGTACCCCTTAATTTAAGTGTCAAGTCTGGGGAGTATCTCCAAGTATTTCTTGTCAAAACAATTTCTTGTGGTAATGTAGCAACTGATTCACTTCTACCTTAAGCCTAGTTGGTTTTTAAGAAGTGGAAAGCTGGTCTGTTCCTGTAGATTTTTATTTATTCTTCTTAGTGATGATTCCTTTTGTTGTTAATATGTGATGTTTATGGTTATCAAATGTTCAAATCCTTGCTACGTGCTCTATTTTTATGCTTGAATAAGATGCTTAATCAGAATATTAATTGTTCATGTTGCTAGGTCCATCGTTTGCTTGTTATTGTTAAATCTAAGAGTATAGGGAATGCCTAAATCCAAAAAGTACTTTTCTCAAGTTGTCATACTTTTAAGGGTATCACTGCATTTGTTCCTTAAACAAACTCTGATTATTTGCTTCTTCTTTAAATGTTAAACTGCATCATACGTCATGTCTCTGTATTAATATTTCATGCATTGAAATCATGGATCTTCACTTACGTATGTTTCTTGTTCTATGCATGTAAATTGCCTTAGAGTCCCAAATGGGCTCATCTCCTTCATTTGTATCTTCTTTGGGCCAGGGAGGCCCAAACATCATTTCAGGTCGAACTTTTGGAAATGGGAGGGGATGGTTCACAGGTTGGAAGCTGAAATACAGGGTTTTGGAGGCATAAAATCAGTGTATACACTGATATACACCTTATATATACTCTGTGTATACAGTCAGAAAAGGGGCGAAAAGCCCATCTTTTAGCAGGCAACAACATTAGCAACTGGGCAGATTTCTGGTGGGCTTGGCAGGCCCAAAACTTAGAAATTAGGACAGGTTGATGAATTGGCCCTGCCAAGGCCCAATTTAATTTTTTATTTCCTATTTGTTGTATTTTGAATGATACTTGTTATTTTATGTGCTAACTCTAACATTTATTGTATTATTGTTATTATTTATTTATTAATCTAATTATTTCCCCAACATGCCTCCATGCCTTCATTTATGTTAATTTTCATTATTTGTGATTTTCTTTGTGTTAGAAATATCCCTACAATTATTTTGGCAAAACTTTGTAAAAATTGGTTCAAGTTTGAGTCAACCTTATTTTTTAGTTGGTCATTTTTTCATACCTAGTCAATTTTCTCAACTCAGTCAATCATTTTAAATTTAGTCAACATCTTTGCAAACTTAGTCTTTTCTTTGCCAATCTTTGTCAACTCTTTTCAACTTAGTCAATTTTTTCAAGACTTAGTCAAATTTTCAAATTCAATCCATTTTCGGAATTAGTCAAGTTTACAAAGATAGTCAATTTTTCAAATCTAATTGGTTCTTTTTAAGTTAGTCAATTTTTTAAGTTTAGTCAAAATTTTCAAAGTTAGTCAATATTTCCTAATCGTCGGTCAAACGCAAGTTAACTGCCATTTTGAGTGATTAACTTCTTTTCAAAATGGAAATTGAACTCAAACCCTTTCTTTGGTATTTTAAAAGATTTTTTCTGTTAAGTCTTTTTTAAATGTTTTATTGGTTTCCTAATTATCCTTAAAATTAGGTGGCGACTCTGTTCAATTTTGAGAATTTGGTTTATAATTAAATTAATTAAGTATTAAATCGAATTTTCGAAAGTTAAAGCCATTTTTCAAATTAACAATAGGGGTACGAGGTTCTATTTTAATTGATAAAATGAGATTAAGAAAAAAATTATTTTCTTACATTTTTATCAGTTAAAGTGATTTTTTAAAAAAGAAAAACAAAATAAGAAAAAAATTCTTTAAAAATAATATTTTTATTATGAACGCAATATGTTTAAAACGAAAAATATATCTATCTATATCTATATTTATATCTATCTATAACTATACTATATTAAAAGTGTGAAGGCCTTAGAAATATTGTTTCAACTTTTTACCCTTCATTACAAGAATCCTTAGACAAAATCATCTATTCATAATTTTTTTCAAAATAGTTATTTAATTATTTTTCTAATATTTAAGATTTTTATTTATATGTAATAGGTAAGAACTCCTAATATTTAGTATTTTAGAATTCAATAAAATTTTGATTTTAATATTGAAAATCTTATTATTTAATACGTGTTCTTTGGATTTCTTTTGGATATGGGAGTCCTTCACTACCCCCTATATATATTTAGGAATAGTTTTAGGTTAGCGCTGTTATTTCTTTTGTTCGACCATTCGTTTAGGGTCCTTTATGTTTCTTTTTTCTCCAGTTTTAGGAGTTCCTTTTTTTTTTTCTTTTAAGGTTTACACATATTTTTGCTGGTTATAAAACTTTGGGCCTAGCTTTATTACTGTCTCCAAGTAATTTTGTGATTTTTTGAGGCTTCAAATTTTTCTTTTAGTTATATTTATTGTATCTGAATAACAAATCATTTTTTTATATTTGTAAATAGCTTTTGTTATTTTGGGGGTCTTCCGTCTAGATATGCTTATGATACATTGTTGAAGTCATATTTAGGTACAAAATTCAATATTCTCTGTTCAATTTGTTTGTGATAAGCTCATGCTTCTTTTACTTTGCAGTTTAAATGACAATCTTATTTTTAAAAATTTTGATTAGTTTTTGTTATTAACCAATAGGATTCGTGGATTTTGATTTTTTTTAAAATTATAAAAAAGACATTCTAAATCCTCCAACTCTACCGATTCGTAGCATGTAACATTTAGAATGTTAAAAAGTGCATAAATGTTACTTAGTAGCATCTCAACAAACTTAATACTTAATAGTTCATCTCTATTAAGTTAAATACTTAAATTATGGTGAACAAAACATATTTTATAAAAAAATATGACGCAATTAAAGAATTAGTAAAAGATCTTACTTAAATTATAATAAATAAAATAAAAAAAACATGTGTGCATCCAAAAGAATTAATTGAAAGTTATTCTTAAAATTTGTATAAGTATGAGTGAGGTCATTTTTTTAAAATTAAATTAGTAATTTTATTTATTATAAATAGTTATATATTTGTATAACATTGTATATTTTGTTTGTTTTTACATATAAAAAAGTACTGCTTAAAATATAATGAACAAAGTAATAATGTTTATACAGCATTTATATAACTTTCATACATATTTATATAAAATAATATTTATACAATATTGATACATTATATATACTATTAGCCATTACTTCATTTGCTTCAAAAATATTAACATATTTTTTTTTAGTCTATTTAAAAAAAAGACTTTTTTTCTTTTTTTGTCAACAGTTTAATTTTAACTTTTCATTTACTATATTTAACGCCACAAGATTAAAGAATATTTTGAACATTTGGCATATCTTTTATTTAAGCCACAAAATTAAATACTTCTTTATTTTCTTAAACTACATGCTAAGTCAAATTAGGTATTCTTTTTTAAACAAAGTGATTTATTAAAATAAAATATAAAAAAGTTACTATTTAGCCACAATAAAGTTTAGCTAGTAAAAGTTAAAAGTAATTTGTGGCTAATAAAAAGATTAACAAAATAATGTTATTTGGCCACCAATGAGATGAAGTGAATTTGGCTATATTTTATTTTATTATTTGTTTACTATAATTTTTTGTAAACTAGTAAATTTTTGTTATATATTTGAAATTATCCCTAAAATTTATTAGCTGAGACATGGGTGAAAATTAACTCTATTTTATTTATTTATTATTTATATATACACAAATGTCATACGCTAAGAATATCAAATCAAAATTCAAAATAGAACAAAGAAATTTATATCTTAAAAGTTAAGGAAGAAAGAGTTGATCAGAATTGAGACGGATATCAACTCACGGTGGTAAGATATCGCTCAACCATGGCTTCTGCAGGAGAATCTGCCGGAGCTAATTTCCTTTTTTCGATTTCAACTTGTACTTATCTTTTTTTCTGTATATAGATTTGAATATCATATATATGAAGGGAGTAGAATGCCTTCAATGATAAAGTTGGTTTCAAAGCTGGGGAGAGAGTGGGGGCAAAAGTAGCATGGAGGATTGATGCTCAAGGACGATTGTTAACATCTACTTTTGACTGATACTTTTAAAAGTTCACACTTGTTATGTTAATATTTTTAAATAATTTAAAATACTTTTTAAATAATTTTAGATTTTTTTTTAATTACTGTTATTTTAAAAATATTAAAATTTTTTAATTAATTTAATTTTAATTAGTAATTCATTTTTTCTTGTTTAGATATAAGTATACACATATGTTTAATTGGTCCACAATTTGGATCCATATCATACTAGCTCATTAAATTTAAACATGGAATGTGTATATAATCTTCACATTGTTAAAAATAGAATAAACATTTTTATTTTAAAAAATACTAAAAAATATCTTCTCTGTCTTTTTTATTTTTCTGACACCCCTTGCCAGAATCTGACGAAAATTCCGGCGACCCTCTCCCCTCCCCCTTTCTTCTCCCACTGTCCAACCCCAAAACAACCACGGAACCCCAGCTAAAACCTCCCAAAATCAGTCAGCAAAACCCCCTTTCTTCCTCACCAAAACCCCGCCGGAAAACCTCCATTTTCAGCCCCTAAACCCCCATTTCCGCCACCTATTTCCCACCGGTAAACCCCATAACCACGACCTTTTCCAGCCACCGAATCAGTCCGCAAAACAGCAACCAAAACACCACCTCAACACCCCATTAAACAGGCAGGAAACCCCACTTGAAATCACCTAAAACCACTCCCAAAAACCACCGAAAACACCACCAAATCTCCACCAAAACAGCCCCACAGCGCCTTTAAAAACCCAGCCCCAAAACTGGTGCAAAACCCCCCACAAATCAACTACAGCAAAACGTCACCCACGACACCCAAAGCCCACCAGATTTCAGCCCCTCAACCCACCATTTCAACACCCAAAAACCACCTAAAAGCCCACAAAACAACCTCAAAACCATCAACAAAACACACCCCGAAATCCGGTGAGAAAATCCCATTTTTCAGTCACCAAACTCCGCCGAAAATCCCCCATTTTCAGCCACCAAACGACCCTGAAAAAGCCCTCAAATGACCCTAAAAACGCCACCACAAAACAACTTTGAAACCCCCTTTCTTTCTCACAAAAGTCGATCAAATCTCCACTCGGTTCAGCCCCGAAACGAACCCACAAACCCCAGGAACCTCTCATCATTGATTGACGAGTGGCAAGTCATCTTCATCGGCGAAATACGTGGTGAACCGGCAGCTCAAAGCTTGCACATCTAGACCATCGCCAGACCCACATCACTGTACACCCTTAGGAATATTTGGCTCCTTGTTCCAGCCAAAAATCATCATTGCTGTAAGTTTTTGTTAATTTCTTTTTTGCTGCTTGTTAACACTATTATCTCGTCTTATTTACTGATCCATTTCTTCTAAAGTTCTACATAGAAATGTCCTTGTTACTGTGGTAATTTGTTTAGCTGTGTCACTGTTTTCGTTTCCTCTTTTTCTTTTTCAATTATTGTTATTCATTTATTTTAATTAGTTTGTTCGATTTATTTATTGTTATTTGATGGCTGATTCGATGTAATCTTATTATCGGGTGTTGCTATATTTTTCAGTAGTTTTTATTGTTGCCATTTCATTCTATTTTCATGGTTACCTTCTTTTAAATTATTTTTAGATCTAATCATTGGTTAGCTAAACTAAACTTCACATTAATCTGTTTATGGTTTATTTTTATATTATCTCTCTAAATCTCATTTTATTATTGGGTTGTTTGTCACTGCATTCTTGTTTACTTTTATTTTTGGATGCTATATAGTATTTTATATTTTTTATTAGTCTTATATGGTTTGTGATCGTTTGTTAAATTGGCCAATAACGAATCTATTCGTCGGATTTCGAGGCGTCCCCATTCAAAAAGAGGGAAAAAATTTATTTTTGTTTAAGTTCATGCACATTGTTTTTGTAAAATTGGCCAATGACGAATCTATCCGTCGGATTTCAAAGCCTCCCCATTCAAAAAGATGGAGAAATTTAGTTTAGACTAATGTTTATTATATTTTAAAATTCAAAGATTAGTTTAAGTTCATAACTTGTTTAACTTGGCCAATGACGAATCTATCCGTCGGATTTCGAGGCCTTCCCATTCAAAAAGACGGAGAAAATTTATTTTTATTTAAGTTCATGCACATCCTTTGTGTAAAATTAACCAATGACGAATCTATCTGTCGGATTTCGAGGCCTCCCCATTCAAAAAGACAGAGAAAATTTATTTTTGTTTAAGTTCATGCACATCGTTTGTGTAAAATTGGCCGATGAAAAATCTATCCGTTGGTATTCGAGGCCTCCCCATTTAAAAAAGACGGAAAAAGTTAGTTTAAGTTCATATCTATTGCATGTTAAAAGTCAAGGAAATTTTAGTTTCAGTTTGTTACATATTATTTGTCAAAATTGACTGATGACGAATCTATCCGTTGGATTTTGAGGCCTTCCCATTCAAAAAGACGGAACTTTTTTAGTTTAGATTGATATTTGTTATATTTTAAAATTTGAAAGTTTTCGTTTAAATTAACGCATATTGTTTGTTAAACCTGGCCAATGACGAATCTATCCGTCGGATTTTGAGGCTCCCCATTCAAAAGGACGGAACAATTTTAGTTTATTCTTTATTTGTTCATTATTGTATATATTATTGACGTTCGGCAAATATTAGGATGTTGCTCATATCATTGTTTATTTCATTGTTTGTGTATATTTTGTGATTATTATACTTATTTATATTGTGTATCTCCTCCTCAATTTGTAAAAAATGAGTTCAGCCAAGACCCATGGTTGTGGATTCTGAAGGATGTTAATACCTTCCCTTCAGAATAATTTGCCCCTTACCTGGATTTTATTGGTTCGCAGACTATTTTGTAAATAATTAATTAGTTTCCTAGTTATCCTTAAAATTAGGTGGCGACTCCAAATGAAATTATTTTTTCTTTTAAACTCTTTTATTTTAATTTTTTTATTGAATTGCCATGATGTTGCGCCTTCGGGATGTCAACAATGATTCCCAGTATTTTATAGTCTTTTGCAAAAAGATATTGTCTATTCAACCTTTAAGGGGCCTTGTGGGGATGGGACCTTATGGGATTTGAGGTTTAGGAGGACTCCCTGAGATGGGGAGGTGACCGAGTTTGAAAGATTGTTAGGTTTATTTCATAAGCAATGCCAGCCTGTCGACAGAACCGACACTTTGAGTTGGGAGTTGGGGAATAACAAAGTGTTCTTGATTAAGTCCTTCTATGAGAAGCCTTTGGTTAGGGCAGTGGATTTTCCATTTGTCTCGGTCTGGATACCAAAGATGTTTGAGGAAGTTGTACTTCTTCATGTGGTTTACTATTAGAGGAGTGATTTTGACAGCGAAGAATCACAGGAAAGGAAGGGTTGTCTACATGACCTAGTGTTTTCTTTGTTAGGAGGTGGATGAGGACGTAGACCATATTCTGTTACATTGCAGTTTATCTGGAGGATACCTTAGAAGGTTTGGAGTTTCTCGGGTTGTGCCAAGAACTGTCAAGGATTTTATGTTCTACTAGATGAGTGGAGATAGGAGAAGAAGAATGTAGCTTGTGTTGCTTGGATGTGGGCCATTTGGAAGGACTGGAAGAGGGGAGCTTTTGAAGGGGTAGAGATGAGCTTTGCTCAAGGAGTAGTCTCTGATCCTTTATTATTTTTTGGAGTACCTATGTATTTCCTATTTGTATAGAGGTTTTGGTTTATTTTAATGTGAACCATATTTTGTAGGTTTCTCCTCTTATTGGTACATCACTTTTATAACGTTAAGTTGGCCTTCTTATTATCAGTAAAGCCTTTTACTTGATCAAAAAAGAAGAAGACGTTCATTGTGGAAAGACATCTGTTCATCTGTATAAGCTGGTATACTTTTTCTCTTTTAAAAAATAATTATAATAGAAAAATTTGATGCTTCCATCTTTGAAACTCAGTGGATAACACACCCGCTCCTTTATCCTTCCCTACTTGCATCCCCAACTTACGTACATCCCCTAGTTGGTTTACTAGCTAGAAATAAGTTGGAATACTTTGTGACTTCTCCAAGAATAAACATATAACATTAACATACTTTGTCTACTCCATTCTGTCGTTTTCTTACTTGTGTAGCCAACTCTATCGTTATTTTTTCGTTGTTTACCCTTGTTTTACTTCGTTGATGATAAAGGTGTGAAATGAAAGAAGATTGAAAAAAATGATGATTGCCATTAAACCTTATTATATCTCCCAAACTAACAAAAAAAGTTCAGTTTCATAAAAAAAGTATATTCGAATTCCTCTTGGTTGGGCTGGTCTATGATCGCATTATGGAAGTTGTATTCTTGATGTGAGCAGAAATGTATTCCAAAGGAGCTAAATGAAGCTAAGCTTGTTGCTTCTTTTATCATTTATATGTTAATCAGTTGTAGTCCTCTTCTACTTCACTTTTAACCTTTTAATCTGGAAGATACTTTTGTGAGGATTCTCTAGTTTGTTCTCTACTTCATCGTAAGTTTATCTAATTATCACCTTACAGCATGGGAATGCATTATTGACATTTCTGCAGTTGACTTAATGAAAATTTATAATGCAGATCAAGTCGATGAAGGAGCTGTATTTTTCAGAGCTCAATGATCTATACCGTCGCTAATAAAGTAGAACTAGTATGTCATCAACATTTTAATTCACTATATCATTCCTGGAGGCAATTCTACCAGCTATATGGTGTAACATGCTGGATTTGCTAGATCTTGATATAATTTGAGATGCTAATAGTTCTTGGAAGTCATTCTTCTTATGGGGCCATTACTTGTTCTCATATATTTTGTCGTCTTCTTGTCCTAAAAGCATTGCCGTCTAAGTGTTTTATCGTCATCAACAACAACATACCTAGTATAATTCCACAAGTTGGGTTGGGGAAGGTGGTGGGTACACATACCTTATCCCTAACTTGTGATGGTAGAGAGAGAGACCATTTTCGAACGATGCTCGTCCCAAATAAAACAATTCAAAAGCAGTTATGAAAAGAAAATACAGTAGAAAAGAAGCCACGATAAAAT
>JAPFFP010000113.1:17210690-17225076 GCA_026153255.1 Solanum medicagineum | reverse complement strand
GTAAAAGTGAAGTCATGTCTCGTACTTTAGACACCATGGCCCCAACGGCCTAGTCATATGCATTTCCTTTTGGCTTAGTATCACTGTTTATCTGCTTTAAGGCATGTTAAAGGTAGAAATCACATATAATATATATAGAAAGAGTGTAGTTACAGGTTGGTTCTCCCGAGCCTTATCGGCAACGGGTGCCGGTCCGCCCTAACGGGACTTTGGGGCGTGACAGATCGAAGAGTTTCCAGTCCTATGTTGAATGAGATTCGACCTAAGTTTTACACTACGTGTAGTTCTATGAACTCAGAATGAGTCTTGATAGATGAGGGATATTGTACTTCCTTATGAACGTTCTCAAATAAGATCCCTCGATTGAATCGTGCTAATGATCGTCTTTCCAAGTTCTTTGAGTGATCCTGTCTTCCCATGTCTCGATAGAAATGTTGATGATAGTAGAGGAGTGATGGTCGATGGGAGAGAGTCAGAGTTCTTCATTCTGATGCTATCTTACACATGCACTAACCTTCAGCCTGTTATGCTATTATTGATGGTAGGATGTAGTGATGACGAGTTCCCCTTGGTCAAGATAGTGATGTTGATAGTAGTAGACGGAGAATAAAGATAGATGGGGAGGAGTGAATGTATCTTTATTGTGACATTGATATTATACTTGTGTCATGTAGGGGTAGAGATAAGGAGGAGGAGAGAGATGAGACTTTATTACGTGAAATATATAGGTAAGAGTATGTTGGTGTGTATATGAGTGGGAGCTCATTAAATGGTGGAGGTAGAAGTACTAAGTAGGCTTGAAAATTCAAAGACAGAGTTAAAGTGGTTAGAGTGATAGCTTAAATGTGTGATCATTTTTATGCGAGTATTGATAACAGACTATCGAAGACTTCATGATAGTGAAATAGTGAAGAGGACTAGTAATCTTCTAATAAAAGCCCCTGTGGAAGTATAGAGCTAAGTATTGAGGATTAGCTTTGTATGAATATGATCATCTTAAGGGTAGCACCTTGAGGCTTAGAAGTGGAATAAAAGGATGTGGATAGGTAGAGAGTTGAATAGGAGTTATAAGCTTAAGTTGATAGAGTAGAATGTCATGAAGAGGAGCACGATTGAGATGAGGTGCTAAGCTTCAGAGTTGTACATAGGGTCTTATGTATCAATGGTCCCATTCTCGATTAGAGTTGGTGCTTTCCTTCCTGAGTTCGAAGAACTAATCGTCGAAGTATTTAAAGGATTCGAATTGATTGAGTTTCCACATTTCATTCGTGCTTGATGGTGAAAATGTCTAAAAGAGTATCTCTACTCTTGATCTAAATCGATTTGTCTATTCTGAGTGATTTGTAATCGTCTGAATGGGTCGATAGTTTGACTTGTTGAGTGATTGATGAGAAGAGTCTTGATTGCTATTCGTTCCTAACGATGAGAATGTTGAAAGTAACGCCTTTACCCTTAACTAAATGGATTGTCTTTTCTTGAGTCAATTGTCTATTCTTGAGTTTGAATAGAGTTGATTGATGATTGAGATAGAATTGAGAGTTTGATTGATAGATGTTAATGAGGAGATGAGTTTTGAGTCTATTCGTGCCTTGATATCCATTTTTACTCATCATTCGAGGACGAATGATCCCAAGGGGGAGATAATGTAACACCCCATGAAATTACCAAAATGACCTTAGAACGAAATCGTGCGCATAACGCGTTTTCCCAAGCTCCGATGGAAAATTTGAGACCAGATTTGCGATCAGCGCAAAAAACTGGGTAGGAAAGTGGTCTTGACCCGGTATTACAGCAACCGGGTCAAAAAATAATTTTTCACAATAAATTACAAACCAATGTGGGTGCGCGATGGCACCGCAACGCGGACCCGTCGTGGACCAACACTTAGTTTTTGTTCCAAATTTTTTCTATGGGATTTCAGAGGATTTTCAACGAAAATTATCAAAAAAATACGAGGTCCTTGTCACGGACCCTGCGTCCCGAAAATTGACTTTTCTCGAAACTTCGTGAGGGGCATCCTAGACCTTTCCAAACCCTTGCTAGACTTAATATATGATCAAAATAGGTCGTTTTAAGCATAAAAAGGTTTTATAACCCATTCTTAAGTCACTCTAAGTCTCTGAAAAAGACCTAGGGCTAAAAGAGAAGAGAGATGAATGAGGAGTTAAAGATTTCAAGACGGATTCGTGACAAATTGATCGTCTACCTTCGTTCCAGGTATGTAAGGCTAAACGAATACATAAGATTATTCTCTCATGTGCCCCGTAGATGGTCTTAAATAAGAGTTAAAGGTTCTTGAATTTACAGGCATGATTCTTGATTATTTTCTTTAATATTTTCTTCAAAATTATATTATTTACATGTATTTTCATGTGTTGATGATCATCACAAACTTGTTTTCTTGAATTGATGTTTTACATGAATTATTGCATAAACCCCACTTATTATTTCTTAAAGATTGCATGAAAGAAAATAGGGATTGAGTCTAGAGCCTTGATTGAGAATGTTGATAGAGAATGTGATTGTGCAGTGAGAATGATGATGAGTTGATAGAACTTGATAGTCTATTTGAGTCTCCATAAATGAACTCTTACGATTCGTCTATTCGAGATTCCCTAATGATTATTCAAATCTTTGAGTTGTTGATTGAGATGTTGATTGATGAGATGATTAGAGCCTTTGTAAGGCTGAGTTGAGATGAGTCAATTAAGATTATTAACTGGATGGATTGTTTTATGAACATTGAGTCATGGGAGGAGTATCGAGCACCGAAAGAGTAAGAGTTAGTCTAACTCGCACTCGTCAAACTACATAGCCAAGTATAGGTGAGGATCAGGACCACCACATCACCTTATGATGAGGTCCCCTCTGATTAGGAGTCCCTAAATCAATAGAGGTTTTATTTGTTGTCTCCATTTGGACTAGTCCATGTGATCTCGATTCGTTCTATACCTAGCAAGTATGGGACGGCTATGGCAACATCAGCGTGATTGTTGTACAATCATTGGCTCATAAGTAATGTTGTCGGATACGAGAAACTCCCAGAAAGTTCCTATCTTGAGTACTCTGAGTCAAGATGTGATATGATGAAATGAGATGTGATGTGATGAGATGAGTCTGATTTGTTTGATGAGTTGATTAGTTGATGGGTCACTTGTCTACTCTTTATTCTTTCTTTAGAGGACTTTTGACATGTTGATTGATTTCTATATTGAGTTGATATTGTTTCTATATTATTCTACCTATTTCGATTTCATTCAGCTATTTTACATACCAGTACATTCCACGTACTGACGTCCCCCTCTGGGACTGCATCGTTTTATGATGTAGATACATGATTTGGAGATCATCAACAGGCGCATCGTTGAGGATTTGAGACGTCCAGCTGATTAATGAGCCTTCAATACTTCGGAGGATTCATTATATTTATTTCACTTTGCCTTAGAGTTAGATTGATTACCTTTATTTTGATTGAGGTAGACATGGGTCTGTCATTGGCATTATTTGATAGTAATAAAGGCTTCATAGACTAGAGCTGAATGTTGATGTTAAGACTTGTTGAGCTAGTTTCCTTCTACTAGCCTTTTTATTATAATATTATTTTTGAGACTAGATGATGATGTGCCCATTTACTTCCTTATGTCTTCCGCTGATTAGTAGAATATATGAATGAATGAATTGATGAGGCCAAGTGGTTCGCTTGCGGACTAGCAGTAGTCTCTAAGTGCCAGTTATGTCTAGGGTACCCTCCCGAGGTGTGACATCGCCATTCTGTCGCGCCCCATTTTTTTCTCGCGAAAAGACGGGAACCTAAACGACGTCGTGGGAATGACTCTTTTGGGATTTTGAAAGAGGAAGAGTCGCCACCTAATGAGTTAAGGTGCATTAAGACACCATTCTAAATCTAAGGTCAAGGTCAACCAGAGAATGGGTAAGGGTTCAAGTTACCTCGAGAGGAAGGTGTTAGGCACCCCTCGAGGTCTGCAAAGGCGGGTCCCGGCCGTATCTCATATTATATGGGGGTTACAAATAGGGTCTCTTATTTTTATAAATATTATCCTAATTGATTCTAAGTGTCAAGATAATAAATCAAACAGATAAATAAATTAAAAAATAAAATGGCTAGCTACTCCAAACGATTAAAAGCAAACAAAAAAAAGAAAAAAAAATAAACTAAGCATTATTAATTCCACTCGAATCAGTTTACTCGTCTTTCATTTCGGAAGACAAAATTGTCATTTTAGCTTGCATGGCTTATTTAAGCCTAAGGACAAACCCAAGGTTTGTCCTATTAATGCTTGAGTTTAGAGTCATCATTTCTGAGGGTCTTATTTATCTCTACCCCTCCTAAGTTGATTTATTTTTTTAACTTAAAGCGCACTAAATATGAAAACAAATTTAACGAGACCAAAAATGCCTATCGTCCCTTCCTATGGTCCAAGAGGCATTGGACTTCTATTTTGATAAGACTTAGACTAAAAGAAAATATACGGTTTCCTATTAGACTTGCGTCAACAAAAATAAACAAAACGAGCATTTAGCATAAAAGTCTCAAGTAAACCTCTAAAACACATTAAAAAATTGAAGTAAATAGTGCAAAGATTGTGGGGGAAAAAAATGTGTATGCAAATTAATGATTTAAGATGGGTGAATAAATAACTTGAGTTATTTAAATTCTTGACTCATTTTTAAAATATGTTAAAAGTATTTGTTTAAACCCATAGTCATAAATTATATTTTGAAACAGTTTAAGTTCTATAAACAAGGTTTTCAAGTAAAAGACGACTTTCAAAAATATTTATTCTA
Organism: Solanum medicagineum; assembly: GCA_026153255.1. Classification (NCBI taxonomy): domain Eukaryota; kingdom Viridiplantae; phylum Streptophyta; class Magnoliopsida; order Solanales; family Solanaceae; genus Solanum; species Solanum medicagineum. The sequence continues at coordinate 17,220,270 of JAPFFP010000113.1, read as the reverse complement.
AACATGTGTAAAAAATTTATTTTAGAATTATGAGGAGTTTATGAATCAGAGTTATGTGTTCAAAATAATTTCAAATTTTTGTACACAACAAAAATAAACATCTTAAAATGTGAATGAAACTTATAAAACTTTGATTTTAGGTGATGAAAAGATTTATAAAACCTTGACAAAAAATTAAATTATTAAAATTATTAGACATATAAGAAGTTATCTTGATAATATAATATTCTTTAAAAAATCTAGAAGGAAATCCTAATTTGATTGGTGAGGAATCATTTAAACGTGAGATCAAACATGTGATAATTAATTATAAAATAATAGTAAAAGTTAAGTTACTACCGAACCAAGATACTTTTTTCTTTGCCATGTTTTAATTCCTAGAAAATTAATCTAAGCGTGATTAAAACGTAATGAATCTTATAGGCATGCTTTTTACAACACACTCACATAAAAAAGAAAAATTAAAAATAAAAATAACAAGTAGCAAGTTAGTTCCCTTCCCTCCATAACTGTATCCCCCGTTTCACTATATTTCACTATTACATCGTTTGCGAAAGTAAAAATAAATACAGCATGAGCAAAAATAAATAAAAGAATCTTCAGAGCCTTCTACTCAAAATCCATCCCATCTCATGGCGACTCTTCAAGTCTAAAAAAAACCTACAACACTAAAAGAAGAACTAGTAGCAACCATATAATAAAAATAAACCAACAATTTAAAACATGTATATGTATATAGAAAGGTAAACACTAACCAGATGAATCCGACAATTACTTGAAATCCAAAACTTGACCTCTAATGAAGGAGGATGAAACTCGAGTGAAAGTATGATTCCTCACCAATCAAATTAGGATTACCTCACCAATCAAATTAGGATTTCCTTCTAGATTTTTTAAAGAATATTATATTGTCAAGATAACTTCTTATATGTCTAATAATTTTAATAATTTAATTTTTTGTCAAGGTTTTATAAATATTTTCTTTAAAAAAAATCATTTTCATCACCTTAAAGCAAACTTTTATAAGTTTCATTCACATTTTAAGATTTTTATTTTTGTTGTGTACAAAAATTTGAAATTATTTTGAACACATAACTGTGATTCATAAACTCCTCATAATTCTAAAATAAATTTTTTACACATGTTTAGAATAAATATTTTTGAAAGTTGTCTTTTGCTTTGTTTATAGATTAAACTGCTTTGAAATAAAATTTATGACTATGGGTTTAAATTTAACATATTTTAAAAATAAGTCAAGAATTTTAATAACTCAAGTTGTTTATTGACCCATCTTAAATCATTAATTTGCATACACATTTTTTTTCCACAATCTTTGCACTCTTTACTTATGTTTTTTAATGTATTTTAGAGGCTTACTTGAGACTTTTTGTGCTAAATGTTCGTCTTGTTTGTTTTGGTTGACACGAATTTAATAGGAAACTGTATATTTTCTTTTAGTCTAGAACTTATCAAAATAGAAGTCCAATGCCTCTTGGACCATAGGAAGGGACGATAAGCATTTTAGATCTCGTTAGAATTTTTTTTCATTTTTAGTGTGCTTTAAGTTAAATAAATAAATAAATCAACTTAGGAAGGATAGGGTAAATAGGACCCTCGGAAATAATGACTCTAAACTCAAGCTTTAATAGGACAAACATTGGTTTTGTCCATAGGCTTAAATAAGTCATGCGAGCTAAAAATGACAATTTTGTCTTTCGAAATGAAAGCCGAGTAAACTGATCTGAGTGAAATTAATAACACTTAGTTTAATTTTTGTTTCCTTTTTTTTGTTTGCTTTTAATTGTTTGGGGTTGTTAGCCATTTAATTGTTTAATTTATTTATCTATTTGATTTATTATCTTGACACTTAGAATTAATTAGAATAATATTTATGAAAATAAGAGACCCTATTTGTAACCCCCACATAATATGAGATACGACCGGGACTCGTCTTTGCGGACCTCGAGGGGTGCCTAACACCTTCCTCTCGAGGTAACTTGAACCCTTACCCGTTCTCTGGTTGACCTTGACCTTAGACATAGTTTTAGAATGTCATCCTAATGCACCTTAACTCATTAGGTGACGACTTTTCCTCTTACAAAATTCCCAAAGAGACATTGCCACGACGTCGTCCAGGTTCTCGTCTTTTTGCGAGAAAAAAATGGGGCGCGACAGTTTCACCTTCTTCTTCTTCTTTGGTATTTGTTCCAAATTAGTATAGGTGATGAACCTAGGAAGTTGGAAGCCACAAAAAAAAATCATTTTCTCAATGTCTCTGCCGACAATATCCCGGCAGTGCTAGTACCAGTGAATCCATCAAGCCCACCTACAATATCACCATTTAAATCAAAGACCACTCTCTTAATATCTTCTCTACTAGGTACTTCTGTAATAGCTTTATTCTCACTCATAGTAATCTACTGTGGAATACAGTTTAACATCTCAAAATCATCAGCCAAAACTTCCTCTGAGAATTGCTTTTCAAAATATCTGACCACCTCTACCCTAATGTTTTCCTTAGTGTTTACAACATCCCCTTCCATAGTAGTAATTTCATCTAATCTCAGTCTTTTCCTTCTTCCATTAACATAGGAATAAAAGAATTTAGTGTTCCTGTCCCTATCTACAAACCACCTTATCCCAGCTTGCTGCCTCCAAAACTCCTCCTCAAAGTGCCAATATTTCTTTAATTCAACATTAACTCTATTAAACTCTTCCCTATTTTCAACAGAACGGTTAATCTCAAATTGAATCTCCATGACCTTCACCTCATCTTCCACTATTGCCACTTTTTGAAATATATTGCCAAATGAGTTTCTGCTCCACACTGTCAGAGCATTCTTAACCCTCTTAAGTTTAGCATGGAACTCAATGAATGGGTCACCCATAAAATACACCTTAAAGTCCTCCTCCACTTCAACTTTAAACTGCTTATGCTTAAGCCAAAGCCTCAAGAACCTAAAAGGTTTCTTACAAGTATTTAATTGAGAATTACGAGGGGCATGATCCGATCTCTACCTGAGCAGGTGATGAATCTCAATTCATCTGAAGTAGGCAGAATATCAAGGAATTCCTAATTCACTAAAATACTATCCAGCCTTTCAAAAATACAATCTCCTTCTATCCTACCATTCCACCAGGTAAACTGGCTACCTTGGGTTTTCAATTCAGTTAATACACAATAGCTAATACAGTTAGCAAAATCCCAAGCATCCATTATAGAGAAAGGAAGTCCATCCATTTTTTCTTCCTAAGTAAGAATAACATTAAAGTCCTCCCTAATAATCCAGGATATATGAGTATTGTCAGCAACTCCTTGTATTGTTTCCCATAAATCTAGTCTCTCCACACAACTGCATCTGTCACACACAACTATTACTTTGAAGCTTTCTTGATTATAACTGAATGTCAATGTGACCTATTGGCCTGAGTCTTCTGTATCCAATACACTCCATGATTCAGATAAAAAGATCCTTATTTTAGAGGAAGAATTACAAAATTCCAAAACCCAGTCTCCTTGCATATTCATCCAATTCAGTAGCCTCTTGAAAAGGTTCCATAAAGCTTATGAATGAGTAGTGATATCTTATTAAGGTTAATTAGTCTGTCAAAAGCCATTTAGGTTCTAACTGACCTTATATTCCAAAGTTGCAATTTATCTATTATTGATCACTATGACCTCTCCCCCTCCCCCCACCCTCTATCCCTATTGCTCCTTGTTTTAACTTGAAGAGGAAGGATGCTCTAACTTCTCTTTGCTCCAATTCGCAACACATCCACTTGTCGAGGTGAGAGATCTCATTCCTATGGATAAGACTTAACACTACTATATGGTCTATAACTCTTGCCTCTTATGCCAAGAACTTTCAAACAACAAGTTAAGTCCTAGAGGCAAGGTTTGACATTATCATATTATGTCTTAATTTATTAGATGCTCTATAACTCTTCCCTTAGAAGCAAGACTTAGACCAAGAACTTCACAACTTAAGTCCATGGGCAAGACTTAACAATTATATTGTGTCTTAATTTATCATATATATAACTCTTTCATCTTAGTCCATGGACTTCAAAATAACGAGTTAAGCCCTATGGGCAAAACTTGACATGTCACATTGTATTTTAATTTATGAGATACTCAATAACTATTGTCCTAGAGGTAACATTTGTTAGTCCAAGGACTTCTAAACAACAAGCCTCATGGTAAGATTTGACACTTTCACAGCATGTACAAATTTATGAAATGCTTTATAATTCTTGTTTTAGAGACAAGACATAGACCAAGAATTTCACAAGTTACGCTCCATAAGCAAGATTTGACACTACTAAATTGTGTCTTGATTTATCATTCTATAACTCTTGTCTCTTAGCCCAAGGACATCAAACAACAAGTTAAGTCCTACGGGACAGACTTGATGATATCACATGGTGTTTTAATTTATGAGATACTCTATGGCTATTGTTCTCGAGGCAAGACTTGACACTACTACATTATGTCTTGATATATGAGATGTTCTATAACTCTTGCCTTAGAGGCAAGACATAGACCAAGAACTTTAAAAGTTACACCTATAACAAAATTTGACACTACTACATTGTCTCTTGATTTATCATGTATATAACTTTTACCTTTTAGTTCAGGGACTTTGAAATAACAAGTTAGGCTCCATGGGCAAAACTTGACAATATAATATTGTGTTTTGTTTTATGGGATACTCTACAACTATTTCCATAGACGTAAGACTTATTAGTACAAGGACTTCTAAACAACAGCTTGAGCCCATGGGCAAAACTTGACACTATCACATTATGTATTGATTTATGAGATGCTCTATTACTCTTGCCTTAGAGACAAGACTTAGACCAAGAACTTCACCCACGGGCGAGGCTTGACATTTCTACATTGTGTTTTGATATATATCAAAACAACAAGTTAAGTCCCACAGGCAAGGTTTGACACTATCATATTATGTATTGATTTATAAGATGTTTTATTACTCTTGCCTTAGAGGCGAGTCTTAATCCAAGTAGTTCAAAGAACAAGTTATGCCCATGGACAATATTTTACTTATTCTTACTAAGCTAACTTATGGGGAATGCAATAACTTTTGTCTTAAAGGCAGAACATAGCTCAGGGGTTAAAAAATAATATATGCTTCATGTGCAATAATTTACACTAGTTCACTTTATCTAACTTATGAAATGTTCTATAACTCTTTTTTAAGAGGCAAGACTTAGACCAAAAACTTCAAAATGACAAGTTGTTCTCTATGGACAAAAGTTGATATTACCACATTGTATCTTGATTTATGAATGCTCTATCTTTTACCTTGGAGGCAAGACTTTAACCCCGAAATACTTTTAAATAATAATTTGCACCTCATGACTATAATTTTCACTTTTTTATTAAATCTAACTTGTGAGAATCACAATAACTTTTGTTTTCGAAGCAAAATTTAACTTGATCATTTAAAAGAATAAGAAAATACAAAAAAAATAAAGAAAGAGAAAACATACAAGTTAAGAAAAAAATAAAAAAGAATTTAAGGAAAGAGAAAACAAAAGTAATTAAAAAATAAAGAAAGAGAAAAAATAGAAATTCAAAACAAAAAAGAAAAAAAAACACACGAAAAAGAAAAAAAAAAGAAAAAGAAACAAAAGAGAAAAGAAAAAAATACTCCTAACAAAATAAAAAAGATAAAGAAAGAAAAAAATAAAAGAATTTGAGAGATAATTGGGCATGAAAAGTTTTTAAAAAAATATTTAAGGTATAGATGGACCAAAATGTATTTTTATTCAACTTAACATGAAAAGAAATACGTTTTTGTAAGGCTAACAAAGGCAAAAAATCAAGACTTTTATATTTGGAGGGATCCTGAGTAATTTCCTATATTATTTAGGGATATGCATCGATCGATTTAATTCAATTTTATATATTATTAGTTCAATTTATTGGTTTTCGATTTTTAAATATGCTAAATCAATAATAAACCAACAAAATAATTTTTATCTATTATGAATCCTTAAACGTTTGATTTTCGATTTGCTCGATAAGGATAATAATGAAAATTTGCATTAATAAAAACAAATGGAGTACAAAAGAGTAAACACTAAAGACTAAATACTAAAATAGGTAAATAATCACTTAAGTATGGTAAAGATTAAAATATATAAAGTATTGTTATAATATCCTATTACTATTAAATTACTAATATTTAATATTAACAAATGGTAAAATAGTAAATTATTATAATTTTTTTAGGTTATTGATTTACCCAATAATCAAAATTGATATCGAACTGATAACTCAATAAATTTTTTTCTCAAAATCATTAAAAATTCGATAACTTAATAACCTAATTACAATAAATCAATAGCAATTTTATCAATCTGATTTATTGATCGATTCAATTTTTGCACACCTCTAATATTACCGGCCCAACAAAAGATGCCGGGTCGGTTTAGACCGCCTCCACCAAGTAAAACCAGACTGTAGCCGTGGAACTCCAACCGCCTTTTGCCCAAAGGTATAAATTACTTTCCCACTCGAATTCTAATGGCGGAAGGGTTTTATATTTCTAGGTTTTGTCAAATTCAATCATTTTTCCTCTCAGTTTTCTGCTAGAATAGAATTGTCCGTTTACAGAAGCAATTATGGCTACTGCATCAGGTATGCATTTGTTTTGAGTCAGATTATCATCACTAGCTTGTAATTTTTGTGTTCAGTTCGTTCATAATTTCATAAAAAATGTATGGAGTTTCTTTCAGCGGCATTTAAATCTAGGGAGGATCACAGGAAACAGTTGGAATTGGAAGAAGCAAGAAAGGCAGGTCTTGCTCCAGCTGAGGTGGACGAAGATGGAAAAGAGATCAATCCTCATATTCCTCAGTATATGTCTTCAGCTCCTTGGTACCTCAATGCAGAAAGACCAGTACGTACCTCTTCTTTTATTTTGGGTTTTTATGGTTTTCGTGGAATAAATATTGACCTTTTTCAATTGTTTTGGTGCAAGCAGAGTTTGAAACATCAAAGGAACTGGAAATCAGACCCGAATTACACGAAATCATGGTATGACAGAGGAGCGAAGATATACCAGGCTGACAAGTACAGGAAAGGTGCATGTGAAAAGTACGTATGGTGTTTCCTTACGTCTTTGGGTGTTTAAATTTGCGTTTTCTGTCTGTGGCATATGCTTAATTTCTGTTGTCATTCGTTGGCACTTAATTTCTCCTCTTGCTTGCATCGGAATTTAAATATCCCGAGATCTTACTTTCGAAATTTAAATACTTATGCTTGCTGCCTTCCTTGGAAGATGGATGGCTTATTTCCTTATTTCAATTTTGTGCCGAACAGATGAAACGGGTAATGCCCTGCCTTGGCAAATAGTACTTGTTAGGTTAGAGTTGATTATTTACACAAGGGTTTAAAATCTGCAACCGGATAAAAAACTTTCTCTATAAGAATTGTGATTGCTTGGTGTGTTTTATAGGGAGCATTTTAGGAAAAGAATTTGGGTTTCTTGCCAGGAAAACTAATATCCACCAGCGTGGTGAACATGTAAATTTCATGTAGTATATGTGCAAAATAATTGAGACGGAAATACGGTATATATGTAAAACAGAAGTTCATTTCGGGAAAGCATATATATTTTTGATGAGGTTTGGGAAAAGATACTATCTGTGGCAATAGGAATGCAGATACTAATATGTGTCAGAGGGAGTAGGAAGTTTCTGTTGCTGTTTCCTCTTTGTTCATGACCTGAGGTCAACCACTATTTGTTTGGTTCAGCTATAAACCACTAGAATGGACATATTTTTTAGGATCATCATTCTGAATGATTAAGACTGCTTAGGCTTATATTCATGTTGTTATATCTGTTTTCCCTCCAAAGCCTGCGAAGGGTTGCAACAACTGAGTATGGTTAAGGTGAATAAGTACCTACACTTACTCATAGACATTTCATATCTACTATTAGTTTCACAAGCATTTCATGAGATGCCTTGGTTCATGTGATTAGCCATTTCATAAAGGTTATCCAAAAGATCCTGATCTGTTACCTTTCTGAAAGATGAATGTCCATTTGTCTTTTATGCAGCTGTGGAGCAATGACCCACGACACTAAATCATGCATGGAAAGGCCACGTAAACTGGGAGCAAAATGGACAGGGAAATGTATTGCTCCTGATGAGAAGATAGAGCAGTTTGAGCTGGACTATGATGGTAAAAGGGATCGTTGGAATGGTTATGATGCTGCTTCCTATGCCCATGTCATTGAACGATATGAAGCAAGGGATAAAGCCAGAAGTAAATACCTCAAGGAGCAACAACTTAAAAAATTGGAAGAGAAAAATAATAATAAGGATGACAAAGAAGGAGGTGATAGTGACAATGAGGACTGTGAGTATGTTTTGAAGGTAGATGAAGCAAAGGTTGATGAAAGTAAGCAAATGGATTTTGCCAAAGTCGAGAAGCGTGTGCGGACCACTGGTGGTGGTAGCACAGGGACTGTTAGGTAAGTTTTTCTTAATATCTTTTCTGGGTCATTGTGTTGGTTAGGTTGTTGACACTTCTCCAATATTGTGGTTGAATGCTTTGCTCTATTGATGCATCTGTCATAACCAGGAACCTGCGTATTCGGGAGGATACTGCTAAATATCTTCTCAATCTTGATGTAAATTCAGCACACTATGACCCCAAAACACGGTCCATGCGTGAAGATCCTCTTCCTGATATGAACCCGAATGAAAAGTTCTATGCTGTAAGTGCTCCTAATCAAAAATGGTATTTGCGCTCTATCATTTGTTATATGCATGTTTCTCAACTTCTTATTGATCATTTCTCTGTCTAGGGCGATAACCAAAACAGGGTTAGTGGTCAAGCATTGGAGTTCAAGCAGCTTAATATTCATGCCTGGGAGGCTTTTGAGAAGGGTCATGATGTTCATATGCAAGCAGCTCCATCCCAGGCAGAATTACTCTACAAAAATTATAAGATTAACAAGGAGAAACTGAAGATGCAAACCAAGGATAATGTCATGGAGAAGTATGGCAATGCAGCTAATGATGACACACTTCCGAGAGAACTCCTACTGGGTCAAAGTGAGAAAGAGGTTGAATATGATCGTGCTGGTAGGATTGTGAAGGGCCAGGTAACTGTTTACTTAATAGTTGCCTAATATTGATTGAAGTACTATCAAAATTTGGTTCTTCTGTTTTTCATCGGGTGGTTTGGGGAGTAATTTCTATTGATATGTTTCAAATTTTATCATTATTGGTTAAATAGATGGCCTAAGTAGCACACCTTTGTCTCAAAACACACACACACACACACACACACACACATGCACACACACACTCTTCTCGAGTATGTTGTCTAAATATTTGCTTGTGCTCTTGTTGGATTAGTCATATAACCAACCTAACTAGCTTGGGACTGAGGCATAGTAATAGTTGTATTTTAAATTGGGTGCCATGGATGGGTAAAGTTAACGTTGTCTATACATTCTCAACAGTCATTACTTGGAGCAATTTTATGGGGAGATAGTTATGATTCTTTTCGAGGATCTATTTCAGTGAAACAATG
>JAPFFP010000113.1:17178308-17196770 GCA_026153255.1 Solanum medicagineum | reverse complement strand
CACTTCTTGAGCACAAGGAGTAGTGTCACGTCCGGGGAGGGTACCCTAGGCGTGACCGACACTTAGAGACTATTGCTAGTCCCTAAGCAAGCCACTTGTCCTCAACACATCCATTCGGTCATACAATCTACTATCAGCGGAAGACATCAAGGGATATATGGGCATATCATCATCAGTTCTCAAATATATATATAGTATAAAAGAGGCTAGTAGGGAGAACTAGCTTACAGTCTTACATCAACAATCGACTCTAGTCTATGAATCCTCTATCACTATCAAGTGGTGCCAATGATAGACCCATAGATACCTCAATCAAAATAAAGCCAGTCACCCTAACTTTAAGGCAAGATGAAAATAAACATAAGGGATTTCCTCCAAAGTAAGGGAGGCTCACCAAATCAGCTGAACATCTCCAATCCTCAACGGTACACCTGTTGACGATCTCCAAGTCATGTATCTACATCATGAAACAATGCAGTCTCAGAGGGGGACGTCAGTATGTGGAATGTACTGGTATGTAAAATAAATGAGTGAAACTGGAAACACGTAGAATAATATAACAATAACAATCAACTCAATATAGAAAGCAATCAACATGCCAAATATCTATCTAAAAACAAATAAAGAATAGACACCCATCACATCCCTCACCCTATACTATTACCTCAACATCAGAGTGCTATCAAGAGGGTATCTTATATGGAAGTTTCTCGGACGTACACCCATTACCTATGAGCCGATGGCGGTACAACAAAGCGATGTCATTATAGCATCTGCCCAATACCTTGCCGGGGTAGAAGGCGTACATCATTGGATCCAAAATAGAGATAATATTAAGTCCTCTTTTGGGACTGAGGAAACATCCGTTGCTCATACTCAATCCTCACCTACGCTGGCCACATAGTTATGAGTTCGAGTGGGACTCACTCTAACCCTCTTAGTACTCAATACTTCTCCCATAGACTCAAGTTGCTCATAAACGCTAACATCCATCCAATCATCATTTATCATCTTTTCTCAAATCAGCCTCACAAGGATTTTCATCCTCTCATCATGACAAACATCTCAATCAGTAGCTCAAGGCTTAGAACAATCATTTGGAACAATAGAATAGACAAGTCGTTAGAGTTTATTTATGGAGACTCAAAGGACTATCAAGTTTTGCGAACTCATCATCATTCTCACATCTCAATCTCACTCACAATCACATTCCTAATCAAGTCTCTAGACTCAATCCTATCTTCATTCATTCAAGTTTTAAGCAGAGTTTGTACAATATCTCATGAAAATATTCAATTCAAGAAAACAAGTTTATGATGATCATCAACGTATGAAAATACATGTAAATAATATAATTTTCAAGAAAATATTCAATAAATCATGCATCTAGACTCAAAAACCTTTAATTTACCATCTAGACCAATTACGGAGCTCATAGGAGAACAATCTCATGTTTTCGTTTAGCCTTACATACCTGGGGTTTGACGAATCCTCAATTTTCCTGCACAAATTGGCCCTAGACTCGAAACCCTCCTCTCTTCTTCTTCTCCTTCTCTCAGAATGTAATTTAGACTTGAGAAAAATAGGGTTATAAAACCTTTTCGAATGTATACAGGCTTAAATATTCGTTTTGGGACTTAAAAATATATTAGGAAGGATGAAAATGCCCTTTTCGAAGTCAAAAGAAAATTTTCAGTTTCTTGGACGCTGGTGAGTGACATGCACCGGTTGATTTTTTGTGATTTTTCGCAAAAATCAGTTCCGTCAAAATTTCAGAGAAAGAAATCAAGTGTGGTTCCGCGTCCCAGGCGCGTCGCGGCCTGGACACGGAAACCTCACTATTTTGGATTTCTTTGGGAAAAATTAATTCGTGTTTTTTTGCGTTAAAGACAAGTCGAGACTATTTTCCGTATCGATTTTCAGTGCTGATCGCAAATCCGATCTCGAATTTCCCATCGGAGCTTTAAAAAACATATTACGCGCACGATACATTTTTAGGGGCATTTCGGTAAAATTTCACGGGGTGTTACAAGTAGTTAGTGGTGAAACCATTCACAAAGAAGAGCCATTTTCTCGAGTTCATGTTTCTGGCATCTCTCAGTCCTGCATTTGAAGTTTAGTGTTTCCTTTCTATGTAATCACATTTTATTGCTTTCTATCTTTTGTAAAAGCATGTTGTGGTTTCATTTCCTCTGTAATGTTTTTTCTTTGTAATGTGAACTACGTTCGACCTAATTTCCCTAGCGGAATACGTAGGCAGCCTTTATTGGCTTTGGTCACGTTACCTAAAATATTTCAATTTCTCTTTTATCTTGGAACTACGTTTGACCTGATTCTCGTCTTAGCGGGATATATAGGCGCCACACCGGCTCGGTCATATTCCCTATAAGATTTTCATTCCTCTTTACAATGAAAACTGGGGCAAATTTTTGAGAGGATCTCAAAATTCCTTAGAAGAATACTTTTGCCAACAAATCAGAGTTATATAGATATTAAAGTTGCAACTCGGGCAAATTTTATGAGCTTCTCTCAAATAATCAATCAGAAACTACAAGAAAGTTAAGACTTCTTCAGTGTTCTAAATTGGGGCAGAATTTTTGAGGAGGGCCCTCAAAATTTTTATCAAACTTGCATTTCAAGACAAATTTAGCATGCAAATCAGATGGTTGACAAGCATCAAGATGGCAAGGCAAAACCAACATAGAACGATCTCTCAAAACTAAGAATTTTTCTTTGGATGCAGGAACTATAAAGTCACAAGGCATGATAAGATAACCTGGCACAATGGCCAAGATTACAAGATTTCATCCGTACCAATACAAGCGGAACAACTTCACTTTTCAATTTATGCTATTATGTCATTTACTTTGATAACTTAATTTTGTTATTACTCAAATTTGAACTTTGAAGGCACTGTTCCCAGGATTGAAGGCGATTTTCAAAAGATTGTCTCAAATTTTGAAGAATCAAGCAGAAGTTCGCAAGGAAAAGAGACACAGTTAATCTTTTAGAGAAGTTATTTTGGCTCCAAGAACTCAATTCAACAATATATCTATTACTTTTTCTTGTCCTTCGTTATTTCAATTTTCACGGTTTTTGTTGACATGTTATTCTTTCCAAATTCTGTTAAGTTTCAAATTGGAATGTCACTTCCTTCAACATAACAATTAAAACCATTATTGGAGCATCACTGCCTTCAGTGTGACACGTTATTTATTATTGGATCGTCACCTCCTTCAGTGTGACATATTAATTTGTTATTGGATTGTCACCTCCTTCAATGTGGCATGTTATTTTATTATTGGATCGTCACCTACTTCAGCGTGACACAACTTATTATTGGATCATCATCTCCTTCAGCATGACATGTTAAACTTATTATTAGATTGTCATCTCCTTCAGTATGACACGTTATTTTATTATTAGACCATCACCTCCTTCAGCATGACATATTAATTTATTATTGGATCGCCACCTCCTTCAGCATGACCACATTATTTTATTATTAGATCGTCACCTCCTTCCACGTGGCATGTTAACTATTGTTGGATTGTCACCTCCTTCAGTGGGACACATTAACTTATTATTGGATTGTCACCTTCTTTAGCGTGACATGTTAAACTATTATTGGAGGATTACTCACTTTAACGTGACATGGTCAACTATTATTGGAACGTCGCTTCCTTTGACGGGACAGTTAAAATTATTATTGGAATGTCATTTCCCTCACTATGACACGTTCAAGTTATTATTCGACCATCACCTCTTCAGGGTGACATGTTAATCCACTATTGGATCGTCATCTCCTTCAGAATGACATGTTAAACCAGGTTTGCACAAATTGTATTCATATTTATGTTTCATTTACTACTAACAAGCTTTATCTCAACCTTTGTTGAGAGCATCCGAGAGGATGAATTCTCAAACAAACCACAGGTGTGGACGTCATCAAGTAGGATGCAGCATAACATGGAACTTTTTCTTAGCAGCAAACTGGGACATAGTCTGAGAGGGGCGTCAAACTCTTCGGAGGGGAGCTGAGAAGAGACTCCCACCATAATCCAACAACACCCCTTTCAGAAAGCATGTGGGTATTTTCTTTGAGTTCGTTAGTTTTTAATTTTGCATCCAAGTGATCTCAACTCTCATTGGAAGCAATCTTTCCAATCTGAGTGACAATGTACTAAGAATCTTGAAAGTTATGTCCGTGCAAGTTCTTACTTATGGGTGTGAAGTATACTATAATCATGGCTAAGAGTTGCAAACCTTTTTTTTCATGCTCAATTTATTTGTCACTCTTCTTGACCTGAAGGTTATTTTAGCATAATGAGATTTCCTTTCAATTGATAGAGTCGAACTACAAGCAGTTTGATTTCCATGTTAGGGATATGTAGGCGAGCTCAATGTTGAAAACTCGACTGTACTTTAACCTCCTCTTATGCTATTCCCTAGTGTTTTGGCCTCTCCATAATTCAACTCTGAAATAGTTTTTGAATTCTTTGATAATCGTGTGTCAAATCAAGCATCTTGATCTATAAGTGGCCTGAATTCTCATGTAACCTGAGTATGCAGGAAGCCCAAGATCAGAGTCCGGCCACGATTTCCCAAAGTCCTTATGAAAAGCCTTTCAGAAGATGAAGATGTGATCGGCTAAAATTGAATTTGTCAAGTTTCTTTGTCCATGATCTCTTTCATCGATCATATCCAAAGAAAGGGGCAGTTGTTGACATCCAACTTTTACCCCTTCATAGTATAAATTAATCATCGAGCTTTTAAATTTAACAATTTGAATTAACTAGCCTTTGAAAATGCAAAAAAATATTTTCTCAAATAAATTTTACTTTATTTCTTAAGAGTTGTTATTTTTTTAATTAATTAAATTATTTCAAGTTGCTAGTTTTAAAAGCTCTTCAATTAATTTGTATTAATTCGTCGTGTTGTCAAATTAGTTAATTGAATTCAATTTGATTACATTTTGTAGTCATTCGAATTTAATTGGCCAAGATTATGATCAATTGGCCAAATTTTAAATTGAATCCCCCTACACTTTATACCCATTCATTTTCAGCTTTTGTTTAACTCCAATTTCAGACCAGGCCCAACACAAAATCCCTAAACCCAGTCAAATCTTACCATATACCCGGCCCAATTCCTTTTCTTTCAGCCAAACTATACGCATATACATATACATTATATACATACTCACATGAATCCCACGTGCCCCTTTCTTTCCCATTTCCTTCTTTCCCTTCCATTCTCACGTGTCTCACTCCCCATCTCCCTTCTTCCTCAAGGAACCAAATCAACCCAGATTCTCCAATGTTCCCCCTCAACAAATCTAGTACATGTGTGTCCCTCTCTCCTTTTCCCCTTATCCATTTGTACCCTAGCCGTTGGAGAGAATTTGTTGAGTAGTTGCACGCCAATGCCGTCGATGGTCTTCCATCCGAGATCGACGGCTACGAGTTGAACACGTGTTGATTCTCATAGATTACGAATTCAATTTCGTCCCACATTTCTCCAATTTGACCCTGATTTTTCCCTCCGAATTTTGCCCTAAGTTGGGGCTATTTATACTCTCTATTCATCACCATTGGAGAGGGGTTCCTCATTTCTTTTAAAAGACACACACAACAATTCCATTTTCAAAGTAATTTCCCAGAAATCGATTCAACTTCGAATGAATTTTCGAAGCCGGAGACTTCAAGTTCATGGACGAATTTCCATATTGGTGGTGTAGAATTTGTGGCGAAGATCGTCGTCTCAGCTCACTTCCCCCCAATGGTCTAAGTGGACTCTACTCCCTCGCATCACCTCGGGTTATTATTAAACCCAATTTTTGAGTCAGACCCCATCACAACAAGGAAGCTGCATAGGTTTTTTTAAAAGGATATATGAACGATATACAGGAGGGAGCTGGCTGATATATAGCAACGAAAATGGGGCTTAAAGGCCCATAACTTGGAGCAGCAGCCTCTTTGATGGAAATGGGCTAAAGGCCCAAAACTCTTAACCCGCTTCTTTTACTTTATTTTATGTATTTTGTTTGTATTTATGAATACTAAACATTTATTGTTTCATGTTTTAATCTAATTAAATTCTCCCAAAGTTAGCCATTTTGTGTTATTTTATTTAAATTTGATTTTGCAGTTCTTTAATTCGAAAAATGCATGTCTAGTACTTTAACACTTGGTCATTTTTAGTTTAAATTTTAGAAATTGAATTTCTCTTTTATTTTAAATGTTAGTCAATTGAATGTGGCTAGATTTTCAAATTCCATTTTCTTTTAAAAAACATTGTTCTCTCTTTGAAGTTAGTCGAATGAGTTTTAAATCGTCGGTTAACCATGAGTTAGTGGTCATTTTTGAGTGATTGAATTCTTCTCAAAAGTGAAAACTAAACCCTTATCCGTTTCTCTGAAATTTTGTCTGTTAGGGTCTTAAAATTCTTATTAAAGTTTTTTTAATTTCTTTTAAAAAAAATTAAGTGGCGACCGTGTTTTCTTTTATTTTTCCGAAAAGTTGGTTTTCTTTAAATTAAGTTGTTTTTAAACCGATTTTTTCTAAAAAGCGATTTTTTACATTAACAATTATTTCTCTAATATTCTATTTAGTTTGAACGTTTTAATAACTTTATCTCACACTATCTTCTTATCTTTATGATCGATATCAGAGGAGGGATTATCGAACTATACAAGAATACAAGCAAGCTGATAAGTCCAATACCTTTATGAATTTGGAGCTCCAGGATTATGAGTAAGATTTGGATCGATATTATAATGATTTATAATTATTAAATTTATTTAATATTTATATGATTAAATTGTGCCATTTTCACGTAGAAACAACAATATTAGAGCTACGTTTTGAGGGAATTCATAGAATAAATTCGTTCCACTAGAACAGATCTACCAATAAGTCGGTTCTGTAGTCATGCAACTCATACAAGCTCACAAGTTTAAAGGTTTTCAACTTACATGAGTATATTTAAGTTTTATTTTTTGTATTATTCAATATGTGATTAACTATTTACATAAGTATAGGGAAGTATTCTGTGTGTAATTTTTGGACTGCATCAAAACTGTGGATTAATCCTAAACTACTTGAAGTTGTTGATTTTATTTCGAGGTTTATTGATTTATATCTTTTAATAAATTAAGAATTTTATTATATAATGAATATTTTAACAAACTTCCATACATACAGAATGGAAACGGCTCATGACGATAAATTTGAAAGGATTAGTCAGAGATCCTCTCAGCGTAACTATTCTATTTCAGATGAGTTGACTTTTGAAACACTGGAAGTGAAAACTTGTCACAATCTAATTTAGGATCATAACCGACGCTAAGGAGGAGAATCAAGCAAGTCTTATTAAAATTCTATAGAAAATCGAACAAAATTTCTTTTATTTTTAGACCTATCCAAATTTTACCTTTTTCAGAAATTAACACCACAACTACTAAATTGCAAAATCAGGACACATATGCATTATTGGCTATAGCCTAAGTCCTAGTGTATGTTTTCTTTTAAGTCTTTTAAGAAACAGACACATATGTGCATTATTGGCATCATATGCATCATACGTTTTCTTAATAGACACACATCGACAAATTGATTATATTTAATTATATAAAATGTGTTTTACATTCTAAATTCTCAACATATTAATTCAATAAAAAAAATTATTTAAACTTTCAAAGTTACTAACTTTATTTATTTAAGAATATTAAACTCTATTATTTTAATATACAATATATCTGTCCAAAATAAAAAAAAATTCTACGAATCTAGAGAATACATGTAGTAATTATTATATTTTAAAAAAGAAAAAAAGAGATAAACGAAAAAGAAAAGAAAAGAAAAAATATCAATATAAAAGGACATAATCCAACAAAGCCTACTATTGCGTAACTTTCCTTCCCCCACGTCTGCATAGTTTCCTCTAAGGTAAAAATCCCAAAAAAAACTGCTCCTAAAAGAATTTAAAGAAAAAGTAGTCTCTCTTCTTCAATAATAAGATTGTTAACAGAGTTGTTTGTCTTCTTAATTAAGATATTGTAGTTAAATTTCTTATTTACCATACATAAGAATGTGAGGAAAAAATATAGATATATTTGAACTAGTTAGATCAGAAAATAAATTATTTGAATTAATTTATATATAATGGTAATGGAATATCTATTAAAGTATAACAGGAGAGGGAAAAGTGCTACATATCATATCAACACTACAATTATTTTCAATTTTTCAGATTTTAAGCTATAATTAATTAAACATTATTGATGAAATAAAATTTGAAAAATAAAACTAAAAACTACAAACATAATGTAACACCCTCTATATTATTTCACTAGTATGATCTTAAAAGTCTCAGAAAAGATTGAGAAATGTCCTGAGAAAAATCACTGTCAGTGACCATGAGGAATCTACAACCCGTAGATAGTTCTACGGAACATAGATAGGGCTTGTAGATCCCTCCCACACTTGGGTGAAATTTGAATTTCTGAAAGCCCTTGTACGAAGCCCTTTATGACCTATAAATTGTTCGACGATCTGTAGATGTGTACGTATTTTCTAAAAATAGGTAAATTTTTTCTAAGTGTTAGACGAGTCTATGAACATGGTCCATGATCTGTCATTTGATCTACAATCTATTGAAAGTAACTCATGGTTTTGAGTTCAGAGATCATAATTTCTAAATCCCGAACCATGAACCAACAGGACGAGCCTGTAGATGGGTCTAAAACCTGTAAAAGGTGATCGTAGACCCAAGTCGCTAAACCTTTAAATTAGAACCCCAGATCTACGAAGGGGAATTCTACGACCATAGACTGGACTACGACCGGTAAATAGGATTTCTTGGTCTAGTTCGATAGTTTTAATGAAGGATAGGACTATCTTTTTCATCTTTTCCAAACACAATCCATGTCATTTTTGGGGTTAATTAAGGTCACTTATCAATACCCTAGGAGTATTTTCTCTCGTTAAACACTTAGACTTTTGAAAGCAAGGATTGGAGAGGAGAAAACTAGGGTTCCAAGTGTTCGACTGTGACTCTCTAAATTTTGACTGTTCTTCGATTTTCAGATATATAAGGCTAACTATAACATGGTTTAAATTCTTTCATGTGCCCCATATATGTGATTGATTTGAATGGCGAACGATTGAACCTTCCATGAATGTTTTCTTGAGAATTTTCCTATGTTCTAGTGTTTGTTTACATGATATTGAATAATTGATGATTTCTATGAATTTACTCTTGAACAAATAATCTAAGTCTTTTATTTCATTAATCCCAATTATATTTTTTATTATGATTGAATATCTATACCTCATGATTGGGTCTAGAGCCTTACATTTTGAATGCTTGAATGTGAATGAGATATGAACATGATGATAGTCCTAACGAAACTTGAAGGTTCTTTTACATTTTCACAACTTTGAACCCAAATTATTGAATAGAACTAAGTATTGTTGTAAAGGCATATCTAAACTACTCTTGAACAATGTGATTGGGATTGATTGAATAGATTGATGTGTTGAAAGGTTTGATTGTAATAGAACTGATAAACTAATAAGAGTTTACATGAGACTTAATTAACCTGATGTGGATAGAGTTTTATGAGTATTGAGTCTTGGGAAGAGCATCGAGCACCGAATTGAGTAAGAGTAAGTAATAACTTAAAATCAATAACTATGCAGCCAATGTGGGTAAAAATGGAATCGTAAATTGGATGAATTCCTTTTTATATTGTCCCTTAAGTGGACTTGATTGATTGGCCTAGATCTATGATTAATTGATTTGTCCTTTACCTTGGAAAAGTATTGGACAGTTGTGGCAATAACACCGAACTTGTTTACGATCATTGGCTTATAGTGATTGTTATCGAATAAGCGAAACTCTCAGATAGGTCTTGATAGTACTCTAATGATGGATTGGATGGTATATGATTGATCTCTATCTAAACTATATTCCTACTTTAGACTTATGACATTGTTATTGAGTTCTTTATCTTTCTGATTTGAGTATTTGAGCTGAAGTTGTTCTGCCATTATATATGTTTGATTATGCCATTTTATACTCGTACATTCCATGTACTAATGCCAATATGGGCCTGCATCTTTCATGATGCAGAGATAGGAACTAAAGATCATCAAAATACACACTGTTGAAGATCTATTCACATTCAACTGATTGGTGAGTCCTCTCCTGCATTTGTAGGATACTACTTATGTTATTCTTGTTTTGAGTTTAGTCTTTCGTTTTTCTTTGAGGTAGCTATGAACCTTTTATTGGCACCACTCAGACAATAGTCATAAAGGCTTCATAGACTAGATGGTGATTGATTAATTTGAATATTGTCATCTTGACTAGTTATTAAACTGGTGAAAGAAAGATATGCAGCTGGATATGATCTGACAAAGTAGTTACAAGTTAGTTTTTAATTGGTCGCAACTAACTATACTAGAAAGAATCACTCGTCCATGTATAAATGGCCCTAAACATGTGACTTTGAAACAAAATGAAAACCCCTATTTCTCGTGCAGTGATACTTCTCTCTATTGATCATCTGTTAGTTACTATTGAATTTGTGAAATTTAATATGATATCAGAGCCAAAATCATAAAGGATTGATTTGCGTAGAAGATGATAAGAGTAGATGATCTGAAACTGAAAAGAAAGCTTCAAAAACCAAGCATCAATAGGGACAAATGAAGCTATGGCCCTAACTCACAATCTAATGGTGACAAATGAAGCTACAACCTTAAATCACAATTATTCACTATTTCTTCACGCATCAGATACATCTTACATTGTTCTCATTCCGATCAAATTAACGGGACCAGAAAATTATGCCTTGTATAGCAAATCGATGAAGTTAGCTCTTAGGAGAAAAGAAAATCCTGATTTCATCATTGGATCGTGCGCAAAGACTGTCTACAGAGAAGCATTGGAAGAATAGTAGGAAAAATCTAGTATGATAGTGGTATTTTGGATTGCAAGCACTGTTACGAGTGAATATCAGGAATCATGTACGCCGCTAATGCAAAGGAAGTCTGGGCTGATTCTGAGAAAAGGTTTGATAGATAAGATCTTACCAGAACATACCATTTGTGATCTAAAACTACAACTCTTCAATGGCAAGGTAATAGGGACTGGTAGAGAGAAATAAGGTCTATACATACTGAAAGAGTCAATAAAGTCCACATTTAATGCAACGATATCTGAGAATGAAAATATAAATGCAAGGTTATGACATTTTAGATGCAACATATTCAGTCATTGAAACACCTCTCAAACAAGATAGTGAAGCACAACTATGAGATATGTTCTTTAGCAAAACAGTGTAGATTGAAGTTTCCCGTTAGCGATAATAAGACATCTACAATGTTTAAATTAATTCATGCTGATGTGTAGGGACCAAATAGAAAGCCATAGTGGATGACCACAGTAGGCACACATGGATATGGTTTGATTCATTCCAAACGTGAAGTCATTGTAGTACTCAAAGATTTTATTGCTCTAATAAGAAATCAGTTTGCCTTATCTTTGAAAACCTTATGATATGATAATGATTTAGAATTTTTCAACTCTTCAGTCATTGACTTGCTTGCATCTCATGGCATTGTGCATCAAAGTAGTTGTGTTTACGTACCTCAACAACATAGGGTAGTAGAAAAAAACACAGACACATTCTAGAAGTAGCAAGGGTGTTAAGATTTCAAAGCTCACTCTCTATTCATTTTTGGGGAGTGTGTGTTAGAGCAGCTGCATATTTGATAAATAAATTTCCTACTTATGTACATGAAGAAAAAACACCTTATGAGGTGTTTTATCATAGAACACCTAGACATGATCATCTAACAGTATTTAGATGTTTATTTTATGCAAAGGCACTACCATAAAGAGACCAGTTTGCACCCAAAGCTAGGAAGGCAGTATTCTTAGGATATTCTAAGACTTAGAAGGGTTATAGATTATTTATTTAACTAAAAAGGAATTCTTTGTCAGTAAGGATGTCACTTTCAAAAAATACATTTTTCTTTACCAAGAAGAACATTCATCTGATGAACCTGACATGTTTAAACTAAACAAATCAGTACTTAGATGTTTCTTTAATTGTGCATGAAGAACATGTGGTCCTAGGATAGCCAGTTGAATTGGATCATGATAATGGACTATATCATAAAGTAATTGAACAACCTGTCAATTCAATATTGATACTAGCTCAAATATCATTACAACTTCTAATGTTGTCATTGAAGTTGATGATATCAATGATACAAACTTTGAAGAAAATCCAGAAAGCTCACCATCCATAGCCCTAGAGAAACCACCAGCCATAATAACAAGTGTTCAACAAGAAAGTGAAACTAAACCCAGGCCCACTAGAAATACTAAACAACCTGCTTGGCTTGATGACTACATTACTACTTTAAAGTCATCCAAGCCATATGCTAGTTGTTCCTACCTTATTGCAGATTATATCAATTATTCTCACTTGTGCCCGCCCTACCAAGATTACTTAAGCAAACTCTCTTCCCAAGTACAGTCCAAGATATTCAAACAAGCACCTCAGGATGATAGATGGGTTACAACTATGATAAATGAAATAGGTGCCTTAGAAAGTAATAACAGCTAGGAAATAGTTGACTTGCCACCAGGAAATGAAGGAAGAGGTTCCAAATGGGTTTTTAAGATCAAACATAAGGCATATGGGACTGTAGATAAATACAAAGGTTGTTTGCAAGGGTTATAACCAAAAAGAGTGATTACACTATCATGAGACTTTCTCTCCTGCTACAAAAATAGTGAAGTTAGAACATTATTAGCATCGCCGTCTCAAAAGATTAGCCCTTACTTCATATATATGTTAGTAATGCTTTTTTATAAGGTGATTTATATGAAGAAGTTTACATGAATTTGCTACAGGGTTTTCAGAGGCTAGAGTATACAAACTTTTGAAGTCATTATATGGTTTGAGACAAACTTCTTGGCAATGGACATCAAGTTGTCTACTGCACTACTGGATATAGGGTATATTTAGAGCTCACATGATCATTCCTTATTTACCAAACAATCAGGAATTGATATAGTAATAATCCTGGTATGTGTAAATAATTTACTAAACACAGAAAGTAGCTAACAACTGATTGATGATGTACAACAAACTTTGCAACAGTAAATTAAAAGTAAAAGACTTAGGACATCTTAGATATTTCCTAGGTATTGAGGTGCTGAGGTCAGAAAAGGAGATTTTATTCAATAAGAGAAGATACACTCAACAGTTTATTTCCTCAGTAGGATTAAGTGGAGCTAAGCTAGCTTGTACTTATATGGAGATGAACCTAAAGCTCACCACAGTAGAATATGACTCTATAGTTGGGAATATTGATGATCCTGTCCTAGATGATATTCACATATACTAATAGTTAATTGTTAAGTTGATTTATTTGACAATCACCAGGCTTGACATGTTGTAGTTCAAGTTCTTAGTCAATTTATGCAACAAATCAAAAACACACATTAAAATGTAGCATTGAAGTGATAAGATACTTGAAGAAAACACCTGGACAAGGGGTTTTACTGAAGAAAAGTTCACTCACTAATTTGATAGCATTTTGTGACTCTAACTGGGCAGCTTGTCCTAGTACTAGAAGATTACTGATAGGGTATGTAATTCAACTCGGTGAATCTCTAATTTCATGAAAATCAAAGAAGCAACAGAAAGTGCATAGGAGCTCAATGGAGGCTAAATATAAAATTATGGCAGGAGCAGTGGTAGAGATAATTTGGTTGGTTGGATTGCTAAAGATTTGATGATAAACATCATCACACCAATCAAACTTTGTTGTGACAACAAAGCAACTATGCAAATTTCCTCCAATCTAATTTTTCATTAGAGAACCAAACACATCGAGATAGATTGTCATTTTATGAGAGAAAAGATTAAGGATGGTTTGATTTAGCAAGAGCATGTTGGAAGCAAGTCTCAATTTTCTGACTTACTTACAAAAGGATTGACTATGGTGCAACATCAGTTTCTTCTATCCAAGCTAGAAACCATTGAAATCTTTCACCCTAGCTTAAGGGGGAGTACTAAAACTGGTTGAAATAAGGATATGTAGCTGGGTTTTGACAGTTGGATATGAGCTGACAAAGTAGTTAATAGTTAGTTTTTAATTGGTTGCAACTAACTGGACTAAGATGAATCACTCCGCCATGTATAAATGGTCGTAAACATATGACTTTGAAACAGAATGAAAACTTTTCTCATATAGTGATATTTCTCTCTAGTGATTAATAGTTAGTTAGTACAACATTTATGAAATTGAACACTAATTTCTTTCATATTGGTTTCATGATCAGATTGAGTTTGATATTGGCCATTAGCTATTACCTATTGAGTTATTGATTTTATTACTCTTTTGAGGTTATTTCTTGATTAGTTGAGTCTTCCGCAATTAATTGGACTAATGATCAGGCAGAGTGATTTGCTTGAGACCAAGAATGATTTTCCGACCATGTCTAGGATACCCTTTCGAAATGTGACAAACTTGGTATCTGAGCATAGAGTTCAAGAGTCCTAGGGTATCTACGAAGTCATGTCCATACAATCTTGCTTATAGGCCTATGTGAGTTTTCATCATATCTTTTGAATGTTTCAAGGATATTTTGATCTTTTTGAGTCTTAGATTTAGTTTAGTTATGACTTATCAGTTTATGCATCAAGAAGACCTCGAATTTAATTTTTGATGGTTCTATTGAATTTGAAACAAAGAATTTAGTGGGATAACATATATGATTTCTGTATTTGAGATTTTGAATGAATCCCAAGGATTCGATTGGATGTTTAGATTTTCTTTTGAAAATATGATATCTGGTGCATTGACCCTTTGCTTTGTGATTGCAGATAGGAGTCCCAAGTTCGCGATGGTCTTCTCTTGAGCTTCACAATCATGACCTCTGTTTTGCGTTTATGATACTGTCCCTGTTAGTAAGTGATGAGTCCGTATTGTAGACTCATTTAGAGCGTAAAAAGTGAAGAAATATTATCCTCAATGTGCTAATGTGTCTCTTATATTCATTAACCTTTGTGTTTTATGTCAGGAATGAAGATAAATGTGCATGGAAGGGCAATACTTAACAACACAAGGCAAAAGAGCAAAAATACCTAAAAAGATGGTCAAAAGCAATGTCGTTGATTCAATCGGTGGATTGTCAAGATATAACTTAGACCACCTAAAGTTGTAGTGTTCAACCCTTCATGAGTTGAGCAAAAAGGCGATGCTGGTGCTGGTTCGACAGATCGCCAAACATGATTGGTGATGAAAAATGGCGTCGCTGAAAGTTGCAGACAATGAAACTTCCAATTAGTGCATTAAATGGCGGTCAAGTACACATTCGGTGTACTCCTGAAGTGCTCAATGATGGACAACCTTGACTGCCAAATGGTGCAAACGTAGATTAAGCCAGGAAAATATACACAAGTATAAATAGAAATTGTGCATCATCTTACACATATTCTAATTTTTTGGACTACTATATTGATAGATAATAGAGAGTATAGAGAACCTTCTTATGGAGACTAAGTATAAGGGTTTTGATCTTCAAGCTTTGGAGGAGAATTTTAAGGATTAGGAGAAGAAATTCCAACTTATCTCTTTGTAATTTCTCTTACCACATCTATGGCTAAAGATATTGGTACTAATTTCTTTTTTTTAATCATGTGTAGCTAAAACCCCAATTATTAGGGGTGTGCTATGAACATGGGTGCTTTATTTATGTTATATATCTAATTTAATTTGAATATTTTGCTGTTAATTTGAGTGAGTTCATGCTTATTGCCAAAAATAACTTATAATCTTGAGGTTGCAAACTCTGAATTATTTTTAGATCTTCAGTTATTGCATTAATTTGAATGATTGGAGTGGGCAATGGGTGTGATAGCTTGAAATCTTCTGGGGTTTCAATTGAATGCCATAAAAGTGGGCTCAATGGCTAAAGTAGTAGAAGGTTTGCTGATAATTGCTTAGGCCAAGCATGTCCTATAGGGATTTTCATGTGAAGCTATAACTAGTTCATATGGAACACTGCTAATGTTTGACCCGAAGTAGTGGTTATAAGCAATTCTAGCTTACTCGCGTAAAATTAGCTCATTCATTTAAGTGTCTAGACCCATATATTTAGATCCCGCCCCATGTTGGCACATCCCCGACAATCTCTCTCAGTTGGTTGTTGAAATCAAATTCTATAATTGTTTGTAGTTGAATGCTACTTTTAATTTACTCCCAACCCCCTCCATTTTAACACTACATTTGCCTAGTTCAACTTAATACGTCATTACTCCAACGCCAGTTCCTTGTGGTTCCACCCCAACTCAACAATTGAATAAAATATGTTGATAATGATCGTTTACATTCTCCAAAAGTGAGGGCATGCTTGAACGTCATAAAAAATGGTATCGTTGCTGGGGAACGATGATTGTTCTTGTTAGAATTATTTGTTTGTACTTAGCTTTTCTAGTTAGAACTTTCTTATTGATTTTGTTGTTGGTTTTGTTAGTTGAGCCATGGATGACACCAGAACTATGAATGGTGATAAAAGGGGGATCTCAATGATCTCCTGACGTTGATCAGGATCAAATGGGTAGTACAGGAATGATCAGGTTGCTCTCATTAGTGGGGAATACTGCGTTTCATGTCACGAGTACAATGCTTCAGCTGCTCCAGTTGAAGGGACTTTTTGGAGATCTAGCTCATAAAAACCCACACGAGCATCTCTGCAACTTTGTGGATGTTTACTCACTTTTCAGCTTCAGGAGTGTGACACAAGATGCCATCTGATTGAGACTATTTCCATTTTCCCTATCCAGAGAGGCTGTGAGATAGCTAGCGTAATTGCCATGTGTGACTCAATCACATCTTGGGAGGAATTGCTAGGTGCATTTCTAGAAAGATTCTTTTCTCCCTTGAAGATGGTGAAACTTCAGAGAAGTATTGAGAATTTTAAGAGGATTAAGGGAGAACCGTTGCATGAAACATGGTTAACGTTTCAAAAACTCTTACTCTACTGTCCAAATCATGGAGTTCCAGACTATCATCTTTTGGAATACTTCTATATGAGTTTGGATGGTGTTATCAAAGGTATAGCCGATTAGTTGGTAAGGGGAGGCATAATGAAAAAATACCTTTGTTGTTGCCTCTGAATTGTTAGTGATATGACCAAGAAAACTAGAGCTTGGTATACCCAAGGTGACCTTGTTTCATTTACTCAAAGGGGGCCATCTAATGAATAGTTGGCCAAATACCAAGAGAGGGATGAAAATATGGCCAAAAAGTTAACTCAATTGGATCTCTTGGCAAAACATGTAATGGGTGGTGGTCAGAAAAGTGTGAATGATGTTGGTGCTTCTAGTGATATGTTGTTTGATAGTGTGTCTTATGATAGTGGTTATAGTGAGGAGGTGCACTATATTGGAAATCAAGTCATGGGTTGCTAGCCAACCTTTCCAAGGTCACCCAGGAATCAAGGTTGGAATAACGGTAATGATTGGAGAGATAGAAATTGGCAAGATCAATCTGGAGGTAGGAGAGAAACGGAAAGGTGAGAGAAATCGCTGCATTCTACCCTATGATAGGGTGAAGCCCATTGAACTGGTTGTGAATTCAGAAAGCTTTCGAATCGAAGATGTGTTGACGAAAATTCTTAACAAAGTTGAGGCTTCGAACAAGGTGTTGAAAGAGATGACGTCAGATTTTTCACAATTGAGCCAAATTGTGACTTCTCATTCAACATCTATCAAGCATTTGGAAACACAACTAGGTGTGATCTCATCCTGTCTTAACCAACGTCCAAACGGAGGCTTACCTAGTATCAAGGTAGTCAATCCAAAAGGTGAAAACCAACATTGCTTGGCCATTATAACATGTAGTGGCAAAGTTATTAAAGGTTCTGTACCTACACCTAATATTGAGCTAGGAGGTAGAGTCAAGTCTTCTTTATCTAATAGTGCTAAAGAATCGGAAGTGGAATATAGTATTGTGATTGTGAATAAAGATGGTGATGTAGTTATGAGTGAAGAAAGTGATTCTCTTGGCAATCCCAGGAGTTATGAAAAAGTTGGGGGTGATGTAACGAAATGCTAAAAGCGTACCCCCCAAGAATTCTAACTCAACTTCAAAGTTGAAGGCTCCCCAGGTGAATATTGATCCCTCGTTTCCTTAAAGACTGAAGAAGAAAGAGGAAGAACCAAGTTCCAGAAGTTCCTATCCATGTTCAACTCTCTTTCTATCAATATCCCATTGGCAGAAGCTCTTATGGAGATGACTAGGTATGCGAGGTTTATGAAGGAATTGGTGACCATAGAAGAGAGCTTTAGTATGTGAAATAATAGAAGTATCGTACAATTGCAATATAATTTTGACCAATCACTTGGTAGTAAAGATGGATGACCCC
>JAPFFP010000113.1:17131946-17155973 GCA_026153255.1 Solanum medicagineum | reverse complement strand
AAAAAGGTTAAAATATTTGATAAAAATAATCTATATTATATAACTAAAAAAAATAAATGACTTGTAATGTTAAATATCAAGTCAATAATACAAAAACAAATGAAACTAAAAAAATATAACATAAGTATTAAATTTAAAATAAAAAAATAAATGTAATACTCTTATGCCTTTCAATATGACATACATAAATATGATTTAAAAGAACAAAATTATGTATATTTATAACTTTATCCAACAATAAATTCAACTTCAATTTAAAACATAGAATAAATAAATAAAACATAATATGAAAAATTGTATGAAATCACATGACAAATAAAGATTGAGAATAAGAAAGAAATAAAAACTTAATACTATAAAAAGAATTTAAAATAATCAAAATAAAATAAAAATAAAAGAAAATAATTAAAAAGTAATCAATATGTAATTACACCATGTAATTACCTGCAATTCACAACCTCTCGTTGTAATTGAAAAGTGTAATTACACCCAATTATCTGATGGTCATCTAATTACCTGTCCAAGCAAACAGTCCAGACAGTGTAATTACCCTCAATTTCACATAATTCAATTACCCGTGTATCTTTCCAAACAAGCTTTTATTAAAAATCTCATTATGTGAAATTTGAAAAGGATAGTGGGTATGCAAACTTTACCGCTACCATAAGGAGAATGGTCTTCTTATGTAAGATCATATAAAATGAATTTCAATATATATATATATAACTGTGTAATTCAATCGAAATTTATTGAGAGAATATTTTCTAACAACTTTTAGCTCACATAAAATAATATAAACAAATTTGAAAAAATAAACTATATTGAAAGGCACCAAAAGTTTACGTTCCATCGTGCAACCAAAAAAGTTATATTGATTCAAAAACACCTGTAATAAGTTATATTGTAGTTATCATTTTTTTTCTTGATTAATAATTATTTAATTTATTTGATAATGAAATTTGAACAAACAATATTGCATGTATTACTCCCTACATCCTTTTTTACTTCTTCACTTCGGTCGTTAAGTCCACATATATTACAAAATAATGATTGATATGAATATTTTATTAAAATATTCACATTACTTATTGTTTAGACGAACTTGAATATGTAAGAGGGAATTAAGTTGCTCAAGTAGGCAATATGTAGACATGCATATTTTGTGTAGCTCATGCCTATATTTTATTTTTTTTGTCATAATAAATTATTATACTATTAAGTTAATTATTACTAGAATTTGAGATACTTGAAACAAAATATTTATTAAATTAGAATATTTAGCTTTAGATTACTTTGTAGGAATAAATACTTGCTACTAGGCCAACAAATTTCAAACACGATTGGGGCAAAGTTTAATCATTAACTATAAAATTTTATTATTGGAAAAAACATATGATTATATCTCTTAATAAGCATAAGCACAAATCTTTTATAACTTGAAGAAAAAAAATTATCTACCTACACATTTTTCTTTAAATAATTTATTATGGTTAAAAGGTTACTATTCTTATGATAAATTTAAATTTGTGGCAAAATGTTAGTAATTAGTTATGAAATTTTATTATGGAAAAATATTTATGGCTATTTTATTTGATTATTGCCATTTTTTTTAAAAAAAAAAAACTTTAACTAAAATTACTTATTTAGCTTCGAATTTTTATTCAAATAATTTTTTGCAGCTGAAAGAAAACTTTTTACTATGATAATTTAGATTCATGGTAAATATTAATGATTTTATCTTAGTTACAAATCTATGGCTATTTCACTTTACCTATAGCCACAATTTTTTATACTTGAAGCAAATTTAGCTACAATATTTTGTATCAAATAATTTATTGTAGCTAAAGAGTTTCTATCGTTATAATTATTCTTATTGCGTAACAAAAAATTATGATTAGCTACAAATTTTATTGTAATAATAAAATTGTAGCTATTTAGGTAACTATTGTCATGATTGTTAGCTATTATAGCAAAAAGGTTGTTACTACTATGATAAGTTTATATTCGTGGCAAAAATTAATAATAGGCTAAGAAATTTAATTATAGCAAAATATCTATGGTTATTTCACTTAACTATTGCCACAATTTTCTATGACTTGAAACAAATGTATTTATTTAGCTACAATAATTTGTTTCAAATAATTTATTGTAGCTAAAGAGTCACTATTGCTACAATCATTTTTATTTATCACAAAAACCTATCATTAGCTACAAATTTTTATTATAGCAGTAAAATTGTGGCTAGTTAGACAATTATTGCTGTGATTGTTAGCAGTTATGGCAAAAATAAGAATTTAGTTTTGCCAATTTAACTTTCGTGGCTAAGAAATTTGATGAATTTTTAGTTAGCCACGAAATTTAAATTTTTGTAGTTATTATTAAATAATAGCTACGATTTTCAAATTCATAGCTTAGATTTCGTAGATGTAAGTACATTTTCTTATATTCATCAATTCATACAAGGCACTTAGTTTGTGGATAACGGTCCGAATTCCTAGTGAAATGAACAAGATCTGATGCAATTTCGCTGATGGCAACAACAACAACCGCAAATTTAACATAAAAGGTACGATTTGTTGCTCTTTACATTTCCTTACATAACTATTTATATGACTATAATTTCATAAAGTTAAGTGGTCACTAGCTAGTCAAGAAAATATCTAACTTCCGTGTAAACATTGAAACATCGGTTCGTGTTTTAAGGTTGTACATACGTGCCTAAAAAAGCACCTACATAAACCTTACCTATGGCCTAATTTAATAGACTTACAATATCTCCAACGTTAAAATAAAAATTAAAGTACCTAGTCCCAATTGGTACTGTACAAGCATAGTAGAGCCTACTGCCAGCTATCATATTCATCATTTCAAATAGGAACATGAAACCGTGTCTTGTCCTATAGTTTTTTGAACCAAATAGGAATACTTATATATATATATATATATATGCAGGGTGAGTTTAAGGATGTTACTTTGAATCATATGCATTCATGACTACCAAGTTACATACTATTCCTCTATCTGTTCGATTTTATGTGATATTATTTTTGATTTAGTATAAAATTTAAAATTTATGGTTTAAAATAAATTCATAGATATTTATATGGTTATAAATTATTTCATTAAAGTTAAATTATTTCTAAATCTAGCAAGATGATTTTTCTTAAGGAATGGACGAAAAAGATTATGCCACATAAAATGAAACGGAGGGTGTACTGATGAAACTTTTAGCGACAGGCAAGAAGGTTCACTATATTCTTGAAAACCTTTAAATAATTGATTTTTATTGTCTACATAAGTTAATTAAAGGTCTAAACCTACACATTCTCCTATCTCAAGGGTGTTGTGTAGAAAAGTTCGAAGGGCCAAGATTAGCATTAAAGAACGCTCATTAGCTATCTCAACTAAATGTGGTGAAAAAACAAAAGCAACATTATATGGAAATATCATCGAAGGATGTGGAGCAGCGGATAAGACTGCTTCTCTGTTAACCAGAGGTCTTAGGTTCGAGTTCTGATGAGAATGGAAAAATCCTTGGTAGGGAGTGTTTCTCACCAAATGGAGTCCTACGCAACATGAATTCGAATATAATCGGACTTCAACGTGGATATTGAATACCGAATGAGAAACAAAAAAAATAAAATTATATTGATATAATTTATAGTCAGACTATCTTTTTAATTAATCTTTTCTGAAGTAGTATGCACAAAAGAAAAAAACAAAGTAAATATGAAATGGTTCAGCCGAAATTCTCCAGACTGGATATGAACAATTGGTGAAGAAGTCATGGATTTGGTTGGAATGTTTGTTGATAGAGACCACGCAAAGATGCATGATCACAGACGACAAAGACAAACATTACCACGTTTAATTTGATTCATATGCTCCCTCTCCTATTAATCGATATCGATAATGTTTGATTTGATATAAAATTTTGCGGACTTGGCTGAAAAAGTGGAAAAAACAACAAGTTTAACGACTTAAATTTGGAGCCTAGGGACTTGTAAGGTGCAGACTTTGTTGAACTAAAATTGACAAAAGATCAACACTTGATTTTTCCCAAAAAAAATTGGTATCAGTAAAAGTATATCTATATTTTGGATGTGAAGGAGATTTGATCGGATTATCCATGTGATGTGGGTTGGATCTATATATAATAAATAAGCAAATAAATATAATTAGTTATTTATTTGATTCTTACTTAGAAAAGAAAAAGAGAAAAAACACAATGATTAGGAGACTTTCAAATTGATGTATCGCTTCACAATATGAAAAAGTCTCTGTGAACTTGTTGATCATTCTCTACGTAAAGAAAATAGAGAACTTCATCTTCTTCTTCTCTAAAAGTTCCTAGGAGTGAAGAATCTTCTACAAATATTGGGAACAATGATCTAAAACAGATACGATTTTTATACAATGTAGTTCATCTTTTTCTTTGTATGTGAACACACTGTTTGATTAGTTAAACAAGCTTAATGATCCTATTTTAAGTTTATTCTTCAGTATGCGTCTTTTCTTTTCTGCTTTGTTCGCAAATTTTCCACAAAAGTGCAACTTTGAATATATTTTACGAGATGAAGGAATAGACAACATATATAATTAAAAGATGTCATTTGCCAAAAGTAAGGTGAATTGATGAAATATACACTCAGACGACATATCTTTAGAGTTAAGAACAAATGTGAGGAATTATATTTAGGTAACAAACTTTAGTCAAATCAGGTGCTTTAGTAGAAAGACTGTCGAACTAATATATTTTCACGAGAAAATCCTTTAATTTTTTCTGCAAAGAATTCATCGATTTTATTGAAGATCAATTATTGTGTAATGGGGTCCCTTTCACTGATATTTTACCACTCCTAAATCATCCTATGATAATCTGAAAAAGATTAGTGGTGGGATTTGGGAATATTTTCTTTATAGGTTAATGTGCTCGTTTCATACCCCACTAAATTACGTTGACAAGTATAAAACGTTCGTCAAGTATATATACATCCACCGTATTTTAGGTTTTGTTGATTCATGTCAAAAGAAAATGTCACTTTACTCAAATTAAAAACAGTTTACCTTTAAAATTCTTTTTTTATCCTTAATAAAATGATCAGCCACACAAATATATAAAAATAATTTTAGACCATAAGTTTCAAAAGTCATCCTTTTTTTAAAATACCGTACCAAGTCAAAGAGTGGCACATAAAATAAGACGAAGGAAGTATTTGATTTAAGTTATATGTATTAACGATATATATGATGAATTTCTAGTGGCCTAAGTTTATTGTAGATTATCAATGAATCATCATAATCTTAGATATATACTCTATAGAGTAAGGGATCGTTTGGTGTGAGAAACAAAAATAAATAATCATGAAATAAAAAATAGTGAAAAATAAAACTTTGATATATATTTTGATCATTAAGTTTAGAATAATTTATTTCACCACTTATATCATAATAATAAAATAAATTATTCCATAAAATAACTAATTCGAAAATAAGTTGTTCCTTCAAACGAATTAGCTACCCAATATCTCATAGAAGACATAAGGAATCACCCTTGTCTGCCAATTTCATCAAATCTCTCAGTGAAGTGACAGCACTAGTAGCAATCAAGTTAATTAATAGATGCATATAAAATTCACCATTACGAATTTAATGACTTATAAAATTAATAAATCTATAATTTGCCACTAAGAACAGTAATTATGAGCTTTCATTATTGCTTGAGTCATTCAATCTATCTATGAGAAGAAATACTTGTTCAATCAACATTTAAATCTCAAATGGTACCAAATAAAGTAACAAAAGTTGGAGGCTAAAATCCAAAATCAAGAAAAGGGAGTAAAATAGAAACTCAAACTAATAGTAATATATAGGTTACCTAACTTATTTTTAAGCTTATTATTTTCACTTAAGCTCCTATGTCTAACTATGTTTTGCAAAAACATGAAAATGAAGTTACAATGACGATGATGATATCACAACAAGAGGATACAGCTATAGTATTTTTCTTCTGCATGTTTATGGAGTTTTGAAAAATTAAACATTTCAAAGACAAATAAAAAAGATAGAAATTTCTCGAATGAATCGCACAATTATTCCATAATAATGCTAAATACGAATGCACAACAATAAGGATTTGATATAACAGTACAATTTTTTATTTCTTTTTAAAAAATTACAACGTTTAGTTAAAATAAACAATTTTACGATAATAACAAATATAAATAATATTCATAACCAACAATTTATAAACATTCTGCGTATAGAGGCTTAGTGACTACGAATTCAATAACATTACAGCTAAAAAATAAATGTATTACCATGAAATATCTAATTTATATTGTTGTGATGATACGTATTTCCAAATTTTTTAGTCCTAGCTAGTCACGTATTATTCCTACTACAAGTTTCATGAGTACAAGAACTATAAATACCACTGCTAGTACTTCCAACTATTATACTTACTTAAATACTACTCCCCATTTAATTTTTAAAGAAAATGACTTATTTTCATTTTACTCTGTTTCAAAAGCAATATTTTACTTTCAATTTTTCATATGACATGGTTAACACTACAAAATTAAAGAGCATTTTGATATATGTGACATATCTTTTTTATTTTCTTAAAATTCATGTCAAATCAAACTAATTCATTTTTTTAAAAAATGGAGAGAATACTAATTAATTATTATACCCTAAAACCGTACATTACAAATCTAAGCTTTGAATCTCCAGTAGAACTACAAAGAGAAATCGAAGTACAATATATAAATATTTGTTGAAGAAACCCTAGGTAGTGACATAATAATTAAAAACAGATCCTCAAAACAATTACGTACTACTTGCTAGAAAATATAAGCCTGTTTTTTAACTTAAATCCATGACTAATATTTCATGTTAAACTTCACCTGATGCTGACAGCGTTGGCGGCGGCGGTGGTGGTGGAGGGCGTTTCCGTTTCTTCTTCTCATAGCTAACTCCTCTTGCTTTTGACTGCAAATCGCGAACTTCGCGAAGGTAAAGCCTAACAGCACGAGCACCAAAAGGGTTCATTTCAGGCTTCCCTCCGTTTTCTTCATAAGCGGCTCTAAGACGACCGATAAGAGCATCAAGGCTACCCCAAGCTTGACGAAGAGGACAAGGACATGGTGCTGGAGGATTTGGATGACCGTAAAACGGACATATTGGAGTGTGAATTTTGGTCTTGCCAAATTGATCTAGGTAACGGAGGAATTCGAGAACGTGAGCACCGCTGCACCGGGACAGAGACAGCGGGGGTCTGTGGTTCTTCAGGTACTGACAGAACGTGTTCCAATCACGACGTTTCTGATTCTCGTATCGGCTTGAAGTAGATGAGGAGGAGGAGGTAATATTATTATTGTTGTTGTTGTTATTGGTATTCTCCAAATGATTGGAACTCTCTACTTCTGCAAAGGAATCCATTTCTTTTCTTAAAGAACTTTTTAGGGTTTAATAAGTGAAGGCAGATTTCAAAGATGGCATGGTTGATGTTGCGGTTCTTGATTGAAATTTCAAAAGATTTCCATATTTGTAAAATACGAGACAGAGACTAGAGAAAGAGATAAAAATAGGAAGAGTTTGATGATGATGATGATGAAGGGATTGATGGGAGAGTGATCCCTTCTTTTCAGTTGATTTCTGTTGTATGGTCTTGTTGGAGTTTCTTTGTTTGAGCAATAGTAGAAAATCTTGGAAGACTGTCCAGTTGGTTGATTTGGTAGGTTTCTATTCTCAAAATGGTGATACACTGGTTTTTTCTCAAAAGAGGGGAACCAAACTACTAATCCCTTCTTATCTACTTTCATTTTATTTAACACACTTTTTAGGTCCTTCTAAAAAAGTATTTCCATGACACCCTTTTTTTTGTCCGTCTCAAAAGTAAAGTCATCTTATTCTAATTAAAAACAATTTAACTTTAAAATTTCTCTCTTGCACTTAATGAAATGATTCTCAGTCACACAAATATCTAAGAACGAATTTAAACCACAAGTTTCAAAAGTCTTCCTTTTTTTCTTAAACATCATGACAAATCAAATAGTGTCATATAAAATAGAATGGAGGGATTAGCATCTTATTATAACTAGAGATTATTCTTTCTGTCTTATTTTAGTCCCCAAAAGAACGCCAACCTTACTCTAATTGAAAACTGTTTACCTTTAAAATTCTTTTTTTATCCTTGATAAAATAATTTTCAATCATATAAATATTTAAAAATTATTTTGAACCATCAATTTTTATTTTTTTTAACAAATTTTCTATCAAATCAAAAGTTGTCACAGACAAAAAGTATTTCTTAAATAATGCATTTTTCATTGTGGTTGGTTGGATGAAAGAGGAGAGAGAAAAGAAGGGTGAATAGGGTAATTGATGGAGCAGTGAAAAAGTTAGAAAACATGGGACCATATAAAAAGGAAGAAAACAGTTCTAATATTCACCCACTCTCTGTTTGAGTGACAGATCCATGCACACTTCTGACTCTCCAACACCCCCTTGTGCCACACATAATTAGTACTACTAAATTCATCGCTAATAATTTTTTTTGTTTCTTTTTCTAAGTACGACTAAATTCTAGTAATGTTATAAAGTAATTTACTCCCTCCCATTTACGTCTATGCAATAATTTTTTTTCTTTTAAGAGAATGACTCACATCCTCTAATTACTTTTAATTGTTATTATTTTGCTTTTTAATATCAATCTAATTAATTTTCAAAGTTAAATTTGATATTTAGAATTTAAAATATAGATGGTTGAAAATTATAGAAAAAACGATTATAAATTGTAATTCTTCTTATATTAATATGATGAAAAAATACATTTAAAATATGAATTAAAGTTCATAAAATTTAACCTTAAAAAAGGTGATACAATGACAAATAAAACTAAAAAGAGGAAGTATTTATATAATCACATAAAATTATGATATATATAAAACCTCAGGTTTCAAAAGTTTAATAAATGTTTTGGTAACAATTTAATGAAAATGTCTTGTCATTTTGTTCAAAAGTTCAAACAGCACATACTTAGAGGTCATGGCAACAATAATGTAAAGCCCAAAAAATTTCTAAGAATCATCGTCATGCTACCTCATATTAAATGACTATTCTCTATCTTAAATGGTAATTAAAATATTAATTAATTTTATCTTTTTTGTCCTTTGTTCACATTAATTAACTTCATTTTTCATTGAATCAGCAATGTATGAAAGAAAATAAATTCTCACCACAATAGTATAAAAAAATTTAATTTTTCGATGCGAAAACATTACTATTTTCTTTTTCCACCGATTTGGGGGAAGCTCTACTTCAACAGAATTGTCCAAAAAACGAATAAATTCAAATTTACACAAAATAAATCACTATTATAGTATAAGAATAATTTCATTCATATGGCTAGAACTATGACCCCCCTGTCTACCCAAGAAGAAAAAGTAATGACTGACTCTGTCCCTCCTGTTTCTCTAATAAGAAACGTGATTTGTCAACATATAGTAGATGACATTATTTACATAAATCTAGAGGTTTTTATATATAGTACCTCACCACTGTAAAAAAAAAACTTAAAGAATTAATGGGCAATACCCAAGTGTAACAAATCCAATAACGATGCTAAATTAAAGCAAGTGGCTATC
This sequence comes from Solanum medicagineum, assembly GCA_026153255.1. Lineage (NCBI taxonomy): Eukaryota > Viridiplantae > Streptophyta > Magnoliopsida > Solanales > Solanaceae > Solanum > Solanum medicagineum. The sequence goes on along the minus strand of JAPFFP010000113.1, from coordinate 17,146,323 downwards.
TCAATTTATATGATTTCATTTGTCTTAATTTATACAATTTTATTTATTTTTTGGCAGAATATATAAATATGCTTTTGAACTTGTTATGATGTTTTTTCTCAGGCACCTCAGCTATGCTAGTTTACTATCGTATCCTTGAGTCCTTCATATTTATTACTTTTAAACACACTTGCCTGACATGACACAAAACTCGAGCAAATATTTTTTTAATTGTGGATGAAATTTATCGCTGCCATAACCAATCAAAACGCAACACCTATTTTCTTTCTTTTTAGATTCCACACCAAATCAAATTGCATCATATAAATTGAAACACATATGGGATTTGTCATGAACTTCTACCATGTATGCTATTAATCAAAGAAGAATACAAAAATGAATGGGATTAAGGGACGTTTGATAGAGTGTATTAAGAGAAATAGTTTATGTATTATGATACATGATAGAAATTTTGAGTCTGTGTATAACTAATACATGTGCTTTTCTTTTGGTAAACAAGACAATTGCTATTCATAGATTAATATTCGTCCATATATGTAAGTGGCAGAGCAGTTGGTCTCCTAGCATCAGTAGCATAGAGTACATTTTGGTTAATACTATTATTAGACAAATTATTGGCTTTAGTCAGCCTTGCAAATTAAGTTCCATCCATGTCGGCCTCTAATTTCTCTAAGATAAATACCGGTGGAACTTTCCAATAAAAAGATGAATTTGGTAGTGCCAATTTTGGTCTTTCCTTTGCCATCATATCTGCCACTTGATTAGTTTCTTTATAGTCATGTTGAACGGGAGGATTCCTCAACTTCTGTAGTCGCTCCCTAGTAAATTTTGATGTGTTAGATTATATTATGTCAGGAAGGTGACTACGTCTTTGCAATCAGTGCTGATCTGCAGGGGTGTCAGATTGTGTTTTAACGCTAATTTCAATCCCTACAAATGAGCTATTAGCTTTAATATTTGTTGTAAAGTATAAATTAATCATATATCCCAGCACCCATTTCCCCCTACAGTTTCTGAAGACCCGACTTGTTCCCCCTTTACCGAGATTTCCTATAGCGGATCTATCTATGTTAAGTTTATACCCCTCTTTTGGCGTCTCCCATTTTATTAGAATGTGTTGTTCTTTATCTAATCGTCCGTGAGGCTAATGTGTTCTCTTGCCAGCGCAAGTATTGTATTTATATTGATGGCAATAGACATGTCATTATGGTGATTGTGATTCCTTATTTTTCAGATGTTTCATATAAAGAAGGGATCCGCTTCTTTCCATTTTAGTGTCACCTTGTGTATTTTAATGTTGATTTTTTGGAGCATATGTATCCGGTCCTGGCTGTCTTGGGTAATGAGATAGTGTGTGTCTTGTGTAGCATCTAGGTTTTTCCACATATTCCTAGGATTTAGTCCCTAGATAGCTCTATCCTCCTTGGTTTCGTTTCTCTGTGTACAATTTATCAAGTTGTGAATTTCTTGTGAAAATGTAAAGGATGGGGGGGCTCTATTTACATGACATGTAACAAAATCAGTAATGAAAAAACACAGCACATTAAATTTGAAAATCACTCATACCAATTTAATATAAAGTAATAAGATATATATCATTCCCATATAGTTGCTAGAAACACACTAATTTCATAAAGAAATAAAATCCAAAACTAATTTTATCCAACAGAAACACAATACATACTTATATGTATATATAGAAACTCTCATCATGAAAAGACGAATTTAATCTAACTTTTTCTTATGAAAAAAAAACACACTCAACATTAGCCAAATTAAAGTCCTATTTTTTGTCGATGGACATCTTAAAGCGATACAAGGAACAAATATGATTTTTTTTCAAGCCATTGAACAATGCAATCTCCAGGAAAAAGGTGCTTGCAAGGCATACGAGCGCACGGTTTTGTTTCTCCCAGGTTTCCCCGGGAAAAGGCCTATGCACATGTAAGTTCCAAGCCCCTTCAAATAGCCCAGTACCTCCCTCTCTTTTTCCGATGTGGGATTTGTCTAAGTGAGCTACAGGCGTTACATAAAAGGCCTATGCATACTTTGTAAACAACTTATCAAGATATACCATACAAGTTTCATCAGAATTCTTATCATTATCCATTGTCTCTACTTTCACCTTCTCAAGTGCTTCAACAACATCCTTTGATGCTTGAATGACAGGTGCAAACACCTGTGTATATATCTCCCAAGGTCAATGAATTTGTCGCGAGTTACTACTCTATCAACCCAAGCTCATCCTCATTAGCTTCCTCGTGATAATCTTGATAAGGATTTGAAATTCTTTGAGGAATATGATGGACTATGTCGATGATGATTTAGATTACCCTAGATCCTTCATTTTTCTTGAAGTATCAACAACGCCTTATCTTTAATATCTTGCACCATGTCTGGTTGATATGTGAAGGAAACATATAAACACTCAACCATTTGATTGAACCCAGCCTCATATTCTTTTATGTCAAAACATAATCTTCTTGTTTGATGATCTATGAAATATGTGTGATCATGAGATGTCCAACTACCATCCTCTGTGGCATAGTAATTAAGGTACACTTTTCTGATTCCACATAGAATGAAAAATTTGTCTTTCCCCAAATTTTGACCATCATTTTCAAGGAGGTCCTTTCGATGCTCGATTGTCCAGCAATAAGGATTTCTAACAATCGTATGATTCAGGTCTTCTCCTTCCATAGAAGAGCTAGATTTAGTGAATTTATATAAGAAAGGAGGCAAAGAGTAAGTAGGGTTTAAATGAAAAACATATGTGAATAAGTAGGGTTTAGATGAAAAACATATGTGAATAAGTAGGGTTTAGATGAAAAAGATATGTGAAGACATTATATTTATATATACACACTCACACACATATAAATGAAGAAAACTAGAAATCTATCCAATTAATCAAATCATGGTTGATAAGGAAAATATGAAAATAGAATTATTTTTTCTAATTTGTGATGTATTGTAGATTCATAGCATAAATGGTAAATTATTAAGTTAACTTTCATTTTTATCTCTCAAAATTTAATTAAAGCAATAAAAGAGGAAAAAGTATTATTTGTGCACATATGGACAAAATTTTAAGATTTTACTTAGAAATTATTTTTGTGATGAGTAAAAAAAATTTAAGTAGAAAATTGTTAATGGAAACTTAAAAGATTAAGCTCATGCCTCTTCGAATCAAACTATTTACATCTATATACCTCTTATATTTATGCCCCTCTAATTAATAATAATTAATAATTCTCCACCACCACATTTGTCTACTATTAAAATTTGTGTGCTGATGTCGTGCTAATATCGTGCTCAGACGGTGACCCACCCTATATAATATCGATAGAGTACCAATATATCGACAGAGTATTATAGAGGATTAAGCTCAATCCTATATGATACCGATATGGTATCAATATGCTGACTAAGTACCACAAAGAATATATTTTCTACTAATTTAGAGTTCAATAAATAAGATTATGACTTTAATAATTTTCTCTTAACTGTTTCTTATTTATTTCTTAAAAAAGAGCCGAAAATTATATGATACCAATTGGATATAAATATATCGATGGAGTATCACAAAGGATTAAGCTCAGTCCTATATCATACCGATATGGTATCAATATACTGATGGAATATCACAAAGAATATATTTTTTACTAATGTAGAATTTAAAAAAAAATTTAATTGTTTCTTGGAAAAAAGGGGCCAATTCTGCATGAATACGGATAGGGTATCAATATATCAACAAAGTATCTGAGAGCATTAAGCTCAACTCTATATGATATTAGTCTGACATCAATATATTAATGGAGTATGTTGACATTGTGGGCGAAGTAAAAAAGGAAAAAATGAGGTAAGAGGGTAAATAATTTGGGTCATTGATCCATTTAGGGTAAATAATTTGGGTTGGATCCAATTTAAATAAATAATTTCATAAATTTTGTATAGTTTTCCCATAAAATTTTTAACTTAAATGATCCTTAAGATTAGGAGTATAAATGTATGTTTTTATTTTTAAATATCGTACTTAATTTTGTTACAAAATTGTTAGGTGCGCTACATACCATTAAGTCCATTTGGTATAATGACTAATTATGAACATCCATTAGTTATAATGGGTAATTGTGAGAAGGTGACAGTGACCATTTTAGCCATTGGAGAAAATGTCTCATGGTAAATAAGTCCTCCATGCTGCTGATTGTATCCTTTGGCAACAAGCCTTGCCCTGTATCTTTATTCTTCACTGTATACACCCATTTAGAGCGTTTACTAGGTGGTAGATCAACTATAATCCATGAGTTGTTTTGTTCCAAGGCATTCACAGCATCTATCCACTTTGAAGCTGGAGTAGTTGAAAAGAGCAATTGCATAGGATGTGCTCATTTTAGAGTAGGAAATATACTTCTCCATGGGATATAACCTTCTTCTTTGTGCCACAAAGGTGGCCTATTAGGCCCCTGTTATGTTATTTGATTAGGACTTCCATAGCAGGCTCCACTTGATTATTTGTAACATATCATTGGGTGCAGGTCTGTTATCAAGAGGAATAGAAAACTTTTAGGCGATCTATAATGACTCATATCCAAAATCTCAATGCTCTTGTGGTTGCCTATGTTTTCTCTCAGGCATATGAACTCTGGTGCACATTTCCAGTTAGAGAATGAACCTTAACACCAAACTGAGTATTAACCACATCTCAAAATAAGACATCCAAGTAAATCTGCTAAAATCATCAACTCCTATGACAAAATATTATTTATACTCCTATATTGACTATCAGGAAAAACAAGCCTACTTTGTTTAGCTACACGACAAGTTTGGTGTTGATGAGTACACATGACTTGTGAGTGTTGAAATGTGTTGCATTGCTTTGATGCCCAAGCCAAATCAGTGTCACTTGTTCCGTTTACTACTACATTTATTTCATCGCTCAATAAATATAAATCTTTGTCTTCTCTACCTTAAGAGTAGTAATCCGTAATAGCGTCATTACCTTCCTTGAGGTTTGATTTGTCGAACCTTTCTTTGGAATCTTCCCAAAGTCAACAAATTTGTTGCTACTTATCCACAATATAATTCGATCTGCTGCTCAATTTGATTCCTTAAGTACACCATGGATATGGGGAATAAAGAAGAGAAGGGAAAGTTTTTATACAATTGCGACAATTCCTATCACACGTGTTAAATTTCTATATCCAACTAACCACTAACTCTTAAAAGACTCCAATACTTGTAACCACATAAATGATTTACTTAATATCACTTTCAATCAATTTCTAAACATCAAAGAATGAAAAACATGCTCTCAAACAACTTCTTCCAAGTTTTTAACCACCTAATTTCTCAATTTCCTCAACTTTTTGCTCACCCCAGTCCTTAAAAGTTAGTCATGAGATATCTTCAACGTCAACAATAAAGGGCCAGAAGATGGATACTTACTCTAACATGAGTATTCACAACAACTTGTCACATATACAATATCTACTAGCTAACAAATGGCCTTCTAAAGACTAAAAGCAACCATAGGGACAAAACCTTATTAGCATTTGCTGCCAATCCTGAAAGCTATAACATGACAATCTACTACCATTTACATATCACAGGCCTAACCAGTAACAAACAACTTACTAATGGTAAAACAAACAAGAATGGGGAAACTACAGATCATTTTTCGGGAAAAAAAAAATACTGCTCCTGGAAAGAACGACAATATTGTATCCAACGGCAAAGCAGCATGATTCAATGAGCCAAAACATAGCATCATGACTTTCCCCTCCCTGTAGCTCCTTCTCGCTGGCTCCGGAAATGACTAAGAAGTTGTTGTGCCTGCTCCGTTAGGAGGAGAAAATACAAAATTTATCATCTTGAGCTAGGAATGTTGACATTTAAAAAAGGAATAAAGATAGAGTGAAATTATGTTATGGATTGGCTTCTCGTTACTCACACGCATAATGGTAGGGACTATATTGAGTGTACTTTTAAGCAGCTTTAAATTTGTCAGGAAGGCAAGATGGGAAGCACGCCTAAACTGTATAAACCCTCTTAAGACTCGGTAGAATCTTTTCCTATATAAATGTTTGTCTAGTCATTGGATCCAGATGAAGAAAGTAGATTTTATTAAAATGGATAAGAGTCTTCCATTTAAATTGTAGACTGGCCCTTTAGTTTCGCAGGCACTTCGCTAGTAAACAGATGACATTCAGGAAGAACAGACCGATTGAAGTGGATAATGCAAAATGAGAACTTTTTAAAGAAGATAAAGCTACATACCTTTTCCTTTGCTCTAGCGGAGCCCGACTGAGACAATGCAACAAGAGGTGGGACAGCACCTTCTTGCAACACTAGTCGACAATACTTGGGACTGTTGAGACAAAGTTGCAGCAGTATTGCCGCAGCATTTTCCTTTCCCCGCTGAGATCCGGTTTCAACAATCTCGACTAGTGATGGTATACCCTCCTCTCGCGCAACCGCTAAGCAGCCCTCTGAAATAGTAGACAAATTTGCAAGAAGAGCAACAGCCTTATCGACCAGTTCATTTGAAGGGTCCAACAACCTAATCAGATGCTTCACGGCTCCAACCTGAATGATCCGAGCCTTATTTTCATGAAATATTGACAGGTTAAATAATGCTGTAGCAGCGTCTTTTTTCCCTCTGATGGTACCTGAACCAAGAAGATCAACCAAGGCTTTCACTGCCCCAGAACGCCCAATTTTTTTTCTGTACTCTTCCAAAAGAGAAAGACTAAAAAGAGCTGCAGCAGCATTCTCTTTTGCTCCAGCATTTCCTGTTCTCAGGACATGAATGAGGGGTTCAAGTGCTCCTTGCTCCGCAATCATGGACTTGATATTTTCATTTATTGATAAGTTTAGTAATGCTGTCACAGCGTGCTCCTGAGTTAGTTTCACATCAGAGTTTAGCAAAGCGACAAGTGGAGCAATAGCCCCACAGCGGCCTATAATAGCTCGGTTTTCCATGTTGTGCTTTGCAAGAAATCGTAATTCTGCTGCAGCTGCCGTTTGCACCTCAGTTGATTGACTTTCCAAGTCTCCAATAAGCTTTTCAACATGGGAACTCGTGGTCAGATCATCAGACATCGACTTTGTTGGTAAGGAAAGTTGTCTAGCATGGCTGTGGAGTCCATTCACAGCCCTAGCATTGTTGTGGAGTCCATTTACAGCCATTCCACTCATTGTTTTGGAGCTGTGATATTGCCTTGCAGACAAATTAGGAGAATTCCCAACACTCTTGTTGCATGGAGAAGAAATGCGGTAATCACATTGTACCTCTCCAGATGTATCACTCACATTATCATGTTTGCTTGATATCCTTGAGACATCAGTTGACGCTGAGGGAAGATAATCGATACTGGAAACAGCACTTGATACCGATTCACTCCTGCTGTGGATGTAGGAAAGCCCTGGAGATGTGTGGCCAGATTTTTCCTCCTCCCTGATACGGCACGCACTAAATTCTTCTTCACTTAATTCGGATGTACAATCAACCTTCTGACTTTCAAAAGCTTGTCCACCTTGATGGCAAAGCCTTGATGTTGAATCGCTAGTTTCAGAGGAACCTCGAACATCGTCCAGATTAGTAAGGTGTCCAGGATTAGATATGATTCCATCATGAATGGACTCAGGGTTCCCGTCAAACCTCACTTTGTTTATCTCACACCAATTTTCTATCAGAGCTTTAACAGTGTAATTTGGGATAAGATTTGAATGTGTGAGTGATTGGAGGGTTTTCGGGCATGTAGTTAGTCCATGATCCAGCCATTTCTGAATGGAAGCCTTCTCATAAGTTTGGCCTGAAGCAATAATGACTGGATTCACCATCAGTTCCAAAGACAAGGGACACCGGAAATAAGGAGGGATCTTAATACCATCTATGGCCTTGAAAGTGTCAAGTTCAAGCATACAATCACGAATATTAGAGAAGAGATCTATGGTAAGGGTGATCTTATCTAAATCTACTCTCGTTTTATTGTCTTTAGCCTTCATTCGCTCCTTCTCTAGTGCAATACATTCATTCAACAGTTCTTCATGAGATGCCAAATTAAGAGAGTGAATCATTTCTGTCAGACTTTCAGAGTCAAGAATCTTTCTTTCTTCAAGAGCTACATTTATCTGTCTTGATACTTTCCCCACTTCAAACTTTTGAAGCTCCTGTATAAAGTGCTGAAGCACAGGAAATTGGAATCAGGCGAGCAACTGTCAAGATCACATACTTATTGCACTTACTTTAACACAATATTAACAAGAAAAGGAAGGAAGTGTACAAGACAAAATATACAACTAAATGTCTGTTATAACTCGTGTATTAGACCAGACCTGAATTTCAGAAGGAGCCAGAGTAGGCGGTGATGATTCTAGTAATTGACATAAAAGGTGAGATAACTTGAGTGCAAAGCTCTGGATTTTCAGCAACTCTGGCTCACTCTGCAAAACCTGGAACATCAAATATCTAATAAGTTCTTTCAAGAAAAATAGAAATGGAAAAGCTTGTGATAGGCTAGTTATCATTTTCCACTAATTTGTGCTAATTAAACAGAAGAATAGAACTAGACAACAACTGGAAAGAAACCTTTTAGAGATAGAAGGAAGAAACTGGATATTTTACAGTAGAATGAGGACAGGCATGAAGCTTGATTTTCTACAGATTTTACAAATGAGTAAGTAACAGACTGACCATATATTGGGATATTGATAAAGGCCGCCCTTCTCCTCCAAGAAGGGAGACAAAACTGTAGGAGAACTGATAAGAACATCACTCTCATGAATCATGACCATTTGAAGTAGTTATTGTCATATTGATCTATTATATTTAACCCCATTTACAACAGCTACATAAATGTCCTAGAGTTACTCAGCGAGGATATCACACAAACAGTGGCATAAGCAGGAATTTTCGTAAGCAACGTCACCTTATAAATGAGAAAAAATAAATAAAATAATGTAACACCATATAGATAGATAGATAGATAGATAGATATAGATATTTCATGTATATTATTATATCTTTTCTAAAAAAAATGAAATAAGAAATATATATAATAATTCCTTTCAATGAGTTTTCTTTTTTTATGATATGTATTCACGATAATCTCATTACTAATATAAAATACTAAATATTTGTTTATACGAACCACCAAATAATTACTAAACAAAGAAGGTGAAAAATAATATAAAAGATAAGGCTATGGAGGATTGAACCCGCAACCGTGGAATTTGGGCACAAAATCAACCAAGCTACACACATCATTTGCTCAAAGAGTGTAACATGTGGTACATATCTGCTAATTTCCTTTTGTTTCTTAATTGTATATACCTATTTAGCAATTTTTTTCCTGACAGTGTCATGTGACACCCCTTCCACCTTCCTAAATCCACTCTTGCACATAAAAAGCCCGCAGAGACTTTGTCTGAAATGAAAATACTAGACACATATCATTCTATTTATGTGACAAGGTCACTTCAGTATTTCCGCACTGTTAGAGAGTAATTGGAGTTCTGTTACATGATCTATAGTAAGCAGGCCTAATTGTGTAATGTATCTGAAGACTTTGTTAAATGAACATTATCCAACATAAGAAAAAGTTCATCTGCCATAATCAAAGCGAATAAAACAACATAACAACTTATCAGCAGCACAACTGAATGCCAACACTCACTATAAGACAGCTGAGCACGCATGTACAGGCAACCAAGAGTTTTGTTATTTTTGGAGAGCAAGACTATTTCCTCAGAATTATCCACAACCAGTAGTCTCAAACAGAGGAGAGCAAACTAACAAGAATGGAAAAAGGAATCGCATTGGCACTCAGATCCCAACCAACAAGATGTAGCTTCATGTGGTGGTGCTTAATTGATGTGGCATTGACAGCATAAAATTTACTCAAGGCAGGTGAATCCTTTAGTTTGTACGCTGATGATATTTTGGAAAGAATTAATTTTGAATAAATAAATGCAACAGAAAATACTAAGCACAAACTGTTTGGAAGTTGAAATAGAGAAAGTTTATATTTAATTAGGGAACAACAGTCAGAGCGATAAGAAGTCACAATTCCGCCCTTACACCTGCAGAAGTTCCTAAATTTTGCATTTGGTTTTCCTTCATTTTGCGAGCATATGTCTACATCAAAGAGAGGAGAATTAACGTACCCAGAGAATCTTGCTCTTCTTAGGAGACCATTCTTCCAGCAATTCCCTAGCTTCATTAATGGCTACATCTAGTTCTTCACACTGCCTACATATGGTTTCATCTGAAGGAGCTTTCTGTTGAGCAATATCATCAAGTACTGGTTTTAAAAGCTTCAACAAAGTTGCAATATTTTTGTAGTTCTTTTGACCAGGCATAGTTTTTGATGCCAGACATGTCACAAGGTGAATGAATCGAGAGATACTGTTTATAAGGCACCTTACAGATGTCAACTCCATCAACCTGTCATGCACAAATGTGAAAACATATCATCTACATAGTGACTTGCAACAAAAAGTCAAGATGCAGGTTAAATGTTGTTGTGACAATTGAAAAGAATAACTACCTCTCTTATACACTGTTTCTTACATGTTCTATAAGAATACCCCGACAGCAAAAACTAATCAGTTTGGTTCTTTCCATATTCGGACTTCCAAAATGTTCAATACTACAATCTTAACAATTTTCATGAGTCTCCAGAATTTAAATTATTTCACTAACCTATTTAAATTATCAAAATTACTTCTCAGTTATCATTTTGGTATTCCTGCAATGCTATTTATATAATCACAAGTCAAAATTAACATTGGTATCTCTATGCCTAGGTGTCTCATAAACTAGAATAGACACAATGCTTAAAATAAAAGTCCCTTATTAAAAATGTAACAAAATATACAGCTCATCTCGGTCATTGGTGTGATTACATAATAAAAAGAAAAATAACCAAAAAAGAGGAGAAAGATGCTAACAAGAACAAGAGATCAAGAGAGAAAACATTGCAATACAACAAACAAAACACAGTTATGACATCTAGGGGTGATCTAAGCGCATGACGTGAAGTTCAGACATCAATATTATTATCTTTACAATAAACCACAACGTAGAAATGTGCTATCTTGATACATTCTGATGTAGCTATCATAGAACACAGTATGAATACACAATTACTTCATGTCAAATGTTTGTTTTACAACTCCTTAGAAGTCAAAAGCTGCTAATCCAACTATATTTGGACAACATTAGCACAAAATTAAAACTTAGAGTACCCTGAACTGCAACAAACAGCACTACTCGTCCTGAATAACCATCAAATTTAATAGCATAACTAATTTCCTTAAATAGGTTCAAACAAATCCTTTTCTTTTTTTTCCTTCCAGTTTCCAAAGTTTACATATATTGAAACAACACAACCAAAATCCCAAAATATTTCTACACATAGCCAAACCAGTTTAGCAGTAAAAACAACTTATAAATCCATCATAATTTTTAGCACATATGACCTTGTAAATACAGTTATTAAGGATCCCCAACACCTAACAAATAAACATAATTACAATTTCCAGCAACCTTAACAAAAACAAAATCTGAAAACAGAGTTTGTTTTAAGAACTAAAAACATAAAACCCAATTAGCAGATTGAATTGAAAAGCAACAAAAGGGTTATACCTGGAAAAAAAAAACAGAAAAAACCCAGATCTTGAAGAAATTCAAAAGGGAAGAATTTTCATTGAAGAATGAATAAACCCTTTTTTTGCCAAGAATTGTTGCCAACCCTCTTGGCAGTGCTTCATTGTATAAAGAGAGAGAGAGTAATTAACAGGGACCAAAGAAAAACAATGGTAAAATTGGTGGGACCCTTTATAGCTGCAGATTTGTTGGTGATGCTTGTGTAATTTATTATTGTAATTAATGATTAATTAATGAAAGGAAGAAATGTGATTAAAGTTTAAAATATGAGTTAATCGGAATCTAAAAACATCAGCTGATAAAAGGGGAATGATAGATACATTGCAGAGGGTGCCATCCATTTTACTTTCCACAAATGAAACCAGTATTTGCAATGACTAATTTACCCTCACAGATGTTTGTTTTTTTTTTCTTTTCAATTTATTATTAGTTATTTTTCTTTTCTTCTTTCCGTTCCTTTTCTTTTTCTTTTAGACGAGAAATTTTTTTCTATCTTTATGAGGTGGTGATAAAATTTGCATATATTTTACCGTTCTCAAACTTCATTTATGGAATTGTATCGGATATGTTATTGTTGTTTATATTTCTTTTAACTTTTTTCAAATTTGAGAAAAAAGGTTTTCAGGTGAAGTGAGCATAATGGCATCCTTAGCTGCTCCATGACTTTTCTATACTTTCAATTTTTTTGGCTTCATTTGTAATTGTCATAGCCTATTTTATACGAACGAGTTAATGAGAATTCATAAATTTAAATTTAATTTCTTATTTTAATAATAATATATTCAGTGAAATTTACGAGGATAAAATGAATGTAAATCTTATCACTAACTCATGGAAAAACTTAATTTCTTATTTCAAAAATGTAAAATCAGTTGAATTTTTATCATTTCTGATTTATTAAGAAATAGATAATCAAAGAAGGAGAGTCTAATTAGTTATTTAATGCATGTGATACTATTATTCAACACCAATGCTTAGGTGAGTGAAGGCAGAATAGCTGTGGTCCAACAATTCCAGCTTAGCATGATTACAAATACAAGTCAAATGCTTAATGCATCAATTGCACCTTGTTTAATCTAATTTGAAAACTTTAGTCTAATCAGTTTAAAATATTTGTATGGTCAAGAATCATTTTATTAAGAGTAAAAGTGAAATTTTAAACTTAAATTGTTTTTCATTAGAGTAAAGTAACATTTTTTTTTAACAAATTAAAAAAAAAAGATATCACATAAAATAAAACGAAAGAAGTATTAATTTAATATTTTAAAATAAAAAATAAATTAATACCCAAAAGTTATATGAAAAATATTTTAAATTGTAATTTTTTCTGTTTCAATATAATAAAAAATACTGCACATCAGTTAAAAATTTATGTTATTTTATTTCTAAAAAGAAAATTATGACAACGGAGGAAATAAGAAAGTAAAAAAACGAGGGTTTTGAAAAGATAAAATGTTTTAATTATGGTAACTAATGATTGGGGAAAAATGTGTGGCTAATATGAAAGTGTCGTCGCTTTAAGAAAATTCCTCTATGACCAGTTTCAATTCTTTTTTTTTTTTTTTTTGTCAAAGCGTTATTTATTTATTTTATTATCATATTAAAATTTTATTATCTATTCCTCTATGAATTTTGTTTAAATTCACAATACTGTTCTACTCTTATTCATTTATATTTCAAAAATTTCTAAAATTTGAATATAATTAATAGGAAAAAGAATTGTAAAATATTTTTTTCTGATGAAATTAAAATTAAAATATCATATTGAATCAAATTATATTCTAATTAGTACATGCTCCATGTGAGGGTAAATTAAAGCATGACACAGAAATATGTCATTTAATTTGGTATGACCAGATATTTATGTCTTTCAGCTTTGAGCGTGCATCATTAGACACATAAATTTATATAAAATTGAGCATTGTAGATTCACGTATCTTATGTAACGCCTTACGTGGTATTGCATATGAATTACCACGAAGAATATTACATAAAATATTGTTTGTATATACTTGTTAAATTTTTATACAAATATAAATATTTACTTGCACCCATTTACAATTAAAAGATATAAATATCGTTGAAGCTAAATTAAATATTTGACAGATTTCAAAAGTATATTTTGTTCTGAGAATTTATTTGTTTACAAAGAAATTAAAGCTATTTATTTATTCTGAACCACAATAATAGTAAAAGTTCACACATTTTAAATTATGAGGAGATGACAGCCTTTAATTATCTATTTTTGGTGGCTGACCACACCACAGACACCCTTTTTCCCAACAAAAGAAGCTGTGGATATTAAATTTTGACCAAGGACATGTTTGAGAATTACTGTAAATAACATCAAAATTAGATTATTTAAAACCATGCACTTGATCGTTTGAGTTGAATATAAGTTATGATTGGATAAATTATGAGAAGATAAATTATGTTAGAATTAATAATGATGGAATAAGTTATATTGATATTATTTTTTATTGAGTGTTCGATTTGTTGAATAAATTTTAAGAATATGCTGCTTGTTTACAAAAATACCCTTTACTTTATTGGTTTTTAGTGTATTTTCTTTGCTAACTTTAGTTATTCAATATGAATTTTTAAAATGAAATTTTCATCTTATTTAGGTTAAATATTTTTAGGTATGCATTTCCATAATAATATCGTATGCAGTTAAATAATTTTTTTAAAAATTTAATTTAC
>JAPFFP010000113.1:17100753-17131846 GCA_026153255.1 Solanum medicagineum | reverse complement strand
CTAACTTTAGTTATTCAATATGAATTTTTAAAATGAGATTTTCATCTTATTTAGGTTAAATATTTTTAGGTATGCATTTCCATAATAATATCGTATGCATTTAAATAATTTTTTTAAAAATTTAATTTACAAATAGAACTTGCATTTTTAAATTTGATAAAGTAAAAAAGGATTTATGAAAGATCTAAATATAAAAAATATAAGAACTAGTCAATAAAAATTATACTATATAGTATAATTTTTTAATAGAAAAATATGAAAAGATATTATAAAAATAAGGAGTGAAGGTTGTAAATATTTTATTCTATATTATATTAAAGAATAATGCAAATACACAAAGTAAGGTATTAAAAGGGTGTAAAAAGATATTATTGTCATTAATCTTTTTTATCCCGGGATAAGTTATCCCGAGATTATTATACCACCCAAAAGGAGAAATAACTTATCTCGATATTATTTATTAGTCCCGGGATAAGTTATCCTACATTTGTCAACCAAACAACCATTTAAGTACGACTAAACTTTTATCCCAAAATAATTTTTAGTTATCCTTAACACCGAACGACCCTTCTTGCTATCAAATTTAGAACCTCAAATAACAAGTTGGCTTTTGCTAACGTCAAATCAAAACTACCCTAAAGTTGGCAGGAGGGACACAAATAAATAAAAGAGGAAATATGTTTTTTTTTTAAATTCAAATTTGTTAGTAAAATTTACTTTAATATCTAAATTACACGAATATTTATATATTTCTTTTAAAAATTTATTTGTAAATTATTAAGGAGAGTATCTAAACGTTCGTGTAGTTTAGATGCTAAATAAAATTTCGCTGTTAAGTTTGGAAGGTTTTATGTCTTTTTCCTAAATAAAATAAATTCGATATCATGCAGCATGGCCACATATAATACGACTAAGTCTATGACATGGATTGATTCTTCTTGTCATAAATTTTCACCTTTTGGTAACCTGTGTTTCAACAGTTCTTTTTTTTCTCTTCACATTTTCGGACCGACTACAAATTTTTATGATTTTTGCCAATATTATAACTTATTTAATTAAAAGAATTGATTGACATTGTATAATGTTATCAATAAAATATAAATTGTTGGGTTTAAGTAATAAGTGTGAATTGGGAAATAAAGGTTGAAAGAATAACGAAAATTTAGGGATAACCAAGAAAAGAAAAATGAAAAGTTATTTCTCCCTCATCGATGAAATAGAGGAAAATTTTTGTATTTATATTAGGAAACACTTCTTATAACTCTTAAAGAGTCAAGTAGAGAAGACCCCCTTGCATCGTCATGGTCACTCACTCGGCTTTTGGAAATGATTGATGATTGATTGATAAAATTTATTTAACTAATCTCAAAATTTTCCTTTTATGATACTTTTTTCGTGAATTATTAATTAATTAAATTAATTTATAAATTATTTATTAATTAAAATAATACGTGAAATTAGTTTAACTAAATTTTAAATTTCGTGTGTAACTATTCTTCCAGAATAAATATGTTTGTTCCCAAAAGACATCATACCTGTTCTGAACTATCTAGACCAGAGAATAAGAGTAAGTACTATAATTTTCAAAATCCAAGAAAAATAAAAAAAAATAATTAAAAAAGAAAAAGGAAGAAGATTAAGATATAATTTTAAAAAAACATGAAATATACACATGACAATGTGTGCACATCACTCCTCAACACATATGTGGGTATGATATACTAAAGGGATATATATTTCCATTTTAAATTAATTGTCCAGGGAGAACTCCCGTAAAGTTGGGATGTATAAAAACAATTTCGATCATAGTTAAAATAATTTTTAAATTATTTGTTCCTATTTTTACTACAAGACCCCATAAAGGTATGCATGGGAAAATGTAAAGAAGCTTCTGAAAATTTATTAAGATAACTTTCTAAAATTCATCTAATAAGTACCAAAAAAGTAATGAAAGGTAACCTTTATATATTTCAAATAATAAAAATATTTTTTTTATCCTTTTTCTAGTTAAAAAGGTTAGTAAATTATTTACTCATAATAGAAGGTCCCCTGATCGATCAAGTTGCTTACCAACTTTGTATCAATAGTAAGCCATAGGTACTATAAATAGATTGCTTGATTTTGATGGTAGGGGCCTGCCCTCTTTGTCCTTTTTTTATTATTTGATGAGCTGTAAATAAGTGCTTTGGTTTTGCTACTTTGTTCTCTAATACATTTTCAGGTGTTATATGAAAATTAAATAATAAAGCTAAAAAAAAAGTAATTGCATCTTTTTTATCTAGTCACGTCCTTCTGATTGTTTAGCCTCTTGGGTCTTAGCTAATTAGGTTACTGTGAGTTGCTTTGTACAGAGATAAAGGCCGATGAGGATCGAATATGAGCTATGCCATGGGGACATGCATGTGTGTTGGCTTGACGCGTACCTGTATAAGTATGTGTAGCATGTTACTACGGAGATATATGTAACTCAATTTACTCACTATACAAAACAATATTTTGAGCAGAAACTTGTAGACAAATCTCATTTTAGTTATCCAATTTGACTGAGAAAAAAATGCGATATTTGAAATTGATGATCCAAGATACTATAATATTTCTTTGTCTATAAAGCTTCACAATAAATGTGAAAGATAATTTATTTTTAAATTTAGAAGGAAATCATTATCTTTAAATAAATTATACTAAAAGAAAATGAAACGGAGGGTATTATTAATAGTTATTATTTATATGGATAAGCAGGATATATGTGATAAAACAATTTAAATAATGATGGTCAATGATGATTAGGCAAAACACATGTTAATGGAACATTATCTGTATTATGAATTAAGGTTTTGAATCTAGAATTTAGAATAGAGATAAAATTGAGGACAATTTGTCTCAGATTGTCCCGTATGAAGTCGTAAATGTGCAAAAAAAAATTTTTTTTTGTTAAATGTTGCTTAGGTAAGGAAAGAGATTATGGGAATCACAACGAAGTCTAATCAACTTTTAAAAACAAAAAATCAACAATCTATTGTGTATACTACGACAAATAAAGAATACGATAATTATTTGGCACTAATAATATAATTAATTATTACTATATCATATTTAGCGATAATAATAAATATGAATAATATACACTTTATATATAAATGCTATTGAAGGATTTAGAGATTCAGAATGCCATGACATTAATTCATGTCTTTTTTGTTATAGAATATCAAAAAAAAATTTATAACTGATGATTTATTTTTATTTTTTATAAAAGTGTATTATTTTCTCTTCTTGCATATACACGTTAATTAATGGCTTGCCTTTTGTAAATCCATACTTCCCTATCTATTTAATTTAGTATAATATGCACAGAACTCTACGATTAATCCTGTTGAGTGTGAGCAATCAAGCTTAATGAACCTTCACTAATAGAGGCAAGAAGAATTTTGTGAAGCAACCTATGTAGAGAAATCAGAAAAGATGATTTCGAGAAAATAATTAGGAAAAGAAAAATAGTATCTTATTTCAAGTGTATTGTATGTACTATTACATGTTTGAAGATCAAGTAAAGTATCTAAACCAATCAATTTTAAGAGATACTGGAGCCTATTCAACACAAATACGTCAGCACTTCACCCTTAAGCAAGAGGTTGGGGTTTTCCTTCCGCTGAATGCGCTAACAATGGAACGGAGAATTAATCAAACGACTATTTGAGGATACCTTGGGAAACTAAAAAAAACACAAATGCGTCAAAAAGATTCTATACCAATTGTGGACATGACAAGATCCTACTATGTTCTAAAAAGAAAAAGAAAAAAGAAGTATCCCATCACAATGCCAACTCACTTGTAGCTGCACTAACACGACAAAAACCACGAAAAATATTGATGTTTTATTTGTAAAAAAAATTATGTGAAATTTGGGCTCCAATTATTGTTTGGTTATACCAACTTTCGATTTAATAGTAATTAAATGGGAAAAACAAAAGTATACTAATTTGAAGGACATTGTCTGTATATAGGTTGAGCTCCTCCAAATTAATCTTGCACATCTTTATTTGGTAAGCTGAAATACTTTAGTTTGTATTGCAATCAACTCTTTCTTATTGTCGTAAAAACTAGAAAAGGGGAAGCTCATGCTCGGTACGGGCTCAATAATTATTATTTTCTGATCTCAATTTATATAACGTTGATAGAATATTTAATATATTTTTAAAATTTTAAGTCTTTTATTAAGTCAAAATATTTTTATATCTTTTAATTTTTTATTTTTACATTATTTTTACACAATACATTTATGTATTTATCCTTATTTATGCGATACTGATTCGAGTAAATTGCTAATTCTTGTGATTTATAATCTGTTTTATTTAATTTTCATATATAGATATATGAATATTGTTAATTGTCTAGATTTACAATATATCTTTATGCAGTTTCCCAATTAAATAATGCATTCTATTTCTTTTGTCTCATTTTATGTGACGTCGATAAATTAATTAACATGTTTTTAAAATTATTTTTAAGTTGTCAATTATCATGATTAGCAGTATTTTTTTACTCAGTTTTTAAAAATATAAAACACTCAAAATAAGACAAATAAATTAAAACGGAAGAACTATAAAAAAATTACATATGTGTTCTCAAGCTACTCAAGTAGGCATGTCAAGCAGGTGAACTCAGTTTCCCAATTAAATAATGCATGTTATTTCTTTTGTCTCATTTTATGTGACGCTCATAAATTAATCAACATGTTTTTAAAGTTATTTTAAGCTGTCAATTATCATAATTAATAGTATTTTTTACACAACTTTTTAAAAATATAAAACATTCAAAATAAGATAAACAGATTAAAATAGAAGAACTATAAAAAAAAACTACAAATGTATCCTCAAGCTACTTAAACAAATATGACGACCTACTGCTGCTTGAGTAGGTGAACTCCCCTTTATAATATAGTAATAAAAAATCAATTATTATTTGTTTTCTGTAAAGAAATATCAAAATTAATGGACCTTACACAAATAATTAGAATCATTACGTAAACGGCGGTTCCAAAAAAAAAATGTCTAAACTCCATTGGTTAATATTTTTTTCCTCCCAAAACGGTGACTTTTTAACTCTGTTAATTTTACTGTGTTTAGCTAAGTCTAGAATTATGGTGAATATCGTTAGGTGTTTATTCTGATTTTCTTATCGTAAATGATTTTAATATTTTTAAAATAAATTATAAATTTTCTATATTGGGCTAATTGGATTTGGAGGAAAATTGTCTCTTTGATATATTTCTCTTTTGTTATCTGATTTATCATTTTTTAAAATTTTACTTTATTAACTTTCATATGATACTTGATTATTTTAATTTAACAAATTCATAAATAGTGATAGAATGACAAATAAATAGAGAAGAGCCTTTTTGTTGGTTTAAAATTAAAATTGCGTGTACACCCAAGTAATGTAACGTAGTGTTACGACTAGTGACAGGATAAATGAAGGCGAGTCGATTTTTTAACCAATCCGTTAGAAAATTATACAGTACAAATAAGGTAAAAACATTTTTGTAGGTAGTTATGAAATGCTTGATTAGAAACGTGGGGTTAACTCAAGGAGAAAAATATAGATGGAGATCTAGAGTTTCTAGGGAAGAAATGAAAAGGGTGGGATTAGGAAACCTTACAGATGATAATTGTTTATGTATTGACTACGCGTTATTTGGATTGAGTCCGGATTTGGGCCTAGTTATGTTTTGTGTTATTTTTCTGAATTATGGTTGGACCTAATTCCTTTTTGTACATGCTTTTCATAAATAAGAAAATTATATTTTAATTAACAAAAAATGAAATGCATGCATGTATGTATCAAGTGTTGAATTCTCCTAATATAAGAAATGTTAATTTAGGGTGTATTTGGCAAGAAGAAAAATGTTTTGGTAGGATAAAAATGAAAATATGACTTTTTAAAAAATATCTTTTTTATGTTTTGGCTAGAGAGTAAATAGAAAAATAGTCTAACATAAAAATTAACGTTAGACCCTGATATTTGAATCGAAATTTGACCCCGACATTCGATTTGAGATCCGACCACAATGATCGATCCAAAATTCAACCTCAAGACTTGGCGCAGGACCTGATCATGACATTCGAATTTGGACACGATTAATCAATTTGAAATTCGATATCGACACCTGATGCGGAATCCTACATTCAAATCAGGATCAAAGATTCGACTTTCACATCTAGACTTGATCCTGACTTTTGAATCGAAACTCGATTACACCTGACTAAAATATTACTCTCTCTGTCTCAAATTAATTGAATTTTTTAGATTTTTTCAATGTTCAAAATAGTTGAATTGTCCAAAGTTCAAAAAGAATGTTTGAAACTTTTTCCATATTTGCCCTTTCATTTATTGAAATTTTGTATTTTTTAGGAGATAAATTACATTACATATTTATGATTTTGCAAAAAGGCAATAGTGAAAAATATGACGTAAATTTTATCTTTGATTGTTTTTCTTAACATGTGTGCATTACCTCATAAATTCAATTATTATTAAAACTAACAAAATATAACTAGAAAATATTTCTCTTTCTATCAAATACACCCATAGCGGGTAAAGAAGTGTCGAAAAAAAAAATTTGCCTATTACATTTGTTAAGACACTAATTTAAATCCGCCTGTATGAATTTCAGCTCCACTGCATCTCACAGCTATCAAACATTTTTTTCCCTTCATTTTTGTTTGTCGCCTTTTGACCTAGTTAATATATTTATTAATATATAATTTTTATTAATTAATATTTAATATTAGATTTTGAAAAGTGATTTGATAAATGACATTTAATTTTAAAGATAAAATATGAAAACAATATTTATTTTTCTTAATATCTCAAAAGCGATCACAAATTAAAACATAAAATATTTTAACCATAAATAATAAATAAAAGTGAACGGGAAAAATATTACTCTAATATTCTGTGGCCCCATGGTTTTTAGTGACATTATAGTTTTAAATATTATAATGGAACATGTGTGTCGTTTAAGTTATGCTAACTTGTTTCCTAGGAGGAAAATGTGGAATTATAATTAAATTTTTACTTATTGTTTGTGAATAAGTGTGTTGCATTTGTTTACATATCCACGGATTTAAGTGTATGGATTTTATGTGATATATTTTTAATTTATTAATTTCTTGATATACTATTTACACAAATTAAATAAACTTTTAGATTTGAACTAAAATTACTTTTATTCTCCCGAACCCATAACTTGTAAGGTAGACCAGTCATTCTTTGCTTGTCAATAATTAACGAACTTCGAGCGAGAACAAACAATTTTTTAATGAAAATAAAAATTTATTTATATTTCAATGCACTACATCAAAAATGATCTAGCAGCAATTAATTAGTGGTAATAACTTATTTGCCGCTAAAAATAATTTTTTAGAGACATTATTTGTGACAATTACATTTTACCACTCGTTGTAAAATATCCTTAATACTTATGGTGATCTTGAATAAAATGACAAATAAATAATGTTGGTAAAGATTTTAATTCTCTCACTTGATGTGCATATTTATTGATGTTAAAAGTTATTTTTGTTGTAGTGATGTGTACCAAGTTTTATATGAGCTTGACTCACTTTTTTTCCTTTCCATCAACCGTCGTGCACTTTTCCAACAGCTTATGCGTCTTCAAATAAATAAGAGATCAAATAATTTGACGTAATATAGATACGTACAAATTCACTCCAAATTGTAATAATTAATGCAACAGAATTTTTGAAAATGAAATATAGGAGTAATAATTAGTGCAGAAGAATTTAATTACTACAATTCTTATGTTGGTACGAAAGGTTTACAAGATTCGACGCATGGTTGTTTGTTCTACCAAAACGTTAAAAGGTCCCACTCTGTCGAGGAAATAAGTAGCCTATTTCTATGGTTATAATTAAGTAAATCTCAACTTGAAATTTAGATTTTGAGGTTAAATTAAAACTTACTTTTAATCTTGTTGATATCTTGTTTAGTTTACTCTATGCATGTCAGTCCTCAATGAAATGAACTAATATAGCTATGTTTTTCCTTATTATCATGTCCTTTATTTCTGACCACAAAGTTGATGTAACTATCATCACAACACTATGAATGCAAAGTCATCAACAACATAAGTGTGGCCTAAGATCGTTTTCGCTAGATCCCATGTTGTCAATTAAAGGCACCCTGAACCACATCCAGAAATAAAATCCACTCAATCTTACAGTGTCAAATATACGAAACATTCAGTTATGCTTTAGCAATCACCGTTGGACTTCCATATAATTATGACTCCATTTTGATTCCTAAGTTTGAAACAGAGCAAGAATACCATTAAAATGTTAAGACTAGTCATCGAGGTGACACAGGATATAGGGAAGAAGGAGCAATAAGATGAAACAGTAAAGGACATGAGAACCATACCACTCCATAAGTCATGAGCCCCTTCATTTCCTTCTTGGTCCAGCAAAAAGGCAACATTAAAGATAGCACCAGCGACCTTAACAACACATTTTACGGAGACTTCATACTCTTACAGCAGATTTCAACACCAATGATGGAAAGTTGAGCATACACCCCATTGTATTGTAGTCATAGCATGTCTCTTAACCTCCAAAATGGAAAATTCATAACAATCACATGTTATGTAATTACCTGCACTATGCACGTGTGACGATGTCTCTCTAATTTGAACAGCAGATTTTGCTCAAGTCAAAAGAGTGCAAGATAGACGACTTAAACAGTTAGCATAGATTCAAATCACCAATAAGTATGATGACCATAAGAAATAATGTGATACACAAAAAGGATTCTAAAAAGTTAGTCACATCTGTAAATCAGGGCAAGAGATACCTACGTAGATGAAGTAAACAAAATTGTCCAATTCGACCATAGAAACCGCCATCAAGAGAAAGAGTACTATGTAGGTTGAACATTATGCAGAAAACAAAGGAAGAATGTGCAACAAAATTCTACATCATGTCGTCATTTTACTTGTGAACCAAATCAGACTTGATCAGCACTAAGCAACTCAATGAGCTCTAGCTTTTTCAGTTTCGAGTAACCCCTCAAACCACGGGACTTTGCAATTGCTCGCAGTTCTGTTAGCTTCATTTCAGCCAATTCATCATGTCCAACTTGGTTTTGTTCTTCATCATCACTAGCACCAACACTTCCATACATTTTGGCGGTATCATCATCAGCCATCACATCAAACACATCCTTATCTGAGAAAATCGTCTGAGTGTCAGAATCAACCTTACTTCTGCGAGTTTGGCCAAGTTCAGGGTCCAGATGTATGTCCTTTTCAATCTTATCTGTATTAGTAGAGGCGACAGGGTTATCAGTACCTCCCACATGATAAATAGGCTGAAATTTGATTCGTGGAACAGGAGATCTACGTTGGAAGTTTGTCTTCGGCCGGTTAACAACTGGAGTACCACTTTCTTGTGCCTCATGGTTCATATTGCTATTTAGTTCAGTGAGATTGCCAGCTCTCTCTTCAGAGAATACATTGCTCTTATCTTCCTGGTCAAGGACAAAGTTGCTGCTTCTACTGCTACTGGTTTTCTTCCCTTTCTGAACCGAGTGTTTCCTTAAAAGCTTGAGAAGAGAATCAACAGTTTCACTCTCTTTACCCTTTCGTTGCAACTCTTCAGACTTCTTCTCTTCTTTGATCGCAGCTCTTTCCCGAAGCTGAGCCTGGACCTTTCTAAACAGTTCAACAATCTCCTTTTCCCTTGGACCTGGAGAGGCTGTAGCTTGGAATTTGGAAGTGTTTGATGTAGTAAGCAGTGGTCCATTTCTTGAAGATAGCATTTCAGATTCTTCTATATTGTCATAACCATCTCTGTCTTCATTTTGCCTGTTCCTCCCCCTGGAGAACCCATGCCTGTTTTGCCTCGGAAAATCTGGATTTCTTTTATTGCTGAAGCTACTTGAATTACATATATAAGTTATGTTCTTGTAAGGAGATTTCAAGTTTAATATATTGACCTTGGAAAAGTGCTGAAATTCACCATGAGAAGTGACTGTCCTCCCTGATAGTCCAGAGCAGGGAAGACATCTTCCTTCTGGGGAACCAAACCCTGAAATAGTACAATAGCATCTATCTTAAGGGTTTGCATTCGATTTTACAGATACAACAAAGATTTAACTTATGCATAAGAGAATGTTTCTAAATAGCCATTTCTTTGTCAACGGAACGATCAACATGTAGGTCATGACAGATGCATTCACATTGCAGCTGAAGCTTAAAACTATGTTGTCCTCCATGTGGAAGGGTGACTAAAGAGTAGGATCAGAGATGTGGAGGGAATAAGATGTATGATCTCAGAACATATAGTTTATTTACATCTTTTTCCAAGTAAGCATTTCCATTTACCGATTAAAGAGCATTTTTTGGGACAACTGTACAATGTTATATCAGACTCCTTCCTTTGTCTTACATTTACGTATGATATATCAGACTCCTTCCTTTGTCTTACATTTATGTATGATATGTCTTACAGCTCTCTCTAAATAAGAAGTTACGAAGTCATTAAATCTGCTTCCATAAGAAGCATTTCCATTTAAAATATGATATTTACTGTTGTCACTACAAGAATTAGTAGTACTAAAAATAACAGAAAACGACTATTGCAATGAAATAACTCTAAAGTCATGAGGTCAATCAATACCAATGATGCACATAAATCATACACTAAAAAGAGAGGGGCAAAGATATCCAGAAAGAGAATAAAGACAACGAAAAATGAGGCATAAAAAAATACATTGTGGACAAGACAAGATTTGTACAACTGTTAGCACCTTGCGGGGAAGAAAAAGAGGCTGAGAGAGTTCTTGGGATGACCAGGGAACCTATGAGAGCTTTCTTAGTTCATGCTTACGTGTCACCGAATATGTGAAGCTAAAGTAAAATGTAAAATTGGAAGAACTGAAAATAAAAAAGAATCTAAAGAAAATAGAGTTCCACTAAATATGAGGTTGCGTACAATAAGAATAGTAGGGGTAGAATGTTGTCTTACCTTGTGATGGTTTTAGGTTTTTTATGGGATTCGTCGTGCTATTATCTATTTCTTTTCTTTTCTCTTCTTTACTTGGCGCGGATACATTTGAATGTCTTTCAAAAACAAACTCTCTATCAAGTAGTGGTAAGGTCAACTTACACTACCCTCCCCAGAACCCATTTGTGGGATTTCAATAGGTATGTTGGTGTTCTTGTTACTAAATACGAACACTTGTAGTGTTTGAAAGGAAAAACTTTACTTCCAGAAGAGCCAATCAGTTGCCATCCGCACCAACAATTCTGTATATTTGTCACCTCAAACCCCACACCACCCAGAAATTCTTCACATTTAACGATTTCAAGAACAATGCAAATGAAACCACTTGCTTAAACTATTCAGAAAAAGCTCCACAACTTTAGCCAAATCAAATGCAGCCAAAAATAAACCATCTTGACATTAGAACCCACAAGACATTCTCGCTTGATTATTTATTTATCACTAGCATCAATGATAAACATCATTAAATCATCATACGAAAGCGTCCAACTTGAGCAAAATTGATACAGAGAATTCAAATAGCCGACTGTATTGAACCATGGTGGTTGATTGCAGTAGTTATTAAGTTTCCTCTAATTCTATAGTGTTCTGAGACACCTAGGCCGTCAATAAGAACCTAAGTAATTACAAGTGACCTCTACTTTTAACACAAACATTTCATCAAACACCTTGTAGGCACCCAGTCAATGATACATCAGAAAGAAGAAAAACAAAATGGAAAACACAAATGCCCAATCAAAGACACTAACGGTATGTGCCATTGAGAAATTTGGACATACAGTTGGTGTGCATTTTTGTGCCCAACCCATGCAAGAGCTCCTACAGAATGAACATAAACAGAACCCACCCACCCCAAAAAAATTACCTGGAAGCTTCTTGGGAGTGAAATCAATGGCGCTTGACATTTTTGGAACTTGAGAAAACATAGGAAAGAGTGTCCAGTCTCAATCAAACTTTCGCATTTTGGAGCTTCTTGTTGTCTTTATATATATATATATATCCTGCACACTGATAAGGGGAGGTTTTGATATATACTCTCAACCAATTTCGTGGGGTCTGAAAGGGAGTATGAAAACTTCAAAATATAGTCAATTGGGCCTCTATGAGTTTTGAAATGTATCACTTTTACCCCATCATAGTTTTGGTTTCGACACTCACCTATCTCGAGATACTAACTAAAAGATCACAAAATTAAAAAATGTTAAACTTTTCGATGTCATCATGTTACCTGTTTTTGAAAAAACAAAATTATTGAATAAAAAATAATATTAAAAAGGTTCTAAGCTGACCAAAAACCCATACAAAAAGGTAAAATATTAAAAGAACAAAATAACATTCTATTTTCCCTCTTGATTAATTTTTGTAAGGGGTTGATCAGACTCCTGAAAGATTTGTTTCTTAAAATTGAACATAGAAATCATTTTAGGCATATTAAAATCTTAGATAAAAACACAAACACGAGACTTTGAGACACTTGGTTTAAAATACGATAAGAGCAACCAATTAAGTCTTGTTTAAAAAACTTTTGGACAAACTGAGAATGAGGATAACACATCATTAACTACCCCATAATAAAACCAATTGTCGCTGATACCTTCTTCTCGGTTCCTTCTTTCAGATAATATTTAACTTAATTCTACGAATTTGAATTGGGTCAGAACTTTTTAATTCTTAGATTCCTTTTTCAAAAAGAAGATGGCCGCCTATTTTCATAATAATTTAACATTAAAACATCCAAGCCAATCTTTAAAAAAAACACATTTTTATATTTAGTGATAATTTAACATTAAAATATTCATTTTAGCTTTATCACTTATTTAAACCAAAAGTTTTTCTTTCGTATATGTTTTAGGTTATGGATTTATGTCTACTTTTTGCAGCCACCCCCCAAAAATTGTGAAGCTACAACAAATAATCCTGTGTCAATTGGCTACAGCCTGGTTGAAAGTGAATGAATCTTCCAGGTTGTCCCAAACTTGCATTCTACATTTTCAGCCTTGGAAGTACATCCTAAATACAACTGAAGACCTTAAAGAGGAAAGATCAACACTTGGGAAAATGTACCAAAATCACTAATACAACTTTTATTTTTTTTCCAATGAATTTTGCTCAGATAAATAAAGAGGAAACAAGAAGGGTGGGAACAACCAAATCAGTAATTAGGAAACCCTTCCGCACAACCTACGCTTTGTGACTTCTTGCCATCTCATCAACATCCAGTTCAACTTCCAGGACCGGTGAATCCTTCTCCATGCTAAAGTGACTGATAAAGCAAGAGCCGAATGAATCACAATCAGTGAAAGCTCTATTTGATGCATAACGAAACAGATAAGCAATGACACAACAAACCTGTTGTTTACAGGACCATGGTCTACTGCCGTCCTCAGGCAATATATAGCTCGGCCAACTATGTCCGTCAAGGAAACAGGGCCAAAGGTCCTGCTATCCTTGGCTTCCTGCTATTGAAAAGATAGAAAAATATCTAGACTGGTTAATGTTAAGATTAAAAAAAATTATATCTGCACAGTTGCTATCCTTCCCTAATGCATGAGTCGGAAAGCCCAAAGATTACTATAATATGGATAACACAGTACTGTATAGCTGAAAATTTAGCTGAACTACTACGAATTCTATTGAACATTTATTACATTTAATAAACTTTACCTCTTCACCATAATTCAAAGAGTTCTAATATTTGAAAATAATGAAGTTCTAGCTCAAACATACACATCCAATTAGAGGTTTGTTCGGATTTATTACTCACTTTATGCAAATGCCTTGTAAGAATCTGCAGGGAAGGGTTAATTTAAACATAAGATCACTGGTTAAATAAGGTTTCAGTTATGATAAAAGAGAACCCAAAATTTATAACACATATCTAGACTTTATTACTCCCTCCGTTTCAAAAAGAATAACCTATTTCCTTTTTGCTTTGTTTCAAAAAGATGACCCATTTCCTTTTTTGGCTAAATTTTAATTTCAACTTTCCACGTGACATGTTTAACACAACAAGATTAAAGGGTATTTTGGTACATTTGACATAACTCTAATTTAGAACCACAAGATTAAAAAGTCTTATTTATTCTCTTAAACTCCATGCAAAGTCAAACTAGGTCATTCTTTTTTAAACGGAGAGAGTACAAGTTTATGCTGCAAATAAATTGCATCTACTATGCAGTGAATGAGTAATAAAGACTCCAACCAGATATGCAGAAACTACAAGTATACAACAAACACATGATGGTAAAAACAGATGGTGAAACCCAAGACAAAGATAAAACAACATATCGTGGTATTGTTGGACTATATCATATTACAATAAGCACAATATTCAAAAATTGTGACATAAAGTGCAGACAAGTCCACGATTTGAGCAATATAGGATTTGAGAGAATACAGTCTAATGGTATCTTATTCCAGAGGATAAAAGCAATCTATTGAGAGGATCATATACCTTAGGTTTCAGATTTTCATTATCAGCCAGCACCCAACATTGATCTTTTTCAAGGACAAAAGGTTCATCCTTTTCATCAGTGGACACCATTTCATAGCCTTCAATTGCAGCCAATCTACGGACAAGGTAATCATCCGACTTGATAGGGTCCTTGAGAACCACAACATCACCAACAAATACTTTCCTATGAAAAGTAGAGACGTGAAGTCGGTAACAGCAAAGAATAATACATGCAGAGACAGATCCACATTATTGCTTCCACCGGAAGGAAACCAACAGAAAAATTTAAAGCAAAGAGGCGAAATGAAATGAACATAAACAATAAAATAGCAGTGCAATCACCACCATATATGTTGGTAAGATTTCCTGGCATATCACAATTTCCAGGGAGAAAAGGAAAACAGGCAGACTGCACATCATCCTGAATCATATCTGCCATTGAACCCCCAAGTTTAGTCAATAATTAGGCCAACAACATATGTTAAAACCCACCCTGATGAAGACATAAGCTGCAGCATGTTTGACACAGAAAAACCTCCAGAGAAAGGGGGTTTAACTTTGCAGCAAATGCTACATGTGCAGTACTAATGCGGAAGGACAATGACCATCTCTTTCTACACCAAAAGTGACTAGACAACTGGGGGAACTATTACTGCAGATATTTCAGTAGAGTTGGTGATGCATGGATCCCCTAAAGAACCTTTTTTGTTTCTAGGAAGACTGCAAAGCTAACAAAGGAGCTGAAGATTATTTCTAATACCATTCCAGCTTGCATTGAATCTGTATTGACAAAAGCAACCTGAGATGTTGCAGAGGAAGGTCTATGGATGTTCAATCTTTCAATTCAAGTGCCTTAGTCATGTAAAATAAAATACAAGATAATGAAATTCAAGAGATAGCTAAGAAATCAAGGGAAGATATAGAAGAAAGAAAGAACAATCTTACCATTGAAGTAGATTAGAGACCAACAAGAACATAGATTTGCAATCCTCTTAATTTAGACAATCATCAAGATTAAATTCAAGGGAGAAGACAATTGAACTCATACATGAATAATCTCACCATGAAGTATTCTAAAGAGATCCAATATAGAGAGAAAGGGATAAAACCCACAGAACTCACTTAAAGAGTTCATCCATCAATAATGTCTAAGCAAATAATCTCCATCCTATTACCCTTCGGGGTGGCCCAGTGGTTTGGGCTTGGGACTTTCATGTTGGAGGTCTCAAGTTCGAAATTCCTTGCTTGCCTAGTGCGACTTACCTCTCCTATGTAGTTTGTGAGCTATTCAATAGGAGTGGGGGTTTTGCCTTGTGCCACCCAAAGGGAAGGGTAGCGGCTACAGATTTCCCTTGTCATAAAAAAAATCTCCATCCTATTCAATTTATTTATTTATTTATTTATTTTTTGATTTGCACCGGATGTTCGAGTCTCTTAGAGCCCCGACTAATCCCGGGGGCGCACAGGCCCTCGGCAAGGAGTTTCCCGCAAGTGCGCCACGGTTAATTCAGGTTTTTACCCAATCCGATGGCCCTCAAAAATTGTTTGCACCCGGTATTCAATTTATACTACTAGGGCTAACTAAGATAAGAAAAAGGCATAAGTGCCCTTAATTATATGTTCATCATACTATGATCAAAAGGACCCTAAAACATAATGTCAATCTTTTCTTGTATTAGTTCTCGGTGTTCACATTCTCTTGAAACACTCTAAGCTCTTGTTGTCAAGTAGAAATTCTTCCATGCAATGAGTATGTCCCAGACTTGCATCACTTAGTTTATCAGGTCTGTGGCTTAATTTGCTTTTTGCAGGATGAGGAAAGCTGTTAAAAGTCACCGACCT
Source organism: Solanum medicagineum (assembly GCA_026153255.1). NCBI lineage: Eukaryota > Viridiplantae > Streptophyta > Magnoliopsida > Solanales > Solanaceae > Solanum > Solanum medicagineum. The sequence goes on along the minus strand of JAPFFP010000113.1, from coordinate 17,115,472 downwards.
CTAAATTGAAAGAACTCTTGTGAAAAATGATTACCTTTTTGTAACACCAGCACTGACTTGGTGCCAGGCTTTTGTTTCTATCAGATAAAGATGCTTGCTAACTGACTTTTTAAGAGAGGTAATCCAAGATTTTAAGTTTTTATATTGTGATACTGAAGTTGTATCCAAGCTTGATGTCCTTTCATAATTACTGGTAAAGGGAGCAATGTAGATCAACGCTCCACAATGCAAAAACTAAAGTTTTGACATTACCAGTAACCATGTTACCAGAATGGAGTTAAGAGGAACATCGGACCTTTACTAGGTCACTGGACTGGCTGGCCACCAAAGCTACTACAATAGAGTTTTTACAACTAATCTGAAGCAAGGGGTGGTGCAACCATAACTGATCTGACAAAAGATGGGACAAGGATAGAACACAAACGAAAGGGATTTAGTCAATTTGAGCTCAGTGACCATACAAAAGAACTCTATGTTATACCTAAAGGTGTGGCCTAGCGATCAACACAGATGGAATCAACCATGAAGGTTCAAACCTCAACAAAAGCTAAAAAGAAATTGGACGATTTTTTCCATTGTTTAAACGTTGATGGCCAAAGTTACCCAGTACTTGTGCTCATGGAAGTAGCAGGTACATGGAGGATTAGTCCAGGTGTGCAAAAACTAACCTAGACAATAACATTAGCTACACACAAAAAGAACATTCCCTATAATACTAGAAACCTAAAGGAGTACTGTTTCTCTTGTAAAACTACGAGAAAGAAAATCTCAGTTGAAAATTCCAGAAAATCATTAAAAAAATGTAACAAAAAAACAATAAATGATCGGAAGACAATTCTCTATTGCTTGTTAAAAGAATAGTCAAGTGAAGATAATCGAACTAAAAAGAATGAATTTAAAGCAAAAACATATTCCAGCACTAAAGTAGAGAAAACCATGCATAAGGTAATTGGACACATAGTTGCATCAAAGGAAATTACGTTGGATCAACCCAAGGTATCTTCCGAACCAGAAGTGTGCCGCCCTGATCACCTAGTGTTGGTGCCATTTCCTCTCCCTTGTTGTAGTGCAAGAATGTCAACTTGCCCTGAAAGAAGTTCTTCCATATGGTATCACCCAATTCTCTATCTGTAATTTGACCTCCTTTATAGTTCTGCATAGCATTAAAATCCGGTTAAGCTTTTACCCTCTTCCCCTGCAGAAGGGGTAACTCAGGAAGTAAAAGCAAGTAATACAAGTGTAAAATGTAGAAGCTTGCTTGATTTTAAGTGCAGAAAAGCAGATGACAGTTCAACATGTAGAAGCTTGCTTGATCTCATACAGCTTGTGCCTTTAGCTTCTAACACTCTTGACCTAGTGACAATTAGTAGATTGTTTTGACTTGCATGTTGTACCTAATGAGTATTAGTTTAGCACATCTCGGCACTATAAAAAGGTCATTTCATTTTCATTTAGTCTTAAGAAGTCCAATCAGTAATACTTAAATTTCTCTCTGAGTAGTAACCTTTCCTAGATTAAGTTGGTTTGTCATTCCTTTTAAGTTAGGGAAGGTTTGGACTCCATCAGTATCATTACCCTCCATTCAGCATATGTAGGCTAGTGATTATAGGATTCTAACAATAAATCAATAACAAGACCTGCATAATTTACTTTTCCTCTCCTGTGTCGTAACTCAAGTTTATAAATATTGAGCACCAAGTTCAGATATCTTTCAAGACATATTTTACTGAAATATTAGGGTTGTTTTTACATGCAGATAAAGAAGGTAACTATTGATTTCTAGTTATTGAAGGAATACTTTTTAACATAGAAAATTGCATCTTAAGTTAGATCTCAGTTACATTCTCATACCATATACATTTCTTTGCTTTTCTGGATTAAATAAAAAATGGTGGTTGTTGTTGTTTATATTTTGATTGCTCTACCAGTCAAATTTCCTTCTGGTGCTACGATTCTTGCAAAATTACCTCATACTCTCATTAACTCAGTTCAAATGTTCTTATATACCAGCTCTCTTTTAGTTAAACCATCTCAACATAAAGCATGGTTGCAGAGAAAATATACAGATCTCAAGATTCATGATTAGTGTCAGGTGGAATCCAAAGACGAAGTCTTAGATGGAAAAAAAATGAAAGTTGTTCCAGTGCCAGTTTCTGGAACTGTGTAGTCAAACTTAATTTTCATCAAAAGATTTAAAAGAGCTGTATCCCTTAGTAAGGTTTTAAAAATGAAATAAGAGATTCCATAGATGGCATCAAGAAGATGCAAAAAGTAGATAACCTAATAAATACAAAAGAGAATATGTCAGCACCAATACATTAAAGGCTATGCTAAGATCAGGGAGCAAAGTCTAAAGATTTATCACGAGAATTTTCCAGGGATTGGTAAATACAACTAAAAAAGACACAGGAAACACCTAGTCTTGAGGGACTGGTTTGGACTTGATTGTCCATCAAAATATCTGCAGTTTCTTCCTGTCCAAGAAAACTAATAAATAGAAGTAGGGCTCGTCCTCCAGATTGTCCTGATGGCTCTACCAACTTCTCAAAAAGTCCAGCATAAGAAGGGCACTTTGCATTAATAAAACTCGCCAGTTGTTATTACTACGAACTCAAATAGATGTACCCCCAAAAAAAAAAAGGATTTAGCATGTGATTACAGCATGACCCAGTTGAGTCCAAAAGGTGAGTAGACCATATTCAAGAGATCTTCTGTAGCAATTGCACAGTGGAGAAATAGGTTGGTTGCTGATTATGACAACTTTGTGACACATATAACATCTATTAACAATCTGTCTATTCCTTTTGCTTAGATTATCCATGAGTCAACCCAAGCTTAAAAGACAGACAAATAACCTCAATTGGCAATTTAGTTTTCCAAATCAACTTCCAGAGCCAACTGTCAGCTAATTCATTTTGTGCACACGAGTGTGAGTAGCCTGCCTTTAGCCTTAAGTTTACTGAGTACAATCCTTCATTGGTGTTGCTCCATTTTATTTTGTCAACAGCCAACTCATTGATTGTGCAGTTGTTCAGTCTAGCAAGCAGATCAAGAAGATTTTCCAATTCCCAGTCATGCACATATCTCCAGAAGAGTGGGCTCTATGTTGCTATCTCTGTTCTATGAGATTGAAGTGTCTTGATCATAAGAGATCTGGAAAAGGTTAGGATATTCCTCCATTAAAGATGAGTTGCCTAACCACCTATACTTCCAAAATTTGATATGGAAACCTACCTACCTCGAAAGAGATATTCAGGGAGAATTTACCCCAACTTCTCTAGACAAACTCCTCGAGTATTTGATGGTTTGGTATACCATTGACTTTGAGCTCTATGTTTTGTCCTTAGTATCTCCTCCCAGCGACAAGTGTCTCCTGAATATGCCTACAGTCACTTATTAACATGCATTACCATGATTAGTCAGATCCATAATGCTCATGCCACCAAGGAATTTTGGTTGGGCGACTTAAGAACATTTGACCAAGTGAAATTCTTGCACCTTGTTGATACATGTTCATAAAAAGGTTCTCCTGATCTTGTCCAGTTGTTTCTGCATGGGGAAGACTGCAAGTGGGAATGTTTTCCGGGAATGTTGTCCGGGACACTATTAGTAAGTGCAAGTCTACCTCTCAAACTTCCCATTATACCAATCCAACTTTTTGTTGTCCTGCATTTAGCACCAAGAGGGAGCCCAGATGTGTTGGTGGGGAAGAACTGATACTACAAAATAATATTCATGCCAACCTATTAAAATTGGGAATATCATTGAGATGACAATTTTAGCATGTTGATGTGCAATCCTAACAAAGCTTCAAAAATGTGGAGAACAAGGTTAAGGTAGAAAACCTTGGATCTTTCTGCAACACAAAAGAGTAGTTTCCCATCTGCATAGAGCAAATGAGATGCTGAAATTGTATTCCCAAAATTGCAACCTACATTATAAGCCTCTTATCTATTGCTTTTGTTTGTCTTTATCAAGCATTTTCCAAGGCCATCCATAGCCAGAATAAAGAGGAGAAGAGAAACAGATAACCCTACTTCAGACGTTTTGGTGATGAACCACCACCACCCCCGGCTGACTCCCCAGTGGACTGCTATTGATTAGAACGGAGCATTTAGCAGTGGAAATATAGAACTTTATACACTTGATCCACCTTTCACCAAAATCTCATTTTCCTTAACATTATTATAAGAAGGACGAGGTGAGTTGATCAAAAAATTTCTCAACATCTAACTTGCAAGGTACAACCACCCCTCCACCACTTTTCAGTTTACAATCAAGCACCAGCAATTAGTGTTGCATCAATGACCTTCTATTCTTGATGAAAGCATTCCGATGACATGAGATTAGCTTCCAGTTGCTTTCTTGAGTCCCTACTAAATGTTTGATTGCAATCTTACATACACTATCGATAAGACTAAATAGTGTGGAGCCTCCAGGTTTAATGGCACCTTTTTAGTGGGGGAGATCAATGCTATGAATGAGGCATTACAATACTGACCGCATATCATGTGGGGTGAAAATGTTATGGACTCCCATTGTATCAGAATTAATAATCTGCCAAGGAAGCCTTCCGGATTGTAAAGTCATTTGTCCCTGAAGCTTTTTTGGTGCACAAAATTAAATAATTGCCATGACCTCATCTCCCTTAAAAGTGCTTTCTAACTGTGTTCTTGCCTCCACTTTGGTGCAAGCTATACCGTTAAATATGGAAGTAAGTCTTTAGATTTCATGTTCATTTACAGCTTCTGATAGAAGTCTAAGATTTCTACTTTGATCTTCTCTTTTGTCTTCTAATATTTGGATCCCACTTTGAGTTTGTCAATATAATTGTTTCTCCTGTGTGAGTTTGCAAATTTTTTTAGATTCTTGGTGTTTCTATCACCCATCTTTAAGCCAGAAGCATCTTGATTTCTGCCTCCATGATATCTCTTCTGCCGTAGCAATGTCCTGAAGCTCTGCTTCTAGATTGAACCTCATGATTTTTTTCTATTTGTGTTTGAGCTCTATTCTCAGTGTTGCTCCAATATTAAGAGTTCATCTAATGTTTTGTTCCTTCTTTCCTCTACTTTTCCAGAGACCACTTTGTTCCAAGTAGTGACTTCCCCTGATTAAGTAGCTCTAACACCAGGCCTAAACTTTATCAAGGAAACCCTATGTATGCAACAACACATTCTCAAACTTGAAGCAAGAATAATTGGTTTCACATTTCCCACTTTCGAGGAGGATAGGCCTGTAATTTGAGATGTTATTAGGTAAAGCTAATTGTTTCAATGCTTTGAAACTACCATTCTACCTTAAAGAAATTAAGAATCTATCAATTCATGAGGCTTGAATACAGTTTTCATGCTTGATGGCACCCTGAAGTGGAAGATTAATGATTCCCAGGTCTTGAATGAACTATGAAAAAGCCTTCATGGCTTTGGATCTTCATACACAATTATGTCTTTCACTTTCATACCTGCAAACATTTGAAGTCATCCCTTATCAATGCAAGTTTATACCACAATATTTCCCTCTCCAAATTGATATGAGGCCCAAATCCCACTCCCCCCTGTGTTTACACCACCTGAAGGAACCTCTTAGGTTTGAATACAAAAACCAGCTTGGTTATAGCTTTTGTGTTGTCCAGTCTTCTAAGAGGAGGATACATTCTTGCCAGAACTTAAAAAATTACTAAGATCGCAAGTGTTAGGTTCCCAAACATTTAATTTATAACTCTGCACTAACATTGGTGCGTACCAATTTAGCATTTTATGAAGCTTCCACAGCTGACATTAAGCTGAAAGTAATCAGATCAAATGTATAAAGTAAAAAAGACTTGTGGTTTGGTAGAGTAATAATATATGTATGAAACAAGATCGTGAAAAAACTTTCCTATCCATCATTACAAAAATGTTCAGATGGAAACTGATTAAGCAATAACCTTTAATCTCATAATTTCATATCAAAAGGCCTCCAAGCCCTCTAATTTCCTCAAAGACCTAATCTTTTAGACAAACCACAGAAACCCTTTACCCTAAAGCACACATATTTGCTGCATCCACAAAAACTGTTCGGTGATTCAATACTTATGAACATAAGAGAATCACAGAGTAAAAATAGAAAACAAGAAGAAATAGAGAAGGGAGGTGACCTTCCAGCCAACAGAGGCAGAGTATTGGAGTTTGCCGACTGCATATCGGATCCAGGTTGCTGCCGAAACCATTGCTCAATGGGCTGCTTCTTCTTGCCGTCGTCTGCCTTGTCACCGGTGTAGAGTTTTAGCAGTCCCCTCTCTTAAACCCTCATATCCATTTTATTATTTATTGTTTTCTTTTTCTTCTTATTTCGGCCAAGTTTTTAAGCTGCTAAACCTTGTTGCGCACTGATGTGTAGCACCTCTACGCCTCTAAAACATCCACCTAATCACCTTGATGAAAACCCAAAATGAACCTACTAATAATCTTATAAAATGACATAATTACCCTCAAAACTTATATATTCAACCATTTAATTTTTTGAAAGAAAAAAAAAACGTGTATGAGATACATCAGTAAAATCGCAATATGTGTCACGATGTAAAATTTTATTTATTTATTTTAAATCTTTACCAATAGACCTCAAAGACAAGACTTTTAATTTCTCGTGGATAAATTTAAAAATTGATAAACGGGTTGAAAAATAAATTGCTTGACTCTGGTTAGCCATGCGACTCTAATTTGTGCCACTTTAAATGCAATCACAAATCACATCATGCAAACTATTTCTCTTTGGAGATCTACTTCTACCAACGCCTTTTTCTTTAGAGATCTACTTGTACTAAACGTAAAATTCATTTCAGTATGTAGTTGAGATACCATCATTAAATTTTGTGAACAGGGTGACCTAGGTATACAAAATCTCCATTCTAAGAATAAAGTTTTACTAGCTAGTATTGCTTGACGCTTGTTTTGTAACTGTGTTATTACCTGGGCATCTCTTTTGATCAATAAAATTTTAATTTCTAACAGACAAATTATGACACTGTCTCCTGCTTGGAAGTACATTTGTGAGGACTGGAAACAATGTCAAGCAGTTGTAGTTTGGCGACTTGCAAATGGACAAAATATAAAGCTTTGGTCTGATACCTGAATTTGCTCCAGGACTTAAGTTACGAGATCAAATCCAGTGATCTCTTTTGAGATGCGAAGAATAGGCATATGCTTCCTCAATTATTAATAATGGTTCTTGGGCACTTTGGAATTGTTCCACTAAGCTATACATAGGCTTTATCTTCCTACGATCCCACATTTTTGGGATAGATTATCTTGGGTCTTACAAATAATGATATGTTTACCATTAAGTTTTGCTACAAAGCTATTACCATTAAAGATAAAAATTCTCTGAACTTCCAATGAATTTGGAATGTTAAAGTTTGTCCAAAAATCAAGACTTTTCTCTGGCATTGTGCTCATAATCCTCTACCAACAAACTCGCTCTTATATAAATTTAATTTACAATCAACTAATACTTGCAGTATATGCAATATGGGTATGGAAAAAATAACTGGCCATACTTTTTTCTCTTGTACAAATGCTATCCACTATTAGAAAGCTTTCAATCTCCAGAATCATATCAATTTCATAACTCAAACTTCCTCTACTACTTTTGCTTTTCTTGAAAGACTTCTTCAAATTAGTCATAACAAATGGCCTCACAATATCCCCTCAAATCTTCTAATATCCTTCACCTTGTGGTATTTATGAAAAATTCGAAATGAATATAATTTAAACAAAAAAACTCATTATGCCTAACAATAATACCATAATTCAATGACTATTTAATATTTTCATAGTGGCTCTTCTAGTAAACAAATTATAAAAAAAGCTTACATTCATGTAAGATGAAATTTCCCTCCAAAACGAATTTTTTTTAATTAAACATTGATGGTGCTTACATTCAGATTGTTTTTCTCTTTATTTGTTTTTTTAGTTTTATTTCCTTTATATTCATCGATATAGTCCTTTTCTATTGACATTTTGTTTTGTTGTTGTTCTTTTTTTTTAACTCCTCATATTTCTTTAGTTTGTATTTTAATATTCCTTTAGAATTTGTGTCACGACTCAAGCTTAGGACTTAGACGTGACACGGAGAATGGGAAATCTGAAGACAACCCAAACAAGCCTCTTAGCATATCATATACACATTCTTGGTTGTGGAAGCAAAATAAGACAATAGCAAGAGCCAATTATAAAAAGGAAAGTGAGACTAAAGGAAGTCGTTCATAACCATAAAAACATAAGAAGGCTCGAGCTCATAAGCATATAACCAACGTAGTATCCAACAACACTTCTACTTAAGAATAGAGCGGGGGCCAATACACTTCCCGGGCTCACCCCCATGATAAATATCATATTAAGGAAAAAGTCTCAACATAGCATGAATAAAATATATATTGTCCTCAGAGTGGAGGACTCACACCAAAAGCTTTCTTCAAGAACTGAACTAGCCATGTGGAGGAGGATGATCGATAGGAGCTCCAGCCCCTACATGGTAATATCATGTAGGCATAGAGTATGCGTTAGTACTTGGAATGTACTAAGTATGCGGGGTGCAATGCAACAACGACATAAGCTATAATAAGTAAAATGCATAATCATAATCAATGATACATACTCAATATGACATGTATACGCAATATTTGTAATGAATCGTGCATGAAAGAAAACATTCAACTTACATATATAACATACATATGTGGGAGGAGACCTTAACTGACATAGACCAAGCAAGCTACTACTTGAAATTCGAGGCATGACACCCCATTAGTAAGGTGTACGAGGCATGACACCCCCTCGATAAGGTGTGGTCTACTTGCCAAGGTAAACCAAATATGACCCTACTTGAGGGGAAAACATGAACTAGATGGATCTACTAGTAAAGCCCATTTAGGGAAATAATATAATCCTATACATGGTGGCACATAGTTTAGAGACTAAGACTTTATATAAGGACCCCTTGAGTCGTGCCTTCACCTTAAGCCTCAATCGGTGCTAAGTCTAATCCCACGGAATACTTGAAATGATCATAACTTTAATCATAACATGAATAACTTGTAAGAGACATGATAGCTTGACATGAGTAGCTCATTAACATGCTTGACCGCTACTAGTGAGCTTAACTTGAATATGAGGGGGAAATAGAAACTATGCTTGACCCCTCAACTTGACATGAATGACTCAACAAGAGGATAACACCTTGAAATAGGGCTGAACTTGTCGCTTGTAAAATCATAGATACCTTTCATGAGTTAAATACATACTTGGGAGCCCACAATTATCTTGAATACACTTTACTTGTAAATCATGCAATAGTTTATCAATAACTTAGGAATTCTTGTCATGTAATGTAATCAAACGCATGGTGGGTACATGACACCTGTTCAAAATCATGCAATTCAAGAGTATAAACAAGGATGAGTAAAATCAATTCATTTCAAAGTCATTCAAATCAACCCAACAATATAAACCCTCATTTTGGATATCTTGAAATTCATCTCAAAATTCACAATAATTCATAGTTTTCATAGTTCACATCATGCATAACTTCAATTGATATAAATCAACTCATGGAATGAGCTTAAAATAAATATTCATGCTAATCAATCAATACTTGTTAAAATCCAACATGATTTACATTCATAATGCATAATAAGAGATACCCATAAGTAATACAATTTGAAATCATGTTATTTTCATAAAATGAGAAGGTTGAGCTCCATGCGTGAATGGACCCATGGATAAAGACCCACCTACCTTAAACCTTGAATTTCCTTGAGATTGAATTGATGAATACTTGAAGCTTGTGATGGGTTCTTAATTCCCAAAACTTGTGCTTGAATTCCTTGAATTTGAATGGGGGATTTGATAATATTTTTGGAGAGGTTTAAAGAGAGTTTTATGAGTTCTAAGAGTTGAAAAATGGCTAAGTATGCAGGATTTCACGTTTAAATGGGCATTAGGTGATTACCAAATGCCCTTAGACGAAACATGAAAAACAGGGGAAAAGTTGCATTAGTCTGCGTCCAGTCCGCGACGCGGACCAAACGCAGAGAGCCATTTTCACAGCTCCGCGACCCAGGCGTGTCGCGGCCTAGTCGCGCAAGCCACTGGAAATGCTCTCCATAGCAAAAATTATTTTTCGCTACGGGTCTTCTAAAATCTGGGGTCTACCCTTTTCCCACTCAATTTTGCCTTCTGGACAAGAATATGAAGTCGGATTTCCAAAATCATGCAAGATTTTTGAGATATTTGAAAATTACGATTATGGGGCATTCTGAAGCACATGAGGGGCGTTTCAATTTGAATGTTAAACTTTTTGTTAAACTTTTTTTCTTCAAAATTTTCCTGTTAAATAGTTTATACAAGGTAAACTCTCTAAAAGGTAAATATTTAGGTAAATTTCGTACGACAAGTTGACACAGAAAGCATACATGAGATTTTGAACTAAATTAAATATCTTCCCCTGCTCCCACCCCCTCCCCATTTAAGAAATTACCTGCTCAATTAACTCAACTATTCTTGCTAGTCATATAAAATTACAATATATATATAAAAAAATGAAGTGACAAGGACATTACTATATAAAAATGAAGATAGTCACACATGAATTATTCGAATAAAATGATTCTTAAAGCGATAATTAGATACTAAAACAGGATTAAGATTGTGGTGTGCTAAAATAATCAATCTTGTATAATGACAATATTACCCTTGCATGATAATATTATTACGAATATGCCAACAGTCGTCCTAAGATTGGCTTTTTGTATACTATTTTTTAGTAATGTTTTTTACAAATATAATATTTGTAAAAATTCAAATTCTCCAAGTATAATATTCTTATGAGATTTATTAATACAAAAAGGAGATAAGTTGTTAAAAGAAAATTATTTTTCGTCCTTATCTAGACAGAAGAACAATAATATCAAGCTAATTTAAAAAATAAAATAAATAATCTACTATAATTAATTAATTTTGACTTAATTAATATTAAAGTAAGTTAATATTATAATGTAATATACATAAATTGGATTAAGAATACGTTTTCTTGTTTTAAAAATTAAAACTTGGTTCGACAACTTCAAATATCACAACAAAATAGAGCAATTGGATTTTTGAAATTACATATAAGAAACAAACATAAAAAAAAAATTCATAACCTTTTGAAGAAATAATTGGCCCCACATATTAAGATGTATATTTAATCTATATTTTTTCTTTTTCATTATATGACAATTAGAATTTTCTGAATGGAAATATCATACACACTTTGCATAATGTAATAATTACTTTAAGCTTTCTTTTTAATCAATTTTAGAAAAATGTTCTTGATCATCCTAGGTATAGCTTTCTATATAATAAATATAATAGGAATAATAATAATAATAATAATAAAACTTTCTAGAAAGAGTTAATATATAAAATTTGTGTAGAATAATTAATTACGTAGAGTGAATTTAGAGGTCAAGTATAATGAAAAATATATAATATGTTAATAAAATAGGATAAAATGAAAGACATATCCTTAATTTGTTATGCTTCATCTTTCTATTAAAAGAAAGATGTTTCTAGAATTATCTTTTTTGCTTCTCTTTCTTGGTAGATTTTTGTTAGCATGTAAAATTACTTTTTTATCCTTGATCATCATGAATTTTGTATTTCTATAGAATATAATAATAGAAAGATATTTCAAGAAATATATATCTTTTGACTATATTTCTTGATAGATTTTTCTTAGCGTAGAATCATATTTTTACCCTTGGTCATCCTACCTTTCACATTTCTATATAATAGATATAATAAAAGAAAGATATTTCTAGAAATATATATCTTTGATCATATTTTTTCACAGATTTTTGTAATGTGAAATTATATTTTTACCCTTGGTCATCCTATCATTCACATTTCTATATAATAATAGAAATATATCTTAGTAATCTTGATAATCTTGAAGTGAGAGGGAAGAGAAGGATCTAGAAGGGAAATGAAAGAGAAATTGTGGTGTGCTAAAAAAAAATAATCTCGTATAATGACAATATTACCCTTACATGATAATATTATTACGAATATGCCATTTGTAACACCCCATTTTCTTAAGCTAGGACCGAGTTATCCTTCATATGATATAGGATTTTAATTGATGATTTCTAATTGAGTATAGATGTTAAAGTCAATTTCTTAGTTTGGAAATAGAATTGGAGATGATGTGAGGTCACACGAACTCTCTAGTACGAAGTTAAGCAAAATACTTTCTTAGCGTTTGAATTTCAATATAAGATTTTGTAAAAGTTAGGTGGACCAATGACTTGTTGGTTGTATATACATGTTAGGATCAAATCCTAAGTATTTAATGTATATTAGGTGTTAGAGTCATAAGGGATCTTTTACATCAAGTAAAGTCCAAATAATTTCTACTAACTAAGTTTTCGTATGAGTGGATAGAGGGGTCAACTTCAAATGACTATATCTTCTAAAGTACAATGAGTTAGGTGATCCATAATATATCAAATCGAATATATTTGAATTAACTTTCCAACGCATCTAATTTTGCCTTAATCAGAGTTCAGAGTAGAAAGTTATGACCATTTTAGTGAAAGAGTGCAGAGCTATCTGAAGGTCCGCGCTTGGAGCGCGTCGCGGATCTGACGCAGACCCTAACTGGATAAGCCAATGACATTTTTTTTCTTTTTATTTTGTAGGTACTTTTATCCTAAAACCTTTCAGGATCTATTTAAGGTCTTAAAACACATAAAACGTTAGTTTTCATGACTAAAAACTCTCTCTTTCATTCCAAAACATAAACACTCAAGAATCGTTAGGAAAGCCATCAAGTTAGGATTAACTTTCAAGATTCATCCTCAAGGTAAGTTATTCTTCATGAATTTTAATCTAACCAACTCAAATTTCTTCATCTATTCATGAATCTCTAATAGAATCTTAAATAATAACATAGGATTTCAAGAAGACGAATTCAAGAATCCAAGAAAGGATTTCTTGATTCTTCTTTTTCAAGAATTAGGGTTCTTCATCAAGAACTCCAAAAATTCTGAGTCAAGAATTCGAGAATCAAAGAGAAGCCCTTCAAACAACGTCTTTCCAAGTTCTTCCACTCTTAAAGAACTACCGAGATCGAGGATTTTCTCCAAGAAAGCTAGTATTCATCAAATTTCGATTGTAATATCAACTTTCCAGGTATGTAAGGCTAAACTAAAAGCATGAAATTATTCTCTCATGTGTCCCATAGATGGTCATAGATGAGTTAAGAGTCCATGAGTCCCCATACATGATTCTTGAAGTATTATCTTGATTAAATTCTTGAAAACTATATTACTTACGTGTATTCTCATACTTTGATGATCATCATAAACTTATTTTCTTGAATTGAATACTTTTCATGAGATATTGTATAAACCCTATATGTTAACTTTTGAAAGCATGCAAGAATGAACTTAGGAGATGAGTCTAGAGCCTTGATTATGTAAATGTGCTTGTTGTTGTTGTTCTGGTCCTGAATTGAATGTGTTGATGATGATGTTTATGAGATTGATATCCTTAGATTCTTAAAGAGGTTTAGCTTAATCTTAAAAGAATGTTCTTAATCCATTGAGTTGATGGTTAATGAGATGAGTTGATGTTCTTTGTCCCAAAGAGACTAAATGATGAGTAATCTTGATGTTTGATAGCTTATGAGCATATTGATTCCTGGAAGGAGTATTGAGCACCGAAATGAGCAAGAGTGAGTCCTACTCGCACTCATTAACTATGTGGCCAGCGTAGGAGAGGATTGAACTGTAAAAACGGATGTTTTCTTAGTCCCAAAAAAGGACTTGATGGTATTATGGATCCACCGATAGAGTTGTCCTTTACCCCGGAAAGGTACTGGACGGATGTGGTAACGACATCGCTTCGTTGTACCATCACCGGCTCATAGGTGATCGTTGTCAGTTAGAGAAACTCCCAGATAGGTTCCTCATTGATAGTACTCTGATGTTGATATGATGGTATGAGGTGATTGATGTTGATGAGTCATTGTCTACTCTTTACTCTTACTTTAGATAGACATTTGACATTTTGATTGGTTATTATTCTGAGTTGATGTTGTACCATATTATTCTACCTGTTTCTATTTCACTCAGCTATTTTATATACCATACATTTCATGTATTGATGCCACTCGGTTCTGCATTGTTTCATGATGCAGATATATGGATTAAGGATCATTAACAGGCGCATCGTTGAGGGTCTAAGACATTTAGCTGATTGGTGAGCCTCCCCTACTTCAGAGGAATCATTACATTTATTTTCATCTTACTTTTAGAGTTAGATTTGATCAACTTTACTTTATTTTGAGGTAGTCATGGGTCTTTCATTGGCACCACTTGATAGTTATAAAAGTTTCATAAACTAGAGTCGAATGCTGATGTTAAGACTTGTTGAGCTAGTTCCTTCTACTAGCTTTTTTTATTTATTGATATTGTTATTTTGAGACTAGATGAGATGTGCCCATTACTCTCCTTAGTCTTCTGTTGATTGTCTTGAGTTTATTGATTGAATGAATATGATAAGACCAAGTGGTTCGTTGGGGACTAGCAATAGTCTCCGAGTGCCAGTTACGTCTAGGGTACCCTCCCGGGGCGTGACACCATCGGTCGTCCTAAGATTGGCTTTTCTATATTTGATGATGATAATAATAATAA
>JAPFFP010000113.1:17073262-17100653 GCA_026153255.1 Solanum medicagineum | reverse complement strand
AATAGACAAACCATCTCATAGTATAAGCTTGAAATAGGTAGACATGTGTTTCCAATCAACATTTCATAAAACCCCAAAATAATTTGTAATCATAGCTCATAATATGTAATAATCATAAGTAATACAACTTGAAAATATGCAAGTTTCATAAAAAGGAAGGTTGGGCACCATGGGTGAAAGAACCCAATGGTTGAAACCTTCATGCCTCAAACTTGGGGATTTCCTTGATGTAGATTTGAACAAGAACTTGAAGTTTGAATGAAGTTCTTGAGATCCAGAAATAAGCTTGGCACACTTGAATTTGGATGAAATATTTGGTTAAGTCTTGGATAGGGTTTTGAGAGTCTATGAGTGATATAGAGTTAAAAAATGACTAAGTATAGGTGTCTTTACGAATAGGTGGGCATGGGGACAAGACCCCAATGTTTTAGGCTGACACAGAAAAACCAAGGAAGTGCAAACACACCTCCGCGACGGGTCCGTGTCACGGAGGAATTGCAACCCCTATGGGAAATTGAAAATTTATCAAAAATGAAATTTTGCTATGGCTACTCTAAAATCGTGGTTATACTCATTTTCCACTCAATTTTATTCCCTGATCATGATATGAAGTCGAATTTTTGATATCACGCATGAATTTTGAGATATATGAAATTTACGATTATGGACATTTTCGAAGCACATTTTTAGGGCTTTTCAACATCGAATTCCACTATTTTTAGCTCAATAAGGTCAGCCAATGTGTCACTATCAGAAACAGTTACTACACTATTATAATAGACTATTCCAGCTAAAATAGATTCACCAGTTGGTGTAGACAGTTCAAATGATTTGTTCAATTATTCAAGTGTTCTCTTAATCTTCCCAGCAACTATTGGAGTGATGTATTATAGTTTAAAACCAGGGTCAATTAATGCATACACATTATGTGAAAATAATGGCAATGTACTTATGACCACATTTGGTGAAGCTTCTCAATTTAGCCGATTCTCCGGAGCATAAGTGCAATTTTGGACTCCACTAGAGCTAGCTACCCCTCTAACACTACCACGACCTATAGGAACTTGCTGACCCTAACCTAATGGAGGCACTGATGATGATGATACAACAGCTGATCCAGTAGGTTGTGTTATATCACCCATGAGTCTCCTTGGGCAATCTCTCATCATATGTCCTGGGACACCACACCAATAATAACTATCTGTTCCAACACGACATGTACCTAAATGACTCCTCCCATATTGTTTGAAAGGCTTCCTAGGAAGTTTTTGTTGGCTTAATGAATATCCTGTTGTCTGTGCACCTTGGCCTTCACTTCTTTGACAAAACTGATTACTTTTAGACCCTTGAAGTTATGGTGGATCACTAGCTGTAGAGTAGGAGGATGATGTCCTAGGTGGTCTATTAGAAAATTGAGGTCTAAACTCATCTTAGAAAAGTGTAAATTTCCCCGTAGATCTGTCCCTCTTGGACTGCCCCCTTTCTAACTCTTATTTCCTTCTTCTTTGCCTCTGATCCTTCAATTTTTGTGCAAAAGCTTGCATCCTTGCTATATCCATGTCTTTATTCAAAGAAGCAATGGTACAATCTGTAACCAGATACGAATCTAACCTATCCACATATCGATGAACACTGTATGCGATAGTAGCAACTAATTAGAAGCATACATAGACAAGGAATTAAATTGAAGGCTATACACCCTCACACTCCTATTCCATTGGTGGAGATTCAGAAATTGATCTTCACTGGCCTCTCGGATCTCTAATGGCAAGTAATGATCAAGAAATGCCTCTTTGAACTCCTTCCAGGTAGTTGGAGGTGCATCTGTACCCTTAGAGATTGCTTTCAAGCTTCATACCACAATATAGCCACACCCTTCAATCTATATATTGCTAGCTCAACAGCTTTTATAACTCACATGCATAACATCCAAAGTGTTAGATTTGATCGATGAAGTCTTGTGGATCATCATTAGGATCTGACCCGGTTAAGGATGGAGGGTCCAAATTAAAGAATTCATGTATTCTCGTGGTAGCTGCCCTATTCGCACCACCAACACCTATAACTGTTCCTTCTTGTCTTTGACCTTGGCCAGCAACTATACGAGTCAATAGTTGGATTGTATTTTTCAAAACCTGCACGGTAGCATCGATAGTTGGTTTTGGGGAATTTCACTACTTCCTGGTTCATTAGGAGCTGGAGGAGTTGGAGATATTTGTGACAAAGACTCATCTTGACCCTTATTTTATTGCCTCACCTGACTGGGTACACGAACTACAACTTCTAGTTCCTTCCTTTTGCCTTTGCTTTTCCTTATTTCTGGCATACTTGCTATACAAAACAATTTAGAGGTTAGGTACGATCCACCTACAACACTTGGCTCTATGGCACAATCTAAAGAATGAAAAGAAAGAGACAACTCCTAAATGCCAAGTAGCCTCCTTCTTACAACTGTGGTGCACAACACATTCATAAACAAGACTCCACATAGACACGACTTTGTAGACTCCTTAGGACAACCTCACTCTTATACCACTGAGATACGTAATGCCTGGCTCACTCAGGAAAATCCCAAATCGGAAAAAAGAGGGAGACTCTTGGGCTATTTAAGTAAAGGAATGGCCTATATACTATGAAGCGCCTTTTGGGGTGAATCCAAAGTGATAAATCTGTGATGGGCGACGCCCGAGAGCGGATAATACTTCACAATGTTGGGTTAGGTCATTACAGGTCGTATCAGAGCATGTCATCCTAGGGAGTCTACAAAGTCGTGTCTATGTAGAGTCTTATTTATGAATGTGTTTTGCACCACATTTATAGACATGAGGCTACAGGACATTTAGGAGTTGCCTCTTTTATTTCATTTCCTAGATCGTGCCATAGAGCTATTATCGTAGGTGGATTATATCTAATCACTAAATTGTTTATTTTTACAGTTAGTATCAGAGCCTAATCTCAACTAGTATGATGGTGGGGCAAACCTCAGTGTGAACGCTGAGTCCCTATGGGGGGTGAGTGTAGGGACGGTGATAGGTAACGCCTAGCTTACTTAGGCAAATCCAAAATAGAAAAAGGGAGGGAGAGTCTTGAGGTATTTAAGTAAAGGACTAGTGTATATACTATGAGGCACCTTTTGGGGTGAACCTAAAGGGACGAATCTGTGATGCACTAGGCCCAAGAGCGGACAATACTTCACAGTATTGGGTAAGGTCATTACAAGAATCTCATCAAAAATATCTAAGACTTGTACTTGAGTTACCTGTTCATTTGTGTTGTCATTGTTATCTTGAGATTGAGATTCATTAAGAACATACTTTTTGCATGAATTGTCTCATCTGGAATGGTTCTGATTGTAGCTTATCATGATTTTGTTTCATCAGATTCATTTCTTCATTTTCTTTCTCCTTTAACTCTGTAATCTCCTATTCTAGCGTTTGTATAACCTCATTAGAATCATCTACCACAATATCTTCTACGGAAGATCTACTACTCCATAAAACTGAAGGAGTTGAAACAAGTCCTAAACCATGAACATACCCACTTCTGTCATTTCCTAACACTTGAGAATACACATCACCTTCCCAAGCAACCTTGTGAGATGGTTGATCAACAGATCTTTCATTATTACTCATTCTTTTACTTATCATGTCCTGACAATGGAATACATGATAATTACTTGAAATTAATATATCCAATTATTTGTCGATTTAAAAACTAAAATAATAAAAAAATATTACGATTGCCTTGGCAGAATCATTATCTAATGGTTTACATACCATCCACACATTTTTTATGAGTTAATAAGAATATTTCTGCTTGTGTATGCTCAATCCCATTTTTAACCTAAACAACAAAACTGATGTTAGATATGAGTGACAAAAAAGGTTTGAAAACACTATAACATCAAAGGTTTACCTGCTCATCTAACAATATAGCAATATTTTTGGATCCTCCTGTTTGAGGCATCTTTTTCTTGGACCTATTGTTTCTATTTGCTCGTGTATGCCTCCGGCATTGAAATATTAAAAGAATATCCTTCAAGTTACAAAAAAATTAATAGCATAACTAAAATCAAAACATAGTAAATATAACAAATTGGGTGCATTTTCAAGATTTTTTTGTACCTTCGCTTTATCAGAAAGCCAATAAGAGACTAGCCACTCCATTGATCTCTCGGTTTGCGACATGGTCTATTTTTTAGCAAAGCATCTTTAGTCTTATATTTTGACATATATTCATCTTTAATTTCGCACTTGTTGTCTTTCCATTTCTTTCCTAGTGACTTTAAGACAAATGCTTCTCAATTTTTTGGAAAAGAGAACTTCTTCTGAAAAATTAAAACACAATATATAAAAGATATTATCATGTGCAAATTGAGCTTGTTCACATAATAATAACAATACTAACTTATCCTCACAAAATCCACCAATTTCTTCTTTTGCTCTTGTCAAAATTTGTCCAATCATCTACGTGTAGAGGAGTTAATTCTAGAGTTCTTGCAACAATTCCTAAAAAGCTAGCAAACTTTCGGCCCTTTTTTCCAATAGGTTGGTTACGACTATTAAATGGAACATCAATTGTCTTCCCTGTGGGAAGCTTCCAAACATCTTTTAGTAAAGTAGAACCACGTGACTTTCTTGTCACCAAGTTACCTAGAATAGAAAAAAAATTGAAACTCATCAAATGAAAAAAAAATAGATATGGTTAACCGCATGAAAAAATTATCCAAAATCAGAAACTCGGGTCCATTAGCACTTCTCTATGTAATATATTTTGAGGTCCATCTTTTCATGCCATTGGATTTCTTTGTAGCACTAGCTGTTTTTATTTTCTTTGGTTTTTAGTTAGCCAGTATAGAGAATTGCTGATTTTGGTGGTATATGCTAGTGATAACTATAGCAGGTAAAAACATGTGTATGTTTAACAAAGTTATCTCACAATGTCCATGTGCGACTGGACAGAGACTTGAGGATGAGCTAAAAAAGTTGGGGTTCTAAGAAGGTACATGAAGTAGAGCAATCAATATTGAACAGGGTAATCATTATTTGTTTTCCTCGAGGTAGGTATCTGCTTGGTGAGTATTATCTCATTGAGCTCATGTCTTGCAACAAATTACCTTAGGAACTATTTGTTTTCTAGATTAGTTTGTGTTCTCTGTCTACTTTCTATGTTCTGAATTTACTCACTTAAACATATAGTTACCTTCTCTATATTGCCTTTTATGTGTCCTTAATTATTAACTTAGGTAGCTAGTCCTCAAATTGGAAGCCAATAAGGTGGAGGAAACTTGAAATTTATGAAAGAGAAAATCAGCTAGCAGAACAAAAATGGAAACTTTACCTGTTCTTCAGCTTGGAACCTGATCAGATCAAAAAGAGATAAGGTTTCTATCAATTCTCAGACATCTCGACACTATGAAAAGGTTATTTCATTTCCATTTAGTCTTAATAAGTCCAATCAGTAATATCTCTTGGAGTAGTAATCTTTCCTAGATTAAGTTGGTTTGTCCTTCCTTTTAAGTTAGGGAAGGTTTGGACTCCATCAGTATCATTACCCCCCATTCCGCATATGTAGGCCAGTGAATACAGGATTCTAACAACAAATCAATAACAAGACATCCATTATTTACTTTTCAACTCCTGTGCTATAATTGAAGTTTCTAAATATTGAGCACCAAATTCAGCATCTATATATTGAAGGCTATGCTAAGATCAAGGAGCAAATAGACTGAAAATGTATCTCCGGAATTTACCAAGGCTTGGTAAATACAACAAAACATGAGACACCTAGTCTTAACTAAAGGGACTTGTTTGGACTTGATTACCCATCAAAATATCTTCAGTTTCTTTCTGTCTAAGAAAATTAATAAATAGAATTAGGGCTCGTCCTCCAGATTGTCCTGATGGCTGTACAAACTTCTTAAAAAGTCCATCTTAAGAAGGCAATTTTGTATTAATGAAGCTCGCCAGTTGTCATTACTACAAACACAAATAGATGTACCAAAAAAATGGATTTAGAAGGTGATTACAGCATGAACCAATTGAGTCCAAAAGGTGAGTAGATCATATTCAAGAGATCTTCTGTAGCAATTGAATAGTGAAAAAATAGGTTAGTTGCTGATTTTGATATCTTTATGACACATGTAACATCTAAAAATTTGTCAATTCCTTTTGCTTAGATTATCCATGAGTCAAGAAAAGCTTAAAAAGAGACAAATAACCTCAATTGGTAGTTTAGTTTTTCAAATGAATTTCTAAAGTGAACTCTCAACTATTTCATTTTGAGAACAAGAGCGTGAGTAGGCAGCCTTTAGCATTGAGCTTATAGAGTAAAATCCTTCATTGGTGTTGCTCCATTTTATTTTGTCAACAACCAACTCATTGATTGTGCACGTGTTCAATCTAGTAGGCAGATCAATAAATTTTCAATCATGCATATTTCTCCAAAAGAGTGGGCTCTAGATGTTGCTATCTTTGTTCTATGAGATGAAAGTGTCTTGATCATAAGAGATTTGGAAAAAGTGAGTAGACCATATTCAAGAGATCTTTTATAATCACCTTCTAAATCTATTTCTTTTAGGCTGCAGTGCCAGAGGGAGAGATATCAGTAGGTATCCATCTATCCCTTTCTGTATATCTTGTTTTTGGAGCTTTTTGTGTTACCTTTTATATATAGTTGTCATTAGTATGGGGTATGTTTAACGCCAATTTTGTTGATCATTTCTTCCCATTTTAGCTAAGGGAAGCTAAAGTGATGGAGTACATGAATTTGAAGCAAGATGGTATGAGTGTGAGGGAATATGCCCTCAAGTTTACCAAGTTGTCCAAGTATGCTCCTTCCTTGGTGGCTGACTTTATTGCACGCATGAACAAATTCACCTTGGGTGTGATTGATTTGGTGAAGATGGAGTGTAAAACTGTGATGCTCATTAAGGAGATGTATATTTTGTGACTCATGACATATGTAGAACAAGTGGAGAGTGAGAAACTTCAAAAGATGAGTATGAGCGAGTCTAAGAGGGCATGCTATGATGGTTGATTTTATAACACTAAGAATAATGATGGTCGTTTCCAACAAGGCCTTGGTCATCCAAGGGTGTTTCTCAAAGGTTTGACAAAGAAAAGGGTCTAATCCTAAGGCTCAAGGTGAGGTTGTGAAAGGTGGTGCTTGATATGCCCCCAAAAGCGACACTTTTAATGCTTTAAACATAGAATTTGGTCTATTCTCCAAGCAATGTTAGTAGATTTGATGTGCTTTTATATTGGTTTTATAGGATTATAGGATCTGGGAGATTTTTGTGAAGATTGTAGTTTTTTAAGCTTTTCTGGTGATGTACGAGACCATCTGCGGGCCGCGGTTTGATCCATGAGTTGTAGGTGAGGGTTCATGGTCCTCATCTTATGATGCACATAATTTTTGAAGATGGAGTTATGATTAACAAGGCGGGTCATGGTTTATTCTACGACTGCAGATATGTTCTTGGAAAGAAGGCCTAGAGGTTTGAAGGTTTCTGAAAGTTAGTAGGATAGAGGAATCTATGGCCCGTAGTCCTATTTTTGAGTCATAAAATGTATCTCATACATGGAAATTAATTTTTGAAGGAGCAATCTAAGCAAACCCATCCACGAGTCATCATATGAGTCACGACCCATAAATTGGCTCGTGGATGGTTCCGAGTCTAGTTTTCCTAGTCCATTAAAGATTTGGTTTTCTTTTCTTATAAATAGGGTTTTTATTTATTTTTGGATGTACAAAATTCTAGAGTACTTATTATCACTTTCTTATGGGTTGTTCTTGGAGATTTGAAGTTGATTTTATTTGTACATATCTTTGGATCTTGATAGTGCGATTTACATGGAAATTTCAAATTTTACATTTGTCAATTCTTCATTGTAAGTGTTTAATGTGCAAACATCAAATATGATTTCTTCATCTACAACGAAGATGAGTAGATAAATTCACAACTAGGGTTGTTAGAACCTTGAAGGACTTACAAAGTAAAAAAAGCCAAATAATTTGTAATCCTTGAAAAGTGTGCATACATGTATTATTTATTTCTTTGTTTTGAATACCTTTTAATGGTGGCCAACATTAGAACTCACCTTATTCTTACTCATCGGCCTAGGGGGTCATAGGATTTGATGTGAACACAATTGTCTAACCAACCTGAATGGCCCAAAGGATAGTTGTACTAGAACTAAGGTAAGGGTTAGTAATGCGACACCTATAGTCGACCCAAGTTGCATGGTGAAATTTACCTGATCGTCAGCCCAAGGAATTAGGTGAACATAACTTACCTGTTCTGCATGCTACACACTAGAAAAAGGTTACAACTATTAGGTTATATTGCGTTAAGAATTCATTATGAACACAATATTCTAGTTACTTCTCTCATTGAATCAGTAATACTTGCTTTGAATATTGTTCTTAGTTTAGGTTTGAATAATTGCTTCTTACCCCAAAACCCCCATTTCTGGAAGTAAGTTGATTAATTCATCGAAATTACTTTAATTACTCCTAGTCTAGACCATATTCCTCATGAGATTGACCCTAATCATTCATAGGTTTTATATTTGAAACATCGACCACTTATGCCTTAATTGGGAGGTGTAATGTGGGCGTGATCAAATTTTTGAACCATTGCTTGGAATACAACTTTTAGATTGGTTTAATTAAAGAATTTAAAGAGTTGATCTTTATTTCCTCATTTTACATATTTTTGTTGTTTTTGTTTCTTTTTCAGCATACCAGTGTAGTGTATGCCCAATACCTACACACGTGGCAATTCCTTGACTACATTTGATCAAGAGATTCAAAGAACGCTGAGAAGAATAACCCAAGATAATGCCAACAATGCTATGAATGAGGCACTAAACTTGCATAAAAAAACCCACTACCACCACGTGTGGCAGAAATTCAATCACCACAAGGTCAACTCATAGTAGTAAATAGGTGGAATCCTCACAGACTTGATCTAATGGTGGTGGAAGTCACAGAAGCCATCATGTTAACTCCGCTACCAGTGGATACTAAGTTCATAATATCAAATGGGTTACTATAGATATTGCAGTATAGAGGGTTGTTCTCAGACTCACCATCAGAGGATCCGCACAATATTGTCATCATCTGTAAGAGTATGATGGGGAATCAAAATTTGTCCATAGATTCGATTGGGGTTCATGTCTTCCTATTATCTTTTACTAGAGAAGTGATGATTTGGTTATTTGAGCTTCCTCAGAGCTCTAATACTACATGGGCAGAGATGCAGAAAGCCTTTTTGTAGAGGTATTTTCCTAAGTCAAAGAAGTTGAAGCTTAAGAATTGTATCAATAACTTCAAGAAAATGTCTGGTGATTCCATAAGCGCCACATGGGAGTGGTTTACTAAGTACTTGATGAGTGTTCTAGACCACAAGATTACCGATGATTCCTTAGTGGAGATCTTCTAGCGAGTCTCAGATGACAATTGTAAAGCGGTCACCGACACTATAACCAGATGATCATTCTTGGATTGTAGTTTTGAGGATTTGGCTCAACGACTGAAAAGAGTATCAAACACCAATCATATGTGGTGCACAAGGGAGACAACGATGACAAAAAGTTCTTTTGCAGTCTTTACTAACCCAATACAGGTAAAATGAATTAAATACTACAAGAGTTGGCACGGATTACTAATGAAGCAAAACCAAGAGAGGGTGAATATAATCAGTTTCAAACCACCAAGAGCACCAGTTTATGATTAGCCATGTTATAAAGAGGATGCTTACTTTTTAACTGATTAGATGGGGGGTACTTTTGTTATGACCCAAAATTGAGTCTAGATGTGACACGACGAACGGGGAGCCCGAAGGGACCCTAATCAGGGCTCTTAACTTGTTGTTACATATCATTGGTCACGGAAGCATGTAAAAGACATAAAATAAGGATAAGGGCCGAAGAGACTAAGTGATAGCTTGCAAAACATCATCATCAAGAGATAAAGTGTCAAAGCTCATAACATAGATACATGTCCAACAAACACCTCTAATACATAGATAGAGCGGGGGACAAGACAAAGTGTCTGGGCTCACCTTCATAGTCAAGTATAAAAAAAAGTAGTCTTCAATACATAACATAAGAACATAGATATTTCCCTCGGACATGAGGACTCACCCACTAGCTTGAATGGAAGCCATTAGTCACGATGACCAAATGGAGCTCTGGTTCCTACATGGTGCTATCATGTAGGCATAAAGTATGCATTAGTATGTTTGAATGTACTACGTATGTAGGATGCAATGCAACAAGAGATAGGCAACATAATCGAATGCATATCATAGACAATAGAAAGCATAGCAATGATATGACATGTATGAATGGTGTTTGACATAAAATCGTGCCTATATAAAACATAGAATGTCAATAGAAGATTCCATCATTTGGCTAATGGGCTTACCACCTCACATCCTACGTGATTGAGGTTTTAACCCCTCAATTTAGTTATTAACATACACCACCCTCCTGTAAGGCGATTGAGGTATCAACCCCACAATTTGGTTAATGAGGTATCAACCCCTCAATTTGGTTAATGAGGTATCCACCCCTCAATTTGGTTAATGAGGTATCAACCCCCTTAATTTGGTTATGGTCAATTCAACATTGCATAAACAAATACCATATACAAACATTCCTTCTATCCTGATCATAACATCATATACATACTCTTCTTTCATCATCATGCATACTATTCATGAAATCAACACATATTCATCCTTCTTTCATCATCATAGAGTCATTCATAACGTAAGACAATCATTAGATCTTCTATTCCTCAAAAATCCCTAACCAAACATTTTATCAAACACTTGGGGGCGTGTAATGGGGGTAAAAGACCATGAAATTTAGAGATGAAATCATACAAGAGAATCTATTGTAAAACCATCAATGAACACCTTGCAACACTCCCAAGACATTCATATCAAAACCCCTCATCAAATCCAACATTAGAACCATGATTTAGAGCCCACAACATGCCAAAACAACCATACTTTCATAAACTCAAATCACTGTACAGTAAATTTCTTAAAATACAAGACGCACATGTAAAATCAACTTTAAATCATGTAATATTAGTAAAACGGAGGCTTAGGCACCATGAAAGGACCCAATGGTTCAATACCACATACCTTGACTTTTGGAGAACCCATGAAGAAGATTGGAAATGGAGACTTGAAGCTTGAATGGAATCCTTGATGAAATCCTTAAGATTGGTCTTGAGTTTGGGGACTTCAACTTAGGGTGAAATATGAGTCTAAATTTTTAAGTGGGTATTGGGGAATGTTTTGGATGATATGACGGTGATATAAGGCTAAGTATAGGTAGTTTCAAGTGTGGGAACCCTTTGGCCCAAGACTTAAAAGTCTTGGACCAAAAACATTAAAATAGGCACAAAAAATAACAGGGGCGCGTCGCGGAAGTAAGACGGATTTGTCTCTGGAAATTGCATTTTCTGCACAAATGAGTTCTATGAAAATGGGCGAAAATCCTTCATCCAAACTTGGAATGCGGTGAAACAAAGTGCATCGGAAAGCTAATGCAAAGAGAGTTAAGTTGGTAGGCTGTTGGGCACTCAATCTTTTTGTGCTAAGAGATATGTCCATTAGAAGTTGACCCTCCTAAATCGCATGTTTTGTAATTTTTGAATTTTGATACGGTTGCTCTAAAATTCGGGTTAGACCCATTTACCACTCAATTAGATTCCCTGAAGAAGAATATGAAGTCAAATTTTTGAAATAATGAACAGATTTTTAGGTATATGGAAATTATGATTCTGGGTACTTCCGAGGCACATTTTCAGGCACTTTTTGGGGTCGTTACAATATCTCCCCCTTGGGAACATTTGTCCCCGAATGTAAAAGAGTCATACTAGACAAGAGTGATCACCAACAAATCTGCCCCAACAAGAATGCAACATTACATTAAAAAAAACCATTTTCAAGATCTCAACATAAGTGTAAATTCATCATAAATTTGCCAACTTATTTGCCAACTTAAATATGAATGCATATGAATGACATGGGGCTGGAACATAGGACTTGAAATCACATGAAGAACCTAGTCGCTATCTTAAGGTTGATTAGAGTGAACGAGGTACGAACATCGCCCCCGTAAGACTGCTTTGGCTTCCTTAGAGACACCTTTGACTTGATGATCCTTTCAAGAGGGCCTTAATGAACACCACATCCTCATCAATCAACTTCTCCACTCATCCATGCAACACCTCCATCGGGACCTTCCTTTTAGGCAGCTTTTCCTCCATATCACCCACAATTCCAAAGAGTGTCATAGCACTAGAGTCACCAAAACATCCCCTCTATCTAGAAGCATGCCAAACCGGACAACCCTACTCCTATCTATATGCAAATTCCCAAACTTATGCAATCATACCAACCTCCTCGACACTCTCTAAGGATTCACAATCCTCAACTCAATTGTCAACATTAAATACACCTAAGCCACTTTGTACCATAACCACCATTTCCCCCTTGGGAGACAACCTCCACTCTATCATCTTCTCACCCAAAACCTTGAACACTAATAAGGCGGAAACAAGAAGATTTGAAACCATCAAAAACACTATACCACCATTCTCAACTTCCTTCACCCTACTTCCAATCTAACCAACCAATGGATCCCACTAGTATCCTTCTTGCCACCACTATCCACACATGCTAGGCTACCTAGAGCACCGACCGCAACATTAGCCTTATTGGGGAAAAGTAATACACACTTATTCATAATCCTTAAAGAATTCTAACCACCTTTTTGCTATCCACAATGCACACCTATCATATTTAGCAAACAACCTCTGATCCTCCAAGACTTGCAACACTACCCCCAAATGATTCACAAGCTCTAAATGAATCAATACTTCATTACTAGATATCACCACAACATACCAAGGTAGGGTTTTAAGACCCTATTCATGAAGCCCATAGACATAGCCAATGCATAAATCAACCAAATAACTCCACCAATACTAATAATGCTCACTCCTAATCCGAAAAGACATTAAGGGATATCACCTATCTTCATCCTCACTTGGAGACAGAACCCGAACCAAAGATCAATCTTAGAGAAATGTATCCCATTGTAATTTACCAAATAGATATCTATTTTTAACCATCATATCACAACCTTACGGGTTTAACACTCATCGAATGTATACCATGCAAATAACCAAACCACCCCAAGGCCTCCAACACCTCAACTAAGTCCAACCAAGATCACAAGACATGACTCTGTGCAATGATAACTTTGGGCAACCCTTATAGACTCCTACTAGCCACAATAGACTCACATAACCATTCGGGATGCCCACACACATGAATCCTACTAGCACCAAGGAATAACACAAGAAATAGCAACCCCGGGACCTATCAAATCACCCTATTCAAAACGTCGATCACAACATTCACTTAGGGTCAACTAAGTCATAAGAACAACAACGGAAGAGAACATACTCACAATCTCTGGCAATAGCTCGCTAAACTTAAGAAGCTCCTAACACCTTCATCTTACTAGGGTCCACCTTAATGCCATCATTCGGCATCGCACAACCTAGGAAGGCAACCTCTTACAATCAAAATTCCCATTTCTCCTATCTAGCATCCAACGTCCTTCCTTAAACTTGTAGTATTACCTTCGAATGACTCAAATGCACTACCTCTTTAGAGAACAAACCCTCCTATCATCACCAAAACCACCATAAGCCTATTAGAGTAGGGACCAAAAATCTTATTCATGAGACTTATAGGCATAATCGGAGTAGTAGTCAAACCAAAAGACACTACCCCAAATTCAAAATATCGGACAGGGACATTCAAGGCCTCATCTATCACCAACAACATTTCTACAAACCAAACAACTTAGGTTCAGCACCTCCAATTCTCACAAGATGATAAATGCAACCCTTCAGAGATCAATTGTACATTAAGACATGAAATGGACCTACCCCCTTTCCTATCACTTGACCACCACATCATGACTCTTCCACTCAAGGACGGGTTTATTAGAGAATCGGGATCTAATTCTATGGGTCCTACCATCCATGAAGACACAATATGCAAGCAACCATTTCATTCCTAGTATGACATCAAAATCCACCACGCCAACTCCAACAAGCCAAAAGGCAAGACCAAATGCAATACAAACCCGGATCAACACCTATGAACTTTCTAGCAACGAAATACCCAACCAAGAGATAAACACCAAAGGTTCACATCATAACTCGGGACACACAAGAAGTCCACTAGCAACCAAAAGTAATAATGAAAGAAATAGCAGAACCCGGATCCATCAAAATCAAAACATTCGACTTACCTTCCTTCACCTCTCTCTTTGAAGCGACATGATCAACTAGAAGAGCAAAGAACATTCATTAGAGGGGGAAACCTTGTCTCACTTCTAAAGCACGACATAGACTACGAAGAAGGAAAACATTTTCTAAAATGTCTCATAGCCTCCTACTCATAGTTGTGGTGCACAACATAACCATGAATAGGACTCTAATCAACGAGGTGTGTCGGACTCCGAGGATCCATTAACCTAGTGCTCTGATACTAAGTCTGTCATGTCCCGAAATAGGGCCTAGATGTGACATGGCGATTGGGGAATCTGATGGGACCCCAATCAAGCCTCTTAACTTGTCATTACACATCATTGGTCCCAGAAATATGTTAAAGACATAAAATAAGGATATGGGGCAAAGGGGCTAAGGGATAGCTTGCAAAACATCATCATCAAGAGACAAAGAGTCAAAGCTCATAACATAGATACAAAACTTGTCCAACAAACACTTCTAATACATAGATAAGAGCGAGGGCCAAGACAAAGTAACCGGGCTCACCCTCATAGTCATGTATACAAAAAAAGTAGTCTTCTTTAACACATAGCATAAGAACATAGATATTGCCCTCGGAAATGAGGACTCACCCACTAGCTTGAATGGAAGCCACTAGCCATATGGAGGAAGATGATGACCAAATGGAGCTCCGGTTCCTACAAAGTGATATCATGTTAGC
This sequence comes from Solanum medicagineum, assembly GCA_026153255.1. Taxonomy (NCBI): domain Eukaryota; kingdom Viridiplantae; phylum Streptophyta; class Magnoliopsida; order Solanales; family Solanaceae; genus Solanum; species Solanum medicagineum. The sequence goes on along the minus strand of JAPFFP010000113.1, from coordinate 17,085,592 downwards.
ATAGAGTATGCGTTAATACGTTTGAATGTACTATGTAAGATGCAATGCAACAAGAGATAGGCAACATGATCATATGTATAACATATATAATAGATGCATAGCAATGATATGACATGTACGAATGGTGCTTGATGTAAAATCCTGCTTACATAAAACATAAAATGTACATAGAAGAGTCCATCCTTTGGCTAATAGACTTACCATATCCCATCCTAGGTGATTGAGGTATCAACTCCTTAATTTGGTTATTAGCATACACTACTCAGCTCTAAGGCTATTGAGGTATCAACCCCATAATTTGGTTAATGGGGTATCAACCCCTCAATTTGGTTAATGAGGTATCATGTTTAATGAGGTATCAACCACTCAATTTGGTTAATGAGGTATCAACCCCTCAATTTGGTTAGTAAGGTATCAACCCCTTAATTTGGTTAGTGAGATATCAACTCTTCAATTTGATTAATGAGGTATCAACTCCCTCAATTTGGTTATGGTCAATTCAACATTTCATAAAGAAATACCATATAAAAACTTTCCTTCTATCATCATTATAACATCATATACATACTCTTCTTTCATCATCATGCATATTTTTCATGAAATCAACACATATTCATCCTTCTTTCATCATCATAGAGTCATTCATAACGTAAGACAATCATTAGATCTTCTATTCCTCAAAAATCCCTAACCAAACATTTTATCAAACACTTGGGGGCGTGTAATGGGGGTAAAAGACCATGAAATTTAGAGATGAAATCATACAAGAGAATCTATTGTAAAACCATCAATGAACACCTTGCAACACTCCCAAGACATTTACATCAAAATCCCTCATCAAATCCAACATTAGATCCAAGATTTAGAGCTCAAAACATGCTAAAACAACCATACTTTCATAAAATCAAATCACTGTGCAGTAAATTTCTTAATATACAAGACCCACATGTAAAATCAACTTTAAACCATGCAATATAAGTAAAAAGGAGGCTTATGCACCATGGGTGAAAGGACCCAATGGTTCAACACCACATACCTTGACGTTGGAGAACCTTTGAAGAAGATTGGAGATGGAGACTTGAAGCTTAAATGAAATCCTTCAAATTGGTCTTCAGTTTTAGGGTTTAAATTTTTGGTGAAATTTGAGTCTAAAATGTTTGAGTGAGAATTGGGGAATGTTTTGGATGATATAAGGGTGATATAAGGCTAAGTATAGGTATTTTCAAGTGTGGGAATCCTTAGGCCCAAGACTTGAAATTCTTGGAACAAAAAATATAAAACAAGCACAAAAAATAACAGGGGCACGTCGGGGAAGTAAGACGGATTTGTCTCTGGAAATTGCATTTTCTGCACAAATGAGTTCTACGAAAATGGGCATAAATCCTTCATTCGAACTTGGAATTACTTGAAACCAAGTGCATTGGAAAGATGATTCAAAGATCTTTATGTTGGTAGGTCATGTGCTACTTAATTCTTTGTGTGCTAAGAGATATGTCCCTTAGAAGTTGACCCTCCTAAATTACATTTTTTGCGACTTTCGAATTTTGATACAGTTGGTTTAAGATTCAGGTTAGACCTATTTCCCACTTAATTAGATCCCCTGAACAAGAATATGAAGTAAGATTTTTGAAATAACAAACAGACTTTTAGATATATAGAAATTACAATTCTGGGTACTTCCGAGGCACATTTTTGAGCACTTTGTGGGTCGTTACAGGTTTCGAACTAATGCCCAAGGGTCAATTCAAGACTATTGGTGCCAAGGTCAAGGAAACCAAGGTCTAAGCTATAATAGAGATAATGCATACATGGACAACTACCGAGGTGGATATCACAAAAATAAGGAACATGACGAAGATGGTTATTGGGTTTATAGAGATGGGTATCAAAATGGAACATATGTGCCACCATAAAATCATGATTCTGGGGCTAGTAGTATGAGGATTGACAAGATGTTTGACAAGTTGCTAAAGAAGGCAGATATACAAGATGAGACTTTGAAAGGGATGAAATCTAACATATTAAGGATTAATCAGAAGATCAAGTCTTGTTCAGTGCCTATTAAACAACCGGAGAAGAAATACAGTCAGATGTCAACACAGTTAAATCAGTGTCAGAAGGGAACATTGCCAAGCAATACAGTGCAAAATTGAAAGAACAAGTGGCACTGCATGGCAATGACTACATGAGGTGGTAAGTGGACAAATTGACTCACCAATGTTGGTAGTTGATAATGTGGTTCATGAGGAGTTTGTAAAGAACAAAGATGCAGAGACTAGAGATGACAAGGCCAAGGATGAAGCGGGTGATGATGTGGTAACACCTAAAACATTGAAGTCCATACCTTGGCCTTCACCACCTTTCCCTCAGAGGGTCAAAAAGAAGAATGAAGAGGGGAAGTTTAGGAATTTCATCTCAATGTTGAAGAAATTATCTATAATTCTCCCCCTCATTAATGTACTGGAGCAAATGCCCAAGTACATGAAGTTAATGAATGACCTAGTGACAAAAAAGAGAACGGTGTGTCATGAGTTTGCTCATGATCTTCACTATTGTGGATCTATTGCAACAAGATCCTTAGTGCAAAAGAAAGAGGGCCCGGAGCATTCACCATCGAATTCTTCAACTTTGCCAAGGCATTATGTGATTTAGGAGCTACCATCAACCTGGTGCCTATTATTGTGATCAAACAGTTGGGCTTTAGAGCCCCCACTTTGACGTTAATGTAGTTGTTGATGGTAGACAAGATGGTTAAAAAGATTGTTGGGATACTTTATGATGTTTTTGTCAGAGTTGAAAATTTCATATTCCCCGCAAACTTCATGATAATTGGGAAGACCTTTCCTAGCCATTAGGTGAGCAATATGGAGTTAGGCTGATTCAAGTTAGATTGAACGAAAAAGAAGTTGTCTTCCATGTTTACTAGTCCATGAAGAGACCTAATGATTTGAAAGTTGTCTTTATTATTGAAAGTGTTAATGAAGTGTAATTGGACGTACTAATAGAAGAAAGGCTGGGATTATTCTGGGATAAACCATACTTGTTTCATGTTTATACAGATGGGATTATTCATTACTATGTTCCTGAGGCGGAGACAATGAGAATTTTGGAGGCTTGTCATTCACCATTGGTCGATGAGCATCATAGTTGAATTCAAGCAACACATGAGATCTTGCAGTGTGGCTACTACTGGCCAACCATCCACCAAGATTCCCATGACTATGCTAATGCTTGTGACAATTTTTAGAGAGAAGGTGGAGCTTCCCGAATGAACTGCCACTTAACCCCATTATGGTGATTGAGCTACTTGATGTATGGGGCATAGACTTTAAGGGACTGTTCATCAGTTCGTATGGGAACAAGTATATTTTGGGTGGAAGTGGTTGCGCTTCTTAACAATGAAGGTAAAAATGTCATGACATTCCTTAAAAGAAACATCTTTGCATGGTTTGGCACTCCTTGGGCTGTCATCAATGATGATGGTTCCCACTTTTGCAATAGCGTGTTCAAGGGTCTTCTAGAGAAGTATGGGGTGAAGCACAACATCGAGACATCTTACCATCTATAGACGAGTGGGTATGTTGAGGTATCTAATAGGAAGATTAAACAGATTTTATCAAAGATAGTAAATGCAAACTGGATAGATTAGTCGCGAATGCTAGATGGTGCATTATGGGCATACTGGCTTGCATTCAAAACTCTCATAGGTATGTCTCCTTAACAACTTTTTTTTGATAAAGCTTGTCACTTACCTGTAAAGCTTGAGCACAAGGTGATGTGGGTACTCAAGAAGCTAAATCTGGACTCAAATGATGCGGCTAATTCAAGATTGAGTCAACTCAACGAACTTGATGAGTTTCGATTGAGGACATTGAGAGCTCTGTATTATACAAGCAAAGGTTGAAGATGTATCATGATGATCATATTGAGCATCATTAGTTCACACTAGGAGACTTGGTTTTATTGTTCAATTCAAGGATGCGGCTGTTTCCTTGTAAACTTAAGTCTAAATAGTTTGGTCCATACAAGGTCACACATATTTTTAACCATAAGGCTGTTGAGTTAGAATACAAGGATGGCACGAGGTTCAAAGTCAATGGCCAGAGAATCAAACCATACTTCAACAATGTGGAAGAAATCAAGACAATAAAATTATGGACACTTGGTGAAGTCTGAGTAACCAAGTGGTCTAAGTCATGGCGTGATAATAACTCAGGCACTACTTGGGAGGCAACCTAAGGCATTAGTTGTAGTTTCATGTGTTTGTGTTACATTATTTTTGTGTACTCATAGGTAGTTTGAAATTTTCAATTTTTTGTTGTATTTTTGGACCCATAGACTAACACGTTATATGTAACAAGTCATTTTGATGACAATATGTAGGAATAGGGTAAAGACAACAAACTAGTCCTAAAGTGGGAAAATATTGTTCTACAAGTCAATGCATGAATCGTGGTTCAAACCACGATCTGTGGCGTTGACCATAGAACCAATTCTAGATAGTAGAAATTATGAACTCCAATTTCATGAACTAACTTTACAATTCATAGAAAGGTCTACGAGCCATGAATGGGGTTTGTAGATCCCAAGTAAGCTTTTTGGAAATTTTGCCAAGTGTGGGAGGTGTCTACGAACACCACCAATGTGCCGTAGAACATTCCACAACCCATGGTAGCATTCATAGACCCCAACATATAAAAAGAAACTATTTGAAACCACAAAGCAAAGATTTATGGGCCACAGAACCATCCACATCATGTAATTGTGATTTCGTGGAATCAGACGACCACTTTACCTGACCTAATAAAAAGAATCAAAAAGGGTTAAACACAATTTAGCCATTATTTTTCTCACAAAACATAAAATTCACAAACCTATCCTTCCTTCATCATCTCTGACTATCCCTGATGACTCCACCATGTTTTCTGGCTAAAATATCGGCCACCCCTATCACTGTTCCAACGAAGTGCATTAGCTACTAGGGCTTTCTTCTTCACTCATTTTTTAGTCACAGGCTATCCATCAAACTTCTTGTATGTGTTCACCACTGAATTCTTTTGATTTTTAATCTGCATTTTGACTAATACATGTAGAGAAAGTTGAACTCTAAGTTTCTTGCCTTAAGTAGTCAGAAAATTAAAATGTCGTAGAATGGATTACCTATCACTTTTTGATTGACCGTAGTGGGCATGGAAATTGTACTCAAATGTTTATCCATTCCTATGTGATAAGAAAACATGTAAATAGCATTGTGTAATATGAACTAATGTTGAAAAGCCATGATGCTATGCTGGTGATTTGTGCAAAAATAGAATGGACAATGGTAAAGTGTTGTAGTGTGGTTATAAAATTGAAACATGGAGTTTATATTGTGTACTATGCCAGCCATGTGTCTTGCTTTGATTGGTTAGTGAGGGTGTTTTTTATGATTTAGACAAAATTGATACATGTGCGGTAGGACAACAATTTAATTTGGATTGGGTTTGGGATGAAAGGTGTTGCTGGGTATATAGTGATGGTTTTGGACACTATTTGACATGCCATTGGATTGTAATTGGAATGAACCTTTTTTTCTCGTTGTTGCTTCGAACAGTATTATGTGCTTTGAACTTGTTTTAATTCCTCGTTGACTGGGACATTAGCTGAAATTTAGTATTTACATGTGTTGAATGCAGGTTTAGATGTTGAATTTTCAAGTACTGCATATTCAAATTTATGAGGGTCTTTTACAGTATGTGATTTCAATTACGAACCATAACTACCCCTCGTAAAGTGGGTTTAGAAACATGTAAACTTCAAAGTTAATAGGACGAACCTGTTTGCAAGTCATAGTTCAATCTATGGCCCATAAACAATGAATTCTTCAATACCCGCACTTATATTTTTCCAGGTGTGCAACCACGACTCGATATATCACCAATGGTTTACACCACTAGTCATGAACGAGTCCGTATTTGTATTTCCAGTGTCTTGAAATACTATTACTCTATTTCCATGAAGGCCTTCCACGACCCAAAGTTCACTCTATGGTCCATGGATGAGCCTTTGTAGTTCCTTCTGTGTTTACTTCTGGTGAATTCTTTATTTTTAATTTTGCACTTCCTGGACTAATGTATGCTTGTATGCTCTTTTTTGCAGATACTATGGTTCCAAGACTTTGATGTAAGGATATTAAGGCTCCACCTGATAGACTTTGAGATGAATCAACGGAGTTAAAGACTAGTGGCTTGATAGAGGAACTTGATGTCCATCTAGATAAGGGAGTTGAGCCATGACGTACATGGGCAGTATCTCATCAGTTAGTATGGGCCCAGCTCCTAGGCACTACATCACAGTCTCCCTAGTCTTAGAAGGGAGGCTCCTGTCGGAGTAGTTCTATTCAGATGACTAGCTCTGAGGAGGGGTCCCAAGCTGGTTCCCTGATCAAGATAGCTCGGGATTAGAGGACGAGTCAAGTTCAGTCCATCACCATTCTAGTTCATGTATCAGGCCAGTCGAGATATTGTGCATCAAGGACATGGCCACTATATTCTATGAGGACTTTCACTTGGACGATAGAGGTCGGCACACCCGAACCATATTTGAGGAGCCTCGGGTACTGACATCCAAATTTGATGGTATGCCAATCCTCTGAGATTCTATAGCCTGATATAGGTTGGATTAGACAGCAGCACCATTGGGGAAGTATTCCCTAGAATTAGTTCAAGCGTTTTACGCATGCAACCATGATTGAGGCTATGCCAAATAAGTCCACTGACTCTGACACTAATTCGAGGAGTTCCTGTTGATTTGTCAGAGACTACCATCTGGGGATTCCTTTTTTGTCCTAGGTATCAGGCCCCTGCTATTATAGTAGAGTTTGATCATAGATTGGTGCGAGCACAAAACTGTGTTGTTACAAGAGATATCACCTAAAAGGCTACTTTACTAAGATGGGTCGTTGACCATATTGCTAAGTGAGGCACGAACACCGACTGGGTTTCCAGCTCCACGCCTATTGTTAATGCCTTGATCAATTTTTCTGGAAAATTATGGTGGGCAGTATTCTGCACATGGATATATTTGACTTATGCAGATAATTCACTCAGGACAGACTATGTAGTGCTTGTAGCTAGCATCATAGCTGGTTACGACATCGATTTTGCTCGCTGCATAGTACATGAGATACATGAGCAAGCACTAAAGATGTTAACATCCATTCTGTTCCCATGTTTGGTACACATGTTATGTATAGAGGTGGAGACAAAGATTATCCCCAGTGTTGACCTCATGATTGATGTCTAGAGGACCCAGGTCGCTAGCCTGATAAAGGTCGATGAGAATCTAGTTGCACCGAGTGCGCACTACACTCTATAGTCTAATTACCACAATTGTTCACCAAGCCTCCGTATCCTGAGGCTACCACTATTATTGCTGCTACTTCTAATGAGTTTGAGAGGGCCCACAGACAGATGTTGAGATAGTGATAGGGCCCACTTCTACTCCTTCCACTGTACGAGAGTCCATTCCTACACATGCTTAGGCCGCAGATTACTATAGTAGATTAGGCCTTGGATTCGCAAGGCCAATTTTGAGTCCAAGAAGCATATGAAGAAGAACTACATGGCCATACTTGAGCAGAGATTATCACTACTACATGGTTGTGTGGATACATTTGACAGACGTGTGAAGGACCTCCTTAGTTCGACTCAGACTAAAATTTTATGTACTATCCAGATGAAGATCCACTAGCTCGGCGAGGAAATGACATTAGTATCTCTAGCACCATGAACGATTCCTATGCCTACTGTTACTACACCGGTGTTGGACATATTAGCGTAAGATCCCATAGCCCTTGCCTCTAGGAAGAGGTGACATATGAGAGATGATGATCAGAAAGCTGCTCAGCAACATAGTCAGTGGATTGAGCGATAACAGATGGACGCTGCCTGATAAGTCTCTATAGTATATGAGGTGATGTGGTGCACACGAGAGTAAAAGATAACATTGGATGCTGGACCCTCAGGTCAGATTGTCGCAAAGGAGGAGACCACCTAGGAGATTTAGGGTTGTGCATCACAGACTGACATTGACTCTTATGTTCCCAAGTATGTTCCTTTTCATCCTACATTAGCTTTTGGTATTATTTTGTTGCATTGAAGACAATGCAAAGAGTTCTTGATAGGGCGTGGGTTGTTATAGGCCTCGGCAAAGTCTGAGTAAACAAGGCTTGTATCTACTTAATTTTTTAGTACACAGGGTTTTATTGCCTGTCTTCTTTTCCTAAGGACATTTACTTCTATTAAACTGGCACATTTAGGATGTAAAAGTATTGTTAGTAGCATATTGTATTGATATTTGTGGCATATATTGGTTTATACTAAAATATGATACCCCTCTATTTTTCAAATTTATGATACGATGATGGATAGTTTTGATAACAACCATGTCAGATCGGTAGATGACAATGTTTGTTTTGAGAAGATAAGGATACATTGTGTTGAAAAACATGATTGCTAAGTTTAAATTGATAACATATTCAGTGCCAAGTGTGTGTGAGCTTTATTGTAAGATTCTTATACTATGTTTCAATCTAGAACTTGCCCTGTTAGTCTGACTGAGACCATAGGATAGTTGGTTAGAAAATGATCATAGGCTGTTGTTCATAAAAGTCCATTTAGCCTGAAATAACCAACCAAATACACTATGTATCCCTTAATCCAAATGTTTGAGCCATACATGTACCTTTTCTTTGTAAACACCTATGTCATTGAAGCTTTTTGTCTGTCTGAATTTTAAATTTTACCCTAGTCCCTCCTTGAATATTGTGCACCTCATTTCATGCTAAAATCGTAATTGGATATTGTGCACCTCAACTCAGGGCAAAAGCCTAAGTTAAGGGTAGTTGCTACAAATAAATTATAGTAAGACGGGAAAGGAGGTATAGTAGTACAACGAAAACGGGTAAAATATAAGACAGGTGTGAAAAAAGTAAATAAATTCCCAAACGAGAGCTAATAAGGAAAAGAATTGAGAAAATTAAAAGACAATGAGCTTGAAAAATAGAATGAGTGCACTCGAAATTGTTCAAAATAGGTAAAAGGGAACAATAAGTTGTGAAAATTCAGTGTTGGTATGGTAAAGTGCAAAACAACACAGTGTCAAGGAGGAAAATTAGTCACTACCTTCCAAATATATCATACCAAGCCCTCCGAGCCTACATTACATGCTAAGAAAGTCCTCTAGTGATCCTATTCCAAATAGTTGAATGTCATCATCATGAATATAGGGGCGAGCATATGGTATTGTACATAGTATTTGAATATCAATTGGGAGCAAGAGCATATTAGTTTATTCCCTAGTATTGAATAGAAAGACATCACTTTGAGTGAAATGCGAGACTCTTTTGTTAGGGAACTTGTTACATTGATATTTGTGGACTATTTCAGTGATTGTTGTTTATATATATTGTCTTGCCAATCAAAGTTACTCTGTCATGAACCGACCTGTGTGAGTTTGTTCGATAACTAGCTTGTATATGCACTGATTGTTCGAAAGGGTATCTATGATTGACTGAGATATGATATATTCCATGAGATTCAGGTCTATGTGTCAGTTGCACTTCTTATGTTAGATTGAGTCGGTCGCTTGAGGATAAACAATAATTTTAAGTTGATGGTATTGATGTGCCACCAAAATACGACACTTTTAATCCTTTAAACTTAGAATTTTGTCTATTCTCCAAAATATGTTAGTAAATTTAATGTACTTTTGTGTTGGTTTTACAGGATTAAAGGATTCAAGAGAGTTTTGTAAATATTGCAGATTTTTTAGATTTTTGGTGATTTACGGGACCACCTATAGGCCACGGTTTGATCCATGAGTCATAGTTGGGGGTTCGTGGTCTTGATCCTGTGATGGACATAATTTCTGAAGAAAGAGTTACGATTAACAGGATGGGCTGTGGTTTATTCCAGTAAGCCTAGATATGTTCATGGAAAGAAGGCCCAGAGCTTTGAAGGTTTTTGAAAGTTAGCAGGACAGAGGAATCTATGACTTGTAGTTAATCTATGAGCCACAGAAAGTATCTCGTTCATGGAAGTCAATTTTTGAATGAACAATCGATGAAACCCATCCATGAGCCATCCTTCGAGTCACAACCAGTGAATTGGCTTGTGGATGGTCCCAATCTAGTTTTAATCAATTTAGGATTAGTTTTTATTTTCTTATGAATATGATTTTTATTTATTTTTGGATGTACAGAACACTAGAATACTTATTATCACTTTATTTTGGGTTGTTCTTAGAGACTTGGAAGTTTATTTTATTTGTACTTATCTTTGGATCTTGACAGTGCAATTTATGTGGAGATTTCAAATTTTACGTTCTTCAATACTTCATTGTAAGTTTTTAGTTATGCAAACATCGAACATGATTTCTTTATCAACAACAAACATGAGTAGCTAATTCCATACTAGGGTTGTGGGAACCATGAAAAACTAACAAAGTAAGAAAACCAAACAATTTGCAATCCTTGGAAGGTGTGCATACGGGTATTATTTATCTCTTCATTTTGAATGCTTTTTAGTGGTTTCAAATGTTAGAACTCACCTTATTCCTGCTTGCTAGCCCAAGGGGGTGAAGAATGGGAAAAAGGGTAAATAATAGAATTTGACTTGACTACACTCATCTAATCAACCAGAACGGCCCAAGGGATAGTTGTGCTGGGACCAAGGTAAGGATTATTAATGCGACACTCATAGATGGCCAAATTTGTGTGGTGAAATTTGCCCAATTTTCGACACAAGGAATTAGGTGAACATAACTTACCAGTGTTGCATGTTACACACTAGAAAATGTTACAAGCATTAGTTTATACTACGTTCAATTCGTAGGGAACACAATACCCTAGTTACTTCTCTCACTGAATCAGTAATACTTGGTTTGAATAATTACTTCTTACCTCAAAATCCCCCATTTTTGAAGGAAGTCAATTAATTCATCAAAATTGCTAGAAGTAAGTCGATTAATTCATCCAAATTGCTTTAATTACTTCAAGGCTAGACCTTATTCCTCGTGTGGTTGACCCAAACCAACATTAGGTTCTATATTTTAATATTGATCGCTTATACCTTAATTGGAAGGGTAATTTGAGTGTGATAAGTACTATTCGTCCTAGGTGTCCCAAGTATGGGAGGAACTATGTTAGTTAATGCTTGAGAGCTGCCAATGCTTGTTTTGGTTGTTCATAGATGGGGAACAAGATTACCTAGTGTCCTAATGTTGCCTACAAGAGTAAGGAAGGGTGTCCACAAGGTCAAATAGTTAAAAAAGAAAAGTACAACAAGATGCCAAGTTTAAGGTGGTGGTCTATGTAGTTGTAGGTTTTTTGTTTGTATGCTAGGCAAGAGGTTGAGGAGCCTCCTGATTTGGTTACCGATATGTTGAGAGTCTTTGATCATGATGCATATACTTTGCTTAACCCCGATGCTTATATGTCTTTTGTTACTCCTTACCTAGCCATATAGCCTAAAATGTCTCTGAAAGTCTTGTTAGAACCATATTCGATCTATACTTTGATTGGTGAGTCAATCCTAGACAACAGAGCCTATAGAAATTGTCTCATGTCAGTCTTGCATAAAGTATTCCCATGCAAGCTTTTCAAACTTGATATGACTGATTTTGATATGATTCTTGGTATAGATTGGTTGCATGCATCATATGCCTCTATTGACTATAGAACCCGTAGGGTTACATTCCTGGTTCCTAATGAGCCTACTCTTGAATGGAAGGAAACCAATCTAGTGTTCAAAGGAAAGTTTGTTTCTTATGTGAAAGCTATGAAAATGATTTCCAATGGTTGCTTGTATAATGTTGTCCGAGTCATGGATGTTAAGTCTAACGCTCCTAGTCTTGATTCGATCTCTATAGTTAATATGTTTCTTGATGGCGTCCTTGATGATTTTCTCCGTATTTCTCCTATAAGGATGAAACACCCTAAAATGTTCTTCGAAAATGCCCATAATTATAATTTTCGTATATCTCAAAATCCTTGCTTGATATCGAAAATCCAAATTCATATTCTTGATCAGGGAGAAACATTGAGTGGGAAATGGGTATAACCCTGATTCTAGAGGACCCGTAGCGAAAAATATTTTTTTCTCAAAATTCTCTTATCTAGTGTGCATCCGCGACCAGACTGCGATACGGACTAGGCGCTGATCAGTGTAATTCTGTCCTTCACGATTGGTCCACATCGTAGATCAGACGTGGACCAGTTCAACTTTTTCCTTATTTTTACATTTCGGCCCAAGGGACTTGGGGTCATAAGCCCATGGCCACTTATGTGTG
>JAPFFP010000113.1:17033068-17047507 GCA_026153255.1 Solanum medicagineum | reverse complement strand
GTCCTGGATTAAAAACCAAAAACCCCCCCCCGCCCCCCCCCCCCAAAAAAAAAAAAAAGAAAAAAACACTTTGTTTCCACAGTTTCCCAATCCCTTGCGCCAAACCGTGCTATAATGATTTATCTTATATAAACTGAACCATTTTATTGTAAATTGCACCCTCAACTTCTGGATGGGTTCGCTACCTTAAAACTTGTTTCTGCATCCCCAATTTTTGCCTTTTGTTTTCTTCTTTTTTAATATTTAATCATCTCCATTTTAGAAGAATGACATTTTCCAAGCACCATTAGTCAAGGGGTTAAAGTATGAGAATCAATAATTTAAGTCCAACAACACAAAACAGCCTGTTGTCGAGGGACCAACAATTTTGTTTTCTCCATAATTGGAAATATCAATTACAAGAGGATAAGAGTAGAATTACCTGTGTATCAGTTGATGGGTTCCAGTCTGGGTCAAAAATGATTACTCTGTTAGCTCCAGTCAAGTTTGTCCCCAAACCACCAACTTTTGTTGTCAAGATGAAGATAAAAATGTCTTCTGTATTGTTAAATTCATCAATCAAAACCATCCTCTGCTTTACAGGAGTGACACCATCCATTCGCCTATAATTGTACTCACATGTAACCAGAAATCTTTCAAGAATATCAAGCATCTGTTGAGTTTGAGAAAAAAGGAGAACACGGTGGCCCTGTTCCTTCCATACTTTAAGCACTTCTGCAACAACTTTCATTTTTCCACTGCGTTCAGGGTTTCCATAGTCTGGATCTCTACAGGAGTGTTCTCTTTCAAGAAGGTCAGGATGGTTGCAAATTTTACGCATCACATCAATTCCAGAAAGAGAGTTCCTGCTCCCATCAAAGATCTGTTCAACCTCAGAGCTAGCAAGAAAAGCTCGGTAAACAGATCGCTGCTCTGTAGTGAGGCTACAGAAGAGGACATGCTCAGTTTTCTTTGGGAGATTAGCATTGACATCAGCTTTCATCCGCCGGAGGAGATAAGGCATGATTAAGTCACGCAACACCACAGCACATCTGCACATCAACAGCACAAAGCCACAAAAAATCAACCACAAACTCAATGCCACAAACCCCTTCTGGACCAGATCCCGCAAGGGTCCAACATTTGCGAATCAGACAGGGTTTAGCAATAAACTAAAAGATTTACAAGCAATCCAAGTTCTGATCAGTATTTTTCCATTTTTAGCTTCTTTTTAGTTTAATTTTGTCCTCTCAAGAGTCGGGGCAAGACGGAGAATCAGTTGTCCAGGACTACTACGGATTTCCTTCTTTATTTTTAAGAAGTTCATCCAGAATTAAATACAAACATAGGTAGTCCTTTTGCCTCCGACTTGGAAGCTTAAAAATCAAGAGTAAAAAGTAATTGCGAAACCTTATTATGGGATAAAACACCAACCTGTAAGCTGTGGAAACTTGCAACGGTGTTGCATTAGCATAACCCCCAACAGATATGGGAACAGCAAATTCAGCCTCAAACACTGGTAGAACACCCAACTTTCCAGGGAAGACAAAATCAAACAACGACCACAGTTCACTCAACTTGTTTTGAATTGGTGCCCCCGTCATTATGATTCGGTGAACAGTCTGGAGCTGCTTGCATACAAGAGTAATTTCAGCATTTGGGTTCCGAATTCGATGCCCTTCATCTAAAACTGCATAACCCCATTCGATGTCAAGTAATTTTTCTCCCAAAAGTCGGAGCTGTTCATAAGTGGTGATTAATAGCCCAGAATTTGATCTTAAAACACGAGCTATCACGGGATCCCATTTTTTTGAAGTCCTAGAAGATGTGTTTCCTTCAGTCTCACTATCAACCGGATCATCGCTTTCATAGTCACTTTCAGAATCTGCTTGCTTCTTTTTACTTGATAAAGCATGAGCTGAATCATGTAATATCTCCACATGGAAGTTGGGATACCATGCTTTAGCTTCCCTCTTCCATTGCCTTAAAAGTGTGACCGGACAAATGATAATGCTTGGCTTATACATAACGCTGAAATGCAGTGATCCAAGAAAAGACAAAACTTGTATGGTTTTACCAAGACCCATCTCATCTCCAATTATCCCTCCAGCTCTTTGACAGTGAAGTTCCCACAGCCACTGGACACCAACCTTCTGATAATCAAAAAGTCTGTTAAAGATAGTTTCCGGGATTTTGAATCCACCTTCAAGCGCCACAAAAGGAGGTTCTACGTCTTCCATATCCCCATTGTTGTCCTCATAACTGGAGGCATTGGCATCTTCAGCAGACAACAAACTTTAGTACCTTTTATATATATCTTTGTCCATATAATGTTCATATGTGAATTTTACAACCCCCCCACCCAAAAAAATTTGACCACTATCTTTCTGCTTGGACACCAAAATGTTTGAGGAACCATATAGCAAAATATAAAAAGATCCGAACTTACAATCCAAATATTTGACATATAACTGGCAGATAAGAGTTTCCATCAAGCTTATAAATCATAGTACTGACTCTACTAGATCAGGCTTAATAAAAATTAGCCAAAAACATGAAACCGATATGAGTTCTAGCAATGGACCCTCTAAAATACATTTCAGATGCTAACTTCTTGTTCAATCTTAGCACGAGAATAAACACACTACAGGCTGTTGGCATTGATAGACAAAGCTCAACTGCAACAGAGTGGCAATATAGAGCTATTCATGTTTGGAGGGAAATATATCAGGAGCAAACAAAACCACAATACTAATAAAATTTCAAACGAAGAATGTGCAATGAATCTAGAATGTTAGCTAAAATCCAAATACTTATACAGGAAGGGAGGATAATATATCACAAAATAGCAATCTCTTCTGTAATTTATTGCAATACAAGAGTGTGCGCACAAACGCATAAACACATACATTTTCTGATCAGCGACCCAATTGTGCTCACAGGTTCAAAACTTAAGAGACTAGGGATGGACATAAAACCAAAAAAACAACCGAACAGAACCAAAACGAATTTTTTGGTTTTGGCTTTTCAGTTTATTTGGTTGGTGTTCAGGGCTAATTTCTTACAATTTCGATTATTCAGTTTGGTGATAGCTTTCAATCTTAGAGTTTTTTGGTTCACCAAAAAATTGTAGTCCTAAGAAGTTTAGGATTTTTTAAAAATCTCTCCAGCCTTCTCTTTAGAGGCTCAAACTTCGAAATTTCAAATTGCCCTCAGCCTTCCATCAATCCTCTTCAGTCGCCCCCCCCCCCCTCCTTTCTTTCCTTTTTTTTTTGTATAAGGTACTCTTCGGTTTTCTCTTCCTGAGGTTCCATCTTTTCCTGATGAGCACAATTTCTTCTTCCATTAACAACATATCTAATACTCATTCATCACTATATAAAGTTGCCGTCAAGTAATAGTCTTCAGACTTTAGTCTACAAAATTACAAATTACCTTTGCTGACCATTCTCATCATTTATCCCATTCAGGTAAGTTCAAATGCAAGTATGCGACTCCATTAAAAGTTATGTTCTGAAGTGGTTCAGCTATCCAAATCCGTACTGTCTTCTTCCCAGCTATAGATTTCAAAGTCGCTGCTTTTTTATTTCTTTTACTTATTTTGTTTTACGTCATTCGTACGATTGTACTTATTTATTTATGAGGATTATTTATTTATGAGGGGGATTTTTTATAGTAAGTAGTGAGGTGGCATTTCAAATGTGAATATAATCCTTCTTCCTTAAATCAATTTGCTGACCAGCTTATGCCCTTCAAGTGAGACCACCATTAACCAAAGCAGGTCTAAACTAGAGAATCCTTTTTTTTTTTTTTTGGAGAATAGCAGGCCTAAACTAGTCATCCACTACCTAGCAACTAGTATCTAACAACACTTACACTTCAACCAAACAAAATATTTACCAACTAATAAGGGCCAAATTGAACCAAAAACCCAACTAATTTCAGTTCTGTTTGAGTTTTCACTTTTACCAACTAGAAAACCGAAAATCCTAAAACTGAACCAAACAGACTGACTGCCCATCCCTATCAGGGAGTAATCTCTCCCCCCAACCACCCACCCCAAAAACAAAAAAACTGCTCCCACTTAACTACCATGCTTAAATCACTGATAAGGTTTGAGCTCATGACACATGCATGTCTTAACTGCTGAACCAGTTCTAGGAGCATAGTACAGAAGCATGTGTATAAAGATACCTGATCCTTCGTCCTGCCTTTGCTCACGAGATGCCAATTTTCTCCACTTCTTGCTAGGTAATGGCCTTTTCTTCTTTCTACTACCATTCTTCTCTGTAGTAATCTCTAATGATTGAGGGATTTTTAGAGGTTTTCTTAGTCGTTGAAAAGGGCGAGCTGGTGCATCATGTTTTGGTAATGATGCAGAATCAAGCAACTTGGTGGTTGGACGAGCTTGAGCTGCCTGTGAGATTGACTCGACAGCCTTGGCCATACTGGCGGAAGCAAGGTCATCGTCATTACTGTTTATATCAGCCGCAGCACTTTGTCTACCAGAAGACTCTGAATCATTTATCCGACGTTCAAAGCCTTTGAGCTTGTGGAAAGGGGTTAACATTCCTTTTCTTACCAGTGCATCTCTTTCCTACGAGAGAAACAATAAGAGGTTAGATTGAGAGCTCATGTTTAGGTATGATAATAGATGCTTATGCTGAATGAAGTACTTCTTGTTATTGACAAACATACAGACGCATGTAGCTTCGAGCTTACAAAATCTTTTCAATTTACAATTCTTAAAAACCACATACTGTTTCCACAAATCCAGAAGATGCTGCAGCTAACACTGCATCAAAATCATCATCATCATTCAGCAATCCCGTCTTCCGGCGTTTGCTCTTCTTGTTGCTTGATTTCTGAACCTCTTTCACCTTTCTTTTGAATTTAGGTTGATCCCTAACAAGATCTCTTATCAATGCATCAGGCGAAGTATCATTGGCAAAATCTGAAAGTTCTTTCCTGAGTTGAGCCTTTGTTTCGAGAAGACTTCTCAGACGATCATCAGCTAAAGCCTGTTGAAGGTTTGAATCATCCAGAGGTGCCTGAATTATACTTTGATCGCTCTCTGTATGCTTTGCCTCGCTGCTACCATCAGTATCAGGGACTTCCTCCTCATTTCTTCTGAAGCGTTCCAAGCGTCCAAAGCCATCTTTAATCGCATCTATTTCTACTTCTACTGCTCTCAATTTATTAAACAAATCTAGTTTCTTATCATGTCCTTCGTCATTTTCTTCCTTTCCTTCCACTATCTCTTCTTCAGCGATCCCCGTATCTTCATTGCTCTCCCCCACGTTCCTGGTTGCCTGCCGTGCATGTTAACCAGTAACAGAAAGAATTGATCAGGTTTAAGTGCTAAACTGTATTAAAAACATCAAAGCATCTCACGAAACTAGTCATGGTTTACAGACAAGCAACAATTCAACCTGTGAATAACAAACCTGGTCCAAGACGTCACGTTCAATGTCTTCAGGATTTGCAGATGTCACACCCAAACTGCTGAGTAAGATCTTATCTTCCTCCTCTTCTTCCATTTCTACTTTTTCCTGTAAAACAACCAAAAACCTCTTTCAGCAATACAATTCAATTTCTCATCCTCAACCCTAAAGCCACTAAAGCAATGGCTTTAGGCCCAAAAATGAACCAAAAACCCTCAAATCAGTTCGATCAAATACAAAACATACATTAAAAAAAATCTACCAGTTAAACGAACCAAAAGCAGATGAAGGAGATGCATACATAAAAGAGAAAACCTGATCGGATGAAGGCGTTGTAAAATGTAGTTTAAATTGTTCGTATAACCCCAATAGCACAATAACTTATACATAAAATCAATAAAAGTTTCTCATTTTTTGCCAATGGAATGAATTGTAAGTTAAGTGTATCTTCTGCCGATTAAAGTAGGTAATTGTTGGCGAGAATCCACTTACCAAATAAACAAGGAAGTTGTCACAGCCCTTCCAAAGCTCTCGAGCTCCTTTGATTGACAAAGATTATCTTTATTACTGATACCAAATGGAGAGTCTTTACTTTAATAATCAATAATCCATAATTATGCGAGAAATTCAACTATTGAAATTATAGACAACATATCAGCGAGATTGAAGTCTCCTCAATAAGCAAAACAATAAGAACCCTAATTTGGGGAGACTGAAAAATGAAAATTGTAGGTCTTTTCATTTATATCAGCCCGTGGTTTCTTCAATGGGCGACCGCCAATTCGGTTTCTTGGATTCGGGGCTCCATTTAATTCTCCCATTCGGGTCCATGTCTCCCGAAATATTATTTTAAGTGGCAAATATATACCATATATTTATTCGAAATAGTACGAGTTTCAAAAAATTACCATGCATGACAAGAATTTAAATTTTATTTGTTAGTATGAAAATATTATTTGCTATGTATAAATATATTACTTCATTAATGTGAATATAACGTAAATAAAAGACTCATATAAAAAGATGTCAAATTATATTTGAGATTTAAAAAATATTTGTATATTAAAAATGATCAATTAAGATTTATGCTGTAAAATTATCTTTTTATTTTTTTAATTGCTTACATTATTCTTGAACCTCTCTCCCTTCTTCTTTTTTTTATTTTTTTTGAAAGACTTATTACTGGTTTTGAAAATAATTGTAATGAAAAACAGACGTGTAATTGTTGAGAATGAAGGACAACACAAACTCAACAATTCAAGTCATTGTGATCTTACATATGATAATAAAGGGAAGAATTAAGGAGATGAAAAGAGATGATGTAAAAAATAAACTTCAAAGTTCACATAGGATTTGTTTGAATAATCACGTGTTACTTTCATCTTTTTTTCTTCTATCATCGCTGTTTCTACCTTCTCTTACTTTCACGTACCACAATTATCAGCCTCGCAAATTGAATTTTGATAGATGAAGGGCGAAAAATTGAGATCATTCACGGTGATTTGATGAAGATAGGATGATGGTGCATTTTTTTGTTATAGGTTAAATAAGTTCTTAATAAACTATATTTATGATGGATATTGCAAGTTCTTAATAAAAAGAATGTTATTTTACTCTAATCAGAAATAATTTAAAAAATTTCTTTTTATCTTTAGTAAAATGATTCTTAGCCACATAAATAAATATAGCAGAATGATTTCTGACTACAAATTTAAAAAATATTCATTTTTTTTCAAATACTATATTGGCTCAAAGAGTACTGCATAAAATAGGAGGAAGGATGTAATAATTAATAAGGTATTAAAGTAGATGGAGGTTGTATTCGGAGCTCCAAAGGTGTAGTGATGGGATCCGAGTAACCGACGGGGCTCTGTGGTTGGAACACAAACAGCAAGGTCTGACGTTCAGTTGCCAGAAGACAAGAGTAAGTTAGGTAAGCGGTGACAACTTCTGAAACGGCTATAAAAGAAATGCTTGTATTGAAGAAGAAGACCGAAGAAGACGATGGAAGCTGAATCAAACAGTATTCAAGTCAATGGAATGCAATTCTCATATGATTTCCAGAGTCCCATCTTTTTCGATTTCAACCTCAACATTTCGCCCAGATCTCGATGTCTCCTTCTCGGTGCTAATGGATCAGGTATTCCAAACTCCCATTAAGCTATATTTCGAAATGTGTATTCGCTCAATTTTTTTCAATTTTGGAAAATAGGGAAGACGACCCTTTTGAGGATATTGGCGGGAAAACATATGGTCGGTGGAACAGATGTAGTGAGGGTGCTCAATTTTTCGGCTTTTCATGATACTCACCTTGTCTGTAGTGGTGATCTGGCTTACCTTGGAGAGTCTTGGAGCAAAAATGTTGGCGCTGTTGTAAGTACTTCATCGTAGTCTGGTCTAGGTTTTCATTTTTTTTATGCTCTTTTCTGGTTTTTGTTTCATTAATTGAGTGAATGATCATGGGCGGATATAGCATATGGCAGCAGCTGCAATCGCTCCACTTGACGTAGTTGTATAATTAAGCCCCGAAGCAAGGCTCAAAATGTGTTTGATCGTCCCTTGATGTACACTTTTGTTGTCATCATCAAGATTTCATGGCATACGTTTACTTACCAATTAGCTTCTTCATACTAAACAATTGATATTTCAGTTTATCGGCAAAGAAATTCAATTTCTTTGTTCATATGTATGTTATTCACGCTTATAATTATTAGTCTTGATCTCCTGGACTTAACATCTATATTGCATTTTTTTTCTCTCTTTGCACCTTCTTTCCCTTAAAGTCCACACTTTATTCGCGTTTTCAGCTTAAGGCACCAACTAACCATAGAACTTTTTTCTTTTGGTAATATTGACTACGCCTTAGTACCAAACAAGTTGGCGTTAGCTATATGAATCCACTCTTCTTCATTTAAGCTCGTTTCATATTTTTATCATACAGATACCATATTTGAAACAACTTTTCAAAGAAATGTTTGCACCTATGTAAAGTAGTAATGGGTGCAATTGTAGTGTTGTACCCCGCACCCTACTTAGCAAAATCCTGACTGCATTCGGCTATGATGAACTATGCATGTATCCTTAATTGTTCAAATGATGCTGGTTATTGTGGTTGGATATTTCTATGTTATCTCAATGATAACTTATAGTTTCTTTTTTATTTTTTTCTTTTAATCATAGCCGAGAATCGACTTTGTTGAATAAAATCCTAGTCTAAATGGAGTTGTTTTTTGCCAAAATTCAGGGAGAGATTCCACTTCAGGGAGATTTTTCTGCTGAACATATGATATTTGGAGGTGTGTAACCTTTTCTTTTTGCAAGTTTCCTTTTTTAATCTCCTGATGGCATTACATATTGATCTTCTGTCAGATTTGTGGAGTCGTGACTACCTAGTGCTTGTTATATGTCATTAAAGTGATATATATTGACTCATACTATGAATAGATAGACTAGTTTTAGGTATGGCTTAAATGGGCATGCATTCATGAACTTTCTAATCTAGGCTTTCTCAAGATCTTTGAAATTATTTCATCGATTACAGGAACTACCATCTATCAATGTCTTATCTAAAATTTTTACAACTTTCTGAAACTTTTAGACTTTCAATGACTATCAAACTTCCAATCTGATTTCCCTTGCATTTTGCACCATTCTACCTCTGGACCTAGGAGCCCCAAACTAAAATATATGTAGCTAGAGTTGCTGATTTGGTCACTGTTAGGATTTTTAGAGAAGGATCGAGGCACAGGACGATGAACATGAAAATCTATATCAATTGACTTCAACTTTCCCTTGCCTTTGTTCGAATTCCTAGATCGGCCTATTTTTGTATATAAAATCCAGCTCGTTGAAGGGAGACCAATGTTAGAATTAATGGAAGAGAGAATCCTGATATCTTGCTTTTTGCTGGAATATGACTTACCGATTTATTCCTCAGAAACCCCTTTAAATAGGAGTCTAATCCTTCTAAAAGTAGGAAATCTAGATCCTATTCCAAACTAATAACTATAGCTAGTAGGAAACCTAAATCCTTATGAAGCTATGAAACATAAATCGTATTCTAGAATAATAAAGAAAGCTACTACATATATAGTTAAATACTTAATCTATTGGCTTCGCGCATCCACAACATTCACACCATTAGGTTTTTGGACCATTATGTGTATGATTTTCTGCAAATGTGAACTTGTTGAGTTTGGATGAAAATTGTCAACTTCTTTTCTTTGTGGAAACTGGTGTCCCCTTCAAAAGCATTACAATCTATCAAAAGCTCAAAACTATATCTGTTGCCTCCATACAATCTAGAACATCAAAGATGTCTTCTGTTTGAGCTAATAAACTATGTTTACACCAAAAGTAAAATAAAGCTAAACACTTCATTTTGACATCCTGAAGACTGTTTTGACATTTTCAAAGCTCCTATTGTTTCTCTCTTTCCAAATAGACCACCAAATGCATGCTGGAACAATCTTCTATCTTTCCTCCTCCTTTGTAACATTTCCATCCTTGTTCCAGCTACGTAGTACTCCTCTAATATATCTTGGTTTCACCCACCTGATCCCCTTCAGGCTAGGGAAGAGCTATTCTGTCCATTTACAATGTAAGAAAAGATGGTGGTCTGTCTCAGCTTGTTTACTCCACTTCTTTTTTCTGTTTTCTTTGTCATGGTTTAGTTGAAAGAGTGGATCCAGTTCGGCGAGAAAAGTTGATTGAGCTGCTGGATATTGATCTGCAGTGGCGTATGCACAAGGTATCTGATGGTCAGAGACGTAGAGTCCAAATCTGCATGGGTCTCCTTCACCCCTACAAGGTAATCTTTAATGCAGTAGGTTCACAGTCGACCATATCAGAGTTAGAAATTTGTAAAGCCAAGTTATGCAATTAGGAGCAGTTGATTAAGAACTGGATGGAATTAGTTATTCTAGGAGATGAACTCAAAGAAGATGATAGCCAATTCAGGGTTGAAATAGAGAGTTATGGCTGCATTGATTTTGATTATAGAAAAGAGAGAACAGATGTCAATTTGTGAATGAATTCAATTAAATGCCTTTCCTACACTTATACAATCGAATCTACTAACAGAATTTTGGAAGTGTAAATGCTAGAGCTTACAGCCTGTAACCAACTCTAACTACCTTGCCACCCAGCTGCATACTCTTTAACCTGTGTCACCAAGGTTGCATCAACCCCCTAGAATACTGATCATATTTGCAGTAGGCTCCCATTTAAAATTTTTCCGAAATAGTTCTGGTGCTCATTCTCATCGGTTGCCTCTCACTTATATTTTTCTTATTTTCATTGTGGAGGGCGGCTTCATATCTCTTTGTTTTTGAGTTTCATTTGTCTCACAGTCGAAAGGAAAAGGGAAGTGTGTTTTTACCTCTGGAAAAGTTCTGTTCCTTTGTCCATCTGGGTTCCCTCCCATGTGATAACACCACTTAGTTAATAGTCAAAGAATATGCTTACTGTGAAGTATTTCTCATCCCTAGTTTGACAATTATCAGGAGGGCGGGTTAACTCCTTTGATACTGTTGCTAATGGAGAATCGCTTTCTTCCAGGTTCTTTTACTGGATGAGGTCACAGTTGACTTGGATGTTGTCGCGAGGATGGATTTATTGGATTTCTTTAAGGAAGAATGTGAACAGGTATGCATTATTTTCTTCTGAACTTACTTGTGTGCTGAAACTAGACATTCAGCTGGGTTTAAGTGCATTAGAAGGGTGGTTTTCAAACAGATGTTTCAATATTCCAATTGTAACTCATTCATGTGGAAGTGTCTAGACTGCATATTAGTGTGACAGAGTTTCCTCTAGCTTCACCTGAATCAAAATCCTATAGAAAATTGTGAAGCATCATTTAAGCAGTATTGAAAAACTACACAATTTAGTAAGCAATATTCATATTGTGATTCATGGAATTTGGCAAACCAATTTAGATACTAATTGTGTTACCAATTCTGGTAAATGAAGGTAGACAAAAAGATTAATTTTTCTGGTCCATGTCATTATAACACAGAGAGGAGCTACAATTGTTTATGCAACACATATATTTGATGGACTAGAGACATGGGCAACTGATCTTGTTTACATCCAAGATGGAGTTCTGAAGAGAACTGACAAATTACCCGAACTTCCTGAGTTGAAGTCTTCCCCCAATTTGCTTTCAGTAGTTGAGAACTGGTTGCGGTCTGAGACCAAGATTGAGAAAAAGAAGCCGACTCCTGCTCCACCAAAAGTGCAAAATTCCTTTCCTTTTGGCACTTCTCCATTTCAGTCATCTAGACATATGGCATATTATCGCTGATTTACGCGTTCTGTTTCCAAGAGTGTAATTAAACATTGCAGGATTGCCAATAAAAGAGACTAGAGCTGGTTCTTCGGTGGTTGCAGCCTGGAAAATGTTGTCGTTATCACAGACTGCACCCTTGGCTGAATTTAAAAGTAGGAATTATGGCAAGTCGGGTTAAATTTACATGTCGAAGCCCTGGTGCCTTTAGTACAAGAATCAATAGTGTTCCATTCTTGTAACAATATATCTTCGAAAATTCGTCACTTCATGTTGCATCTACCAGGTGTGTATTTATTGAGCATTCTATGTTTTTGTGGACTTGATGGAACTATTAAGAATGGGTATGTCAAGCTTTTTAGATAAATAGATTCAAAATTTCCAAATGTATTAAAGGAGTAATTGAAGAAAAAGACAAGTGCATGATGCAAAGTCATGTAGTTGACTGTAAAAGGATGTTCTGAAGCATTTCGTGCCCTTAAATCTTTAATATGAAGTTGCCTAAGTCCTCACATTTCGAGCAAATTTAGGATGTATCTTGTATGGGGTTCTCACTTTTCTCATATTTAGTTAGTTATAAATTTAGAAAATTAGTTTTCATGATCAAGTACATTTCTTGAAAATAAAAAGAAATAATTTCGTGGGTGAAATTAGAGAAGTCACATTCCGCAAATGTCATTTCTCACTAAAACCATGTAGCTCCATAAGCCATTCCCATCAACTAGGGGTGGCAAATCAAACCCAACGCGTTCAATCGGTTGAAGTTTGGGTGGGTTAATAATCCGTCCACTTATTAGTTCAATCCAACCCATTTAAAACTAAGTTGATGTGCAATCCGAATTGACTCGAGAGGAATCTTGTCAATATATTTTTAAAATACTTTTTTTTTAAAAATTTGATATGTTTTATATAGTCATAATAAAGTAATCTAAGTAAGTACTAAAATATTGAAAAAGAACAAATAAATAAGTAAAAGTTGGGTCGAGACTCGCTCTATAACAATTACTCAACCCGTTTTGACCCAATCCATTTTGACTCAAGCAAATTTGGGTTGGATTACGTCTTAACTTGTTTGTTGTCTTGACCCATTATAACCCGTTCAAATTTAACCCAACCCGTGCAATTACCACCTCTACCATCAACACTCCCCTCTCTCAACCCCATAGTATTAATATGTTTTTGCTTATGCTTCAAATACAAGACAATCAATTACTTTTGAGGAAGATACTTTTCATGAAAATTCCTATCAAACACACTCTTAAGTAAACCTTTAACACAGAATACATGGACTACCGCTTGAACTTTCAGTATATTATTGAGTACAAGTGCACATAATAAAGTATTTCAATTAGACAATTCAGCCCCAAAAATTTTTAAAAAGTTTTTGTGCATGTTCCGGACCTCGTAGATATAAAGTTAACCACTTGAGCTATGTCCCCTACTTTAATTATATGTAAAACTTCATGTATATTCCAATTGATATTGATGAGTATAATTAAAGAATGAGACATATTTATGTGATTAAGTTGTTTATGCAATAGACACATGTGAACATGCGCAAATTTTTTTAAAAAAATATGAATTGCAAGTGTCTAATAGAAATACATTATCACGTATTTAGATACTTAAAATATTTAAATAAAATTTAAAAAATTGTCGCTGTATTTACCCTTGCTCAATTTCAACTCCACAAGCATGAAAATGACATTTTAAAACGAAATTGTTGGATAAACGTTGACAAAAAGATTAGGTGATGAATAGGATGGATTGCCAAAATAGTGTGGGCGTGGAGAGAAAGCAGGCGCTCTCTTTTTGTCATTTTTAAATCTTCTTCATGTTGTCACATCTTTCATCATGCTTCTGTTGTGTTGTCATCTTCCTTCTTAGGCTCCCTGGTCCCAAAACAAAAATCTCCAATGTCTTTGCTTAAGACAAAAACAATATCTCCAATTGAATTTCAGAAAGTGGAGTTTGGCAAGGATAGAGTATATGCAAGCCTTATCATTACCTCGTGGAGATAGAGAGGTTGTTTCTTAAAGATTCCCGGTTCAAATGTATCAAATCCAAGTAAAAGAATAAGAAAAAGACAAAGATAACATAACAACTAAAATAAAGAGCAACGTAAATTCTACAAAAAAATATAGTAACAATAGCAAAAAAATGTAATAACCAAAAAGCAAAACAACACCAACTATCATAGTATGATTAGTCCTATGATAGACCCTAAATCGTCGATAAGGCAAGACAACATTCTACCCTACTTACCTTACTAATACGTGACCTTCGCTCCTACTTATCTAAAGTCATGTCCTCTGTAATATGAAGATATGTCATGTCCCGCCTAATCACCTCTTCTCCTTACTTTTTCGTTCTACTCCTACCATTTTGCGTATCCCCGAAATTCACCCTCTCAACCTCCTTAATAGGGTGTTGACGCGCCTCCTCTGCATATGCCCAAATCATTTCAATCTCGCTTTCCTCATTTTGTCTGCCACAGAGACCGTCACTCCCTCCTTCTTTCCAATAGCCTCATTCATAATCTTCACTCCTAGTATGTCTATATATCTATCTCAACATCCCCATATTCATAATATCCATCTTCTAAATATGTGAGTTTAAGACTGGCTAGCACTTCATCCCATACAACAAGAATAGTCTAACCATCACCTGGTAAAACTTAACTATTTTTAAGTTTAGGTAGTACTTTCTTATCACACAATACTCCAAAGG
>JAPFFP010000113.1:17021689-17032968 GCA_026153255.1 Solanum medicagineum | reverse complement strand
TCTTAAAATGTTAGTCAAAGTTCAGACCGTTTGTGTCACGACCTCAAATGGGTCGTGAGTGGCAACCACACTAATCCTCCAGTGAAAGAATCAATAGTACTTTAACCCAACTAACCAAACTAGCACAAACTAGACAATTTAAAGTTATAGAAGCAAGTTTAAATAAGAAAATAGTTGAGTTCCTATAAACTCAAACAGAAATCTAATCAAATAGTAAAATAATCCCCATAAACTATAAGTCACTGTACCAAAATTCTAACTACAAGTCCAAACATGGGGATGCAACCTGAAACTAAAACCATCAAGTAAATAAAGGAAATTTGAGTTCGAAAACAAAATGGACTAAGATAACAAATGAATCCATAGTAGCCTGAAATATGCTAGCTCACCCTTGGATTTTGAAGCCAGTGATCACCTAGTTGAGGTCTATTTGCAGTCTCTTAAAAATGTTCTGTATTCCACAAAAAAAAAAAAAAAAACAACTGTAATATCAGTACACAAAAGAACAATGTACTGGTAGGATCACATGGATACTCCAATAAGCAAGATATAAAGCAAGTAACTAAAGCACAGTAAATCATGCACATACAGAAATTAACATAGTGTTCATAATTCATACTCATATGTCAGTCTCAGTTTATCAATTCAATGCAATTTTAATAGTCCTTTCAAAGGATCCAAACCTAAATTATGTGTTTAAACGTAACACCCGGTCCAATAATATATCGAAACGTGACACACAGTTTAATAATATATCAAAGTATGACATTCAATTCAATAATATACCAGAACATGATACCAATCACAATCATAATCACATCCACAATGAATGATGTACAATTGACCAATTTCAAGTAATAAATTCATTGCATGGAATTAGATTATAATGAGTTATTAATTAATTTCTATCGTCATTCCCTTTTACACATACATGCAAGAAATACTATAAAATAGTTAACATGCATATATCACACAAAGAGAATATCAAATCATCCCTTACCTCGAATTCAAGCCTTGAACTCTATAAGATCGAAGCTTTTCCCTTTTCCAAAGTTCTAATATGTTTTTGGTCTATAAATAGTTAAGGAATACACAAAATCAATAATAATGGCCCAATTCATCCATATTATAACAGAATCCTAACCTTTGGTCACTCCCATGATCATTGCCCCCGACTAGGACTATTATTCACCATCAATTATAGGGCTAAATCTTTCCATATATTAATTATCTCTAGAATATAAGGTCTAGCAATTAAAATGCAAGGTGGAAAAAAGATTAACTTACCTTTAGAAATGAAATTGGTGGAAAACTGAAGAGAAATAGCCCTAGGTCATTTCTGGTCGGTCTCTCAATGATGAGTGGGAGAAATACGAATGAATTTGAGACTTCTCTGGTTCAAAATTCGCGTCTGCGGCGCCATGGAGGCTCTGCTATAGAGGATTGTACGGAGGTAAAAATTTTGTTAACTCGCGTACCAACCTCCTTTTTACAATACACTCTCATCAAATTATGGTGTTAATTAATTTACCCTTTGCGTCAAGATCAATTTTGAGAGTTCTACTCACCCGAATTCAGTTCCGTAAAGTCGGACACGCTCCTTATATCCTCTTGGATATCAACTTAAATGATCAAACTTAAAATCCAACTCTCACATATTATCAGATTGTTCTAGACCTCACATAACTCAAATTTCGTCTAAAATTGGCCTAGGCTCAAAAATTTTAATTTACCACTCAAAAGGTTTTTTAGCTTGATTTCCTTTGCTATTGATGTAACCATAACGATTGGATCAAGTTGTTATATTTTGACTAAAAAAACATTATAATAACTAAAAAGGAACTGGGAAAGTATGTATGTATGTATGATACTAGGATATATTGACCGAAGTTGGTGTTCAACAAGGTCTTCATTATGAAAACATATGTATAAAAGGAAGGTGCATAAAAGGAAACTATTTAACGAAATCAAATCTTATAATTAATTAAGAATGACTTGCTTAACTGAATTAGGATCTATTGATTCAAATAAATAGATGGAATAATTGTCATTGTTTATAAATATTGAAATAAACGCCTTTAGATTTAGTAGCAAAACCCTAAGATGTATTGCAACTCAAATTCATACATATACAAATACCTTATTATCATCATTATGATTAATTGACGCTATTGCGAGCAATCACTAAAATTATTCACTACACATAGGAATTACTAGCTAAGGTACTTTAATTTTGAGGAATTAAAATAGGGGTCATGTTTACACTTTGATTTTAATTGGTTTGTACGTGAAAAATAAATAAATAAAGTAGATTGGTTATTTATATCGTTTAATGAGATAAATTAAGTCCATTTTTTAATCACGTATGGATTTTTCAAAATACATTAATATAGGTAAGCTGGTTCCAATTATTTTGCTCCGTAAGCAAGAATATATAGTTTTGGAAATGTGTTGCTATGATCAGAATTAATCGTACGGATTAATGTACTAGCATATTATACTGCTAATCTCTTTGATTATTAAGTTATAACTTAGGTAGAATCGTTTTTATCGTTTTGAGCAAAATCCAAATCATACACGAAATAGATCATAATTTTTACTAATTTCTCAAGTAAGAGTAGACTTTCCACAAAAGCTCATGTGCATTCTTTAATTTACTTACTGCATTAATTCTACGTATAGTAATATTTCTAAATATTTACATCGAAGAACTAGATATTTTAAGGCAAAATTCAGGCATATACAATTTAATTATGAAATGTGCTTTCTAGAATAAAATAACAGTATGCATGACATATATATTCATTGTTTTGTTTTAATCATTGGATAAAAATAATATTTTACCATGAAATTAAGTCACCTGTGCACTGTGGACAACTTCAAAAGTCCAAAGTCGAGACTTGTGAAACATCGAATCATTGGACATGATTTTTTTTGTTATCTGACATTTTCTTGTATTGACAAGAGATGAAAATGATTGTGTCAGAACGTGAATTTAATTTGAAATTATAAAAAGTTTGTGAATTTTATCTCACTTGATATATATGCTTGCAAATCGATACTTTCATTATTCACGTTCAACTTCATATTTAATATCTATGAGTAAATTCTTCTGAGGGATTACACGTACATTATATTTACTTCTATTATTAATTGTCAATTCTTGTTCATTATCATTGAGATTTATGTTACTTTGAATTTCATATTAAGTATCTATAAGTACAAAATAAAAAATATCTTTAAATTATGTGAAATTAAATAAAAGTGTCACCAGTTAATAATTTAATCTGAAAATGTCTTTATCCTCAATATTTTGGTTCAAAAATATTTCTATTGTTATTTAATGGATCAAAAATGCATTTTTATCTAAATAAATATATTCTCCCCCCCCCCCCCCCCCCCTTTAAACACGTGCTTTCTTTAATAATCATTTATTTTTTTATCAGAAAATGCTTATCCTACATTCAAAAAAAATTAAGAAACAAAAATATTTTCTATTTTTATTAGAGTTTTTTTAATTTCCATGAAAATTAATGATAGGGGTTACTACATATGATCTTGTATATATGGAGTCGTTCTATTTTAACTGATAAAAAATAATATTAATAAGAAAAAGCATTCTTTTTAGTCGTTCATTACAAGTTTAAAGTAATTTTAGACAAAAAAACAAAAATGAATTCTTTAGAAGTAATATTTTAATAGAAACACAAAACTGTTTGAAAAAAATATACATATTTGTTATAAACAAAACCTTTTTAATATATTAAATAATAATAAAAATATTTTAAATTAAATTATTAATGATGAAAATTTTTAGACCAAATTTTTAACGACAAAGAAATTTCTTATTCAAGTTTCATTCACATAGTATTAGAACACATTTTAGAAAAGGCTATATCAATTTATTTATTTGTCCTTTTGGCTGAAAATAGAAAATATAGTAAGTGGTGGTAACATGCTTACACGCCTACATATCATGTGACCCTATTAGGAATAGTCAACTTCTATTATTTAATTATTACATGAAGGTTAACAAAATTATATTAAGTTAAAATAGCTACTACTTAATTTGATTAACATTTGATATGATTGATAGTACTACCAGCACCCACGTTCTCATAGATTTGATAAGGACTAGCAATAATACTTAAATATATAGTTTTTAATTATATTATTTAATTTGTCGTATATGCGATATAAAATCATGATTATCAATTAATATTTAAATATATAATTTGAGATCATGATTTTATATTATGACTTTATACCTCAAATTCTAGAGAAAAAATAATTTGAGATTTCAAGTCATGATTTCAAATTTTTTAAATGTAAAATTTAACTGGTAACCCATAAGTTTATATTTTATAAAGAAAGATCAATTATTTTCACTTTTACAAAAAATACTCATGTTCAACGTGAAGACTAAAGTTTACAATACTTTAGAATTCTCAACTACATACCCTATATATAGATCCTAATTAATTTCAAGCCTATAAAAAAAATTCTCAATTCTAAAAAGACAATATATTCCTTCATCAAATCTATTAGGACAAGGGTTCTTACCCAATAGAAATTATGAGTTTACTAAAATATACAAGAGAAAGTTTCAAGACATAATCAATTAATTATTAACAAGTCTTCTCCTTCAATTTCCTTCATCAATCGAAATATCATCTTTATGCCTTGTCCTCAGCCCTTCAAAGGGCTTATTGAGTACTACACGCATTAATCATGTCTAGACAATGTTTAAACTTATTGATCAGGATTGCTTTGATCATCATATCTACTGGATTATCATGTGTAGGGAACTTTCTTCCCTTCAATAACTCATTTAAATATAATGTTTCAAATAAAATGATGTTTGACTTTGATATGTTTTGTCCGCTCATGAAACATTTGATGCTTGGCAAGATAAACGACACTTTGATTGTCACAGAACACTAAAATCTTCTGTTGAACTAGTCCAAGATCACTTATCAAGCCTTGTAATTGTATAGCCTCTTTCACTGCTTGTATAATTGTCATACATTCAGTCTTCATTGTGGACAAAGTAATAACAGATTGCAAAGTTGCCTCCAACTAATGACACTATCAGAAAGAGCAAAGACATAATCGATCAGAGATCTTTTCGTATCTAAGTCCCCTGCACAATCTGAATTCACATAACTTACTACTAATTTACTTAACTTGTCTTTAAAAAAATCAAGTCCACATCGGCAGTACCTTTCAAGTATCTCAAAATCTACTTCACTGCCTGTCAATATTCTGTATCAGGACATACCATGTATCTACTCATAATACTTATAATAAGATGTGAAATCCCAAAACGAGTGCAAACTATAGCATATATAGTGCTACCAACTAAACTCGAATATGAAATAGTAGACATTTGTTCTATCTCCTCCTCTATCTTTGGTGACATGTCAGTAGACAACTTAAAATAGGTAGCCAAAGGAATAGAAACAGGTTTAGCATCTATCATATTAAATCTCTTAAGAATCTTCTCAATATAGGACTATTGAGATAACATTAGTTTCCCAACTCTTCTATCTCGAGTAATTTTGCAACATCCAAATCTTTCGTCTCAAACTGCTTACATGGTTATTGCTTTAATCGTTCAATTTGTGACATACTTTTAGCATCAATAAGCATGTCATTCACATATAACAACAAATAGACAAAAGAACTATCTCTAAACTTCTTATAATACACACAAGTATAATTTGCATTTGGAGAAAAGATATTTTAAATCATAAATGTGTAAAATCTTTTATATCATTGTGTAAGCAATTGTTTCAATCCATGTAGAGATTTTTTAAGCAAAAAAGCATAATTTTCTTTACTTGAAACGCTAAATTTCTCGGAGTGATAAATTTCTCAACATGATTCATATAAATCTGTTCTTCTAATTCCCCATGTAAGAATGCAGTTTTCATATCTAACTATTTTAACTTTAAGTTGTAAAAAGCCACAAAAGCTAGTAAGACCTTGATAGAGCTATGTTTTACCATCAGAGAAAATATTTAATTATAATTTATTCTCTCCCATTGTGTAAAATCTTTAGCTACTAACCTTGTCTTGTATCTTGGTGCTTCAACCCTTGAACTACCTTTCTTTATTTTGAAGTTCATTTACAGTCTAATATCTTTTTTCCCTTTGACAATGTAACAAGTTTTCATGTTTGATTCTTTTGTAGATATTCAATCTCTTCACTCATAACATCAATCTGTTAATCTACTTTTGAACTAAAAATAGCTTCTTTATAGTTATTACGCACAAGCATGTCAATAATTTCTGCAACTAATAAAGCAAATTCTATAAAATTTGCATATTCACAAAGATTTTCATCAACTATATTCGCAAATCTTGTTGATTAGTTGATCACTCTCTTTTTCCTGCCTTTTGCAATGCTATACAATTGTTATTATATAGGTGCATCACCATTATCATCTTGACTAATGCCTTTTACCCTTTTCACTTCTTAATTACTATGCTGGACGAGTGGAGATTTAATTTCTAGTTTTATGTGTTCACTAGTACCATGATCTGCTATTGCCTTTTCTTTTTTACTGTCCAATGAGGCAAATTCATTAAATGTCACATTCCAATTAATAATTAATCCTGAAATCTTTTAATTTATGCACCATAATCTACAACCTTTCATTTTAGTTGCGTATCCTAGAAATATGAACTTCTTTTCCCTCTACTCAAGTTTTTCATCCTTCACATGAATATAAGCAAACAATCAAATACATTTAAATTTGAATAACCAATAGGCAAACTAGACCAAACCTCAAAGGAGTTTTGAACTCAATAGTTGTGGATGATGTTCTATTGATCAAATACAACTATTGTTACAACCCAAAAAAATCTTGCTAACACATGAGTATGAAAGCATACTTCGTGCCTTATCATAAAGTGTTCTGTTCATATGTTCTACAACATCATTTTAATGTGGCGTTCTAACACAAGTGTGGTGCCTCACTATGCCTTCTCTATTGCAGAAGTCACTGAATTCTAGGTTGTAAAATTTCAGTCCACTGTCAGTTTGTAGATGCTCAACTTTTTTTTTTTTTTGCCTCACAAACATTGCTTTTCATTTAACAACTATTGAAAATACCTCATCTTTTGTTTTCAAAAATTACACCTATATAATTTTTGAGTAATCATCAATCAAACTCATAAAGTAACTTGCACCACTTTTGGAGGAAATTTTGTTTAGATCCCACAAGTGAAAGTATATAATCTAACTTGTCTTTAATCTTATGTGCTTCCTTCTTGCTGAACTTCACCCTTGTTTGCTTACTAAACACATAATGCTTACAAAAATTCAATATTTAACTTTTATAATTATATAGTAAATTTTGTTTGTTCAACAAAGACAATCTCTTACCGTTCATATGACCAAGTCACAAGTGCCACAATTGAGACTCATGTAGATCACTCTTTTCAGAAGTTACAATTGTTTCCCCTTCAACTATATATACTAGCTTGACTGAATAAAGCTTGCTTTTCATAAGTACGTGAAACTTTTACACACTTTAAGTGTTTTATTCTTGAGTAAAATTTATACCCTTTGATCATCCAAAGTTGAAAGAGAAATCAAATTTTTGTTCATTCGAGGAACATATCAACGTTTACTATTTCTGATAATGTTATTGGACATTCTCAATCTGATATTACATCCTCTCTACCTCTAATAAATTTCCATCACTTATGTAGACAGTCCCCCCTCATCTATCTATATGTTGCAAATCAATTTTTATGTAGACTTATGTGAAAAGTTGCATCAGAATCAAGAATTCAAGAATTGTGACTATGATTAGAACTCACAGCACAAACTTCTCCTACATAGTCACTATTATCTAAATTATCATCATTGTGAATAATATTTGCTGAATAATCAACTTTTTATTTTCTTTTTTCTCCTTCAGTTGAGGACAATCTCTTTTGTAATGACCATTTTTTCATACTCATAATAATTCTACTTTCTTGCTCTAGACTCCGATCTACATTAGACTTTTTCCTATTAAAGTTCTTTTGTTGTGCGCTTCTCCTACTCATAAGACCTTCATCTTAATTTTTCTGAATGAAAAGCTCTTCTTCAACTCTTTAGATTTTAGTGCATTACTAACATCGTCATGTGAGGTACTGTCTTTTCATATAACAATGTATCAAAAAAGTACTATTAGATGGTGGCAAAGAACATAACACGATTAAGGTTTGATCCTCACTTTTAGTTTTAGTTTTGATATTTACATTCTTCAAGTTCATTATATTGAATTAAACTTATCAAGGAGAGTTTTGACCGATGTACCTTCATTCATATGAAGATTGTATAACCTCTTTTTAAGTAGAGGTGGTTGTCTACAATTCCTTAGAATCCAGATCGTCTAACTTCTTTTATGTTGTTGTCGCAGATTTCTCTTTAGTAATTTCTCAAAAAATGTTATTTGTAACGCTCATAATATCATACTCGAAGCCCTTTTATTCAAATTTGCTTGTTCCGATTCTTTTGACTCTTTTGAAAAATCCTCCTCAATTGCTTTCCATAATCCTTTTAACACTAAGGACGTTCTCATTCTAATCTTTCATATACTAACATTAGACCCTTCATCGAATTTCTCAAATTCATGCTTCATTAAAGTTGATGGAGTTTACCTTTGACTGTGTGTGAAAACCCCTACCAAACTCTAATACCAATTGTTGCAAAAATATTGTGGATTAACTAGCACACAATCACAAATAAAGAATATAGAGAAGAAAAATAACACAAGAATTTAATAAGGTTCGGCTATGCCTACTTCTTCATGCAGTAACGAGAGTTTTTTTTACTATAAAAGGAAAAGAAAAAGTTTACAATACTTTAAAATCCTCAACTATATACCCTATATATAGATCTCAGTTAGTCACAAACCCATACGAAAAAAGTTTATTCAATCCGAGAAGGACAATATATTCCTTTTTAAAATCTACTAGGACAAGGGTTTCCTACACCAATAGAGATTATGAATTTCCTAAAATATACAATGAAAAAATTCAAGACATAATTAATAAATATTTAACAAAATATTTTTTGGACTAATCTTATGACTTTTTAAGTTGTAGTTAGATTGTTTATGCGTTGTATTTGGAATATTTTTCTACTGTACTTAGGAGTTTAGTCATTTTTGAAGAGATAGTTAAGTTATATCTGAAATATTTTTGAGTTGTATTTAGGAACGTATTAATTTTGAAATTATATAGCTAAGTTGTGTCTGAAGTGTTTTTACTCTCTCTCTCTCTATATATATGATTGAGATTTGAATATTGTGAATTCATGATGATTGGAATAATTTTTGGTGCTGATACAAGTACTTTTATAAAATATAAATGTGCATAAATAATATATTCATGTATGTTAAGTTCATTTTTCATACATACATGATGCATATACTCCTACATTGATATACCGATACAAAGCGAATTTTAGAAAATCCTATCAATAATATAAAGCAAATTTCAAAAAGTTGTATCTTTGATACATAGAAAAAATTCACAAAATCTATCACTAGTATAATGCAAATTTTAAAAATATAGCTATGTTTGATAATTAGTCAAACTATTGTTGTTTTGATAAATAGGCATTAGGTTGTTTCTATGTGTGAAATTTCCTCTTAAGAGTATTCTTAGACCATTTTAGCTCATATCGGGATTAAAGTCAACAATTTGATTGGACAAGTATGAAGATGATAGAGTGTGACATGAGTTTTGATTTAATGTCTTCGCATTTTTATATGTCAGTTTATATATTTATCCATAGCTTTTTAAGTCGTCATACACAACCTTTAAACTTCGACGGTAATAATTATTTCAACGATGTGATACATCTGCACGTTAAATCACTCTTGTGAATCATGATAATGAGTCATGTGACTTAATTTACTAGGGAGATTATTCCATATACAGAAAAAATTTCACATTTATAGGTAAAAGAAAGTACTTATAAAATGTAGGATACTTTTAATGATACTCCCTTTTGGAAAAAATCATGCAAATTTGATTCAAAGCGAATAATATTACACAATATTAAAAATAATCATAAATCATTGTAGCCTAACAGGTTTGGTAACATAAATATTTTGTAACGATCTAGCCCAACTCTGTGAAGTATTAGGCCCATCACGGATTTGTCCCTTTGGGCTCACCCCAAAAGGCGTCCAAGGCTGACACAGAAGTGGCTCTGATACCATCTGTAACAACCTAACCCCACACTGTGAAGTATTGTCCGCTCTTAGGCCTAGCCCATCACGGATTTGTCCCTTTGGGCTCACCCAAAAGGCGTCTTACAGTATATAGACCAGTCTATTACTTTATATATCCAACATTTCTCCTGTCCTTTGCCGATGCGGGACATCTCATCTCAAGATGGGTTGTTACATATTTTGGGTGTTTGACAATACTAAAAAATATTTCTCAATTTTTTAATTAAAAATTAATAATAATATTAGCATATTGAAGTATGTTTTGATTATAATTGTAACTACTAAATATCACTTAATAATAGTGTGTAAGTATTAGATGAGGCAAGTGATATAAAATTAAAGTTAGAGTTAAAATTTAAATAGTTATTAAAAAATATAAAATGAGTCCTTTTGATGAAAAATAACTTGAATT
Source organism: Solanum medicagineum (assembly GCA_026153255.1). Lineage (NCBI taxonomy): Eukaryota > Viridiplantae > Streptophyta > Magnoliopsida > Solanales > Solanaceae > Solanum > Solanum medicagineum. The sequence goes on along the minus strand of JAPFFP010000113.1, from coordinate 17,022,312 downwards.
AAACAGCATAGCCGTAAGTAGGTAATATATGAATTTAGAATTTCGCATGAAGCCAGTATTTTTTTACTCAATCCATTATATGAATTTTTTTATTTAAAGAAAACATTAAAGATTTATTTGAAAGTCATATATTAGTAGATTTGATATAATTACATATATAATCTTAATATATTTGTGTGATCGAATAATTACTTGCTCAACATCTAATTTGATATCTAAAGATTAATTATACTCTTTAATTTCTTTCCCTTTTTGTTTTATTAATTTTCTTGTTATTCTTTTTTGAACTTTTCAAATATGTAGCTAATCTTTTAATGTTATTTTCCTTTGTTAATTTACTCTCCATTTTTCAATCTTTAGTTCATGTTCTTTTATGTTATTTATAATTATACAAAGTTATCTTTTGATTTCTTTTCCTTTTTGTTTTATTAATTTTCTTGTTATTCCTTTTTGAACTTTTCAAATATGTAACTGATCTTTTAATGTTATTTTCCTTTTGTTAATTTACTCTCCATTTTTCAATCTTTAGTTCATGTTCTTTTATGCTATTTATAATTATACAAAGTTATCTTTTGATTTCTTTTCCTTTTTGTTTTATTAATTTTCTTGTTATTCCTTTTTGA